>CM076687.1:332500-768073 GCA_038501925.1 Xenopus petersii
TGCTCCCTGTGTGTATCATACTATGTTTTCCCTATGCTCCCTGTGTGTGCCATACTCTGTGTTCCCTATGCTCCCTGTGTGTATCCTACTATGTTTTCCCTATGCACCCTGTGTGTAACATACTCCCCCTTCCCTATGCTCCTTGTGTGTTTCATACTCTACCTGCCCTATGCTCCCTGTGTGTGTCATACTCTGCCTGCCCTATGCTCCCTGTGTGTGCCATATTCTGTGTTCCCTATGATCCCTGTGTGTGTCATACTCTGCCTGCCCTATGCTCCCTGTGTGTGTGCCATACTCCCCCCCTTCCCTATGCTCCCTGTGTGTAACATACTCCCCCTTCCCTATGCTCCCTGTGTGTCACATACTCCCCCTTCCCTATGCTCCCTGTGTGTAACATACTCCCCCTTCCCTATGCTCCCTGTGTGTAACATACTCCCCCTTCCCTATGCTCCCTGTGTGTGTCATACTCTGCCTGCCCTATGCTCCCTGTGTGTAACATACTCCCCCTTCCCTATGCTCCCTGTGTGTAACATACTCCCCCTTCCCTATGCTCCCTGTGTGTGTCATACTCCCCCTTCCCTATGCTCCCTGTGTGTCACATACTCCCCCTTCCCTATGCTCCCTGTGTGTAACATACTCCCCCTTCCCTATGCTCCCTGTGTGTGTCATACTCTGCCTGCCCTATGCTCCCTGTGTGTAACATACTCCCCCTTCCCTATGCTCCCTGTGTGTAACATACTCCCCCTTCCCTATGCTCCCTGTGTGTGTCATACTCTGCCTGCCCTATGCTCCCTGTGTGTAACATACTCCCCCCTTCCCTATGCTCCCTGTGTGTAACATACTCTGTGTTCCCTATGCTCCCTGTGTGTAACATACTCTGTGTTCCCTATGCTCCCTGTGTGTATCATACTATGTTTTCCCTATGCTCCCTGTGTGTGCCATACTCTGCCTGTCCTACTGTGTAGTGGAACAAAAGCCTGATGGGGGTTTGTTCTGGAGGTTTGTTGCAAATTGCTGTTAGTGCCCCCTAAGGTGTTTAATCATGTGTTGGGGGAGGGGGGTGCTGCGTTATCCACAGGGGAGGAGACATATAAAGCTATGTTTATGGTCTATATAAGGGTATGACTTTTCACATGTAAGTGATATTCCTGCTGTGAGCACCAACTATTTAGATTTTTGGTGTGTTACCACCATTGGTATGTGGACATGGTCTTGTGGTGACATGGGTTTGGTTTAAAAAAGGGTGTAGCCAACACTGGCTTCATTAACGGCCCCCCACCGTGTAGGCCAGAAAAATTCCGGCCTTTCGTACCACAGAATTTGGACAGCACTGTACTAGGGGCTTAGAGGGGAGTGGAGTGCAGTTTGGGGGCATAGTAATGGGGGATATAGTTACTGGTGGGTAGTAGAGTAGTCATGTACCTGGAGGATTTGGAGGGTTCAATTTTGGGGTAGAGTAATGAGGATATAGTTGCTATTGGGGGGGATTGAGATAAGGATATTTGGGGGTACAGTGGGGTGCATGAGAGCTGCTGAATTCCAGGCTGTGCTGCACACTGATATTTTTAGCTGTGATGATGGAGAAACCTTATGCCATTGGCTGGATCCTTTGTATCTCGTAGTTGTTTCCATGGTTACTGGTGACCTAATTTTGTGGCAGGAATGGGGTTCCTCTGCTAATGTTTGGGAGTAAGTGGGGCAGTCAGGGAAGGTACAGGGGGTTGGGAGCAGAGGGGTCAGGTCCCATTCCCAGGCCCTGTAGGGTTAAACAAAGTGTAAGTAACTGACCATTTTGTGGCCCCTGGGGGGAAATCAGTCTATGGGAGTTAGGGCCAGACTGTGTTATTCATACTGCCTGTAGCTTTCACCCTTGTGTTGGGGCTCTGTATTAACGGTGCAACTTCTAATCTATTTGTGCACAAGTCCCCCCCCCCCCCGGGGACTGCAGGGATCAGTGCTGGGGAACCTTTGCCCACTAAACTACCCCCTGGAACCATTTGCCCAATTATGTGGCTGTATGGACCCCTTTGTTCATTTTGCTGCTGCTGCTGCTTGTATCTGTGTGCAATACCAGCGAGATTCACAGGGTGTAGGGAGTTTACTGGATATGATGGTGGGGCAGGTTTTGGGAGCCCAAGATGCAAAAACATTAGAGCATGGGGGTGTAGGGGTTGTAGGGATCTTGAGGTTCATAGATTTTTGCCTGTACATGGGTGTAGGGAGTCAAAAGGCCCAGAGATTACTGAGTGGGGGGAGCTGGAGGGGCCCAGAGATTACTGAGTAAGGGGCAGAGTAATGAGTATGTGGAGGGGTTTAGGGAGCAGGAGGGGCACAGTAATGAGTATAAGGGGAGTATAGGAAGAAGGAGGGGCAGTAAGATGAGAGCGGGAGTGAGTGGAGCTGGCGTATGAAGGAGTAGTTGGCACAGAGCCCAGACTCTCCATGGCAGCCGAGGCTATTATGCTAATTGAGCAGAAGCTCTGCATTCCACCATAGTGTGTTTTCCCTCTCAATCTCCCCCCTCTCTTCCCGTACATAAAGCAGGGGCCGAACGCGTCAGATCTCTCCTCCTACCTCCAGGGCAGAACAAGGTGCCAAATGTATTTCCATAAATAAGTGGCATTGTGTAATCAGACCCTGGCCTATCAGTGCTTGGGATCTGTCCCACAACAAGTAACATTATCAGCCTGCTGCCATTTTGTCCTGCTGCTCAGCTGTCAGTTTAGCGCTCGGCTCATTGCTGGCTATTGCTAGTCCCGCGGGAGGTGTAACTGCTACAGTATGACATCTAATCATCAGCCTGCGCAGGAACAATTTCTCCATGATTGCCGCTGTACCCCCTCCCTCCTGCTTGCTGCTCACACGCCCCCCCTATTATGCCTTTGTAGTGCGTAGCATGAAACTGCACTCCTTAGCAAGTGTGCCTGGGGGTGATAGGTGAGCTGTGGGATAGTCTCTAATTGCCCCTGCTACTATCTACTGGTATATAGATAGATAGATAGATAGATAGATAGATAGATAGATAGATAGATGGTACAATCTAACCACTTGTTCCTCTCTCTCTATTTATAGGATCCAGGTGCAACTCCCAGGAAGCCTGCAGAGAATTCCCACATTAACTCTCCTGAGTTGGAATGTTTACATGCTAGCAAAGAGGAAGAGAGAGGCCGTGTGTCTAACAACTCGTCACCCCCAGAAGCCCTCAGTCTCCCCAACGCTTCCTCCAGGCCGGCACCCAGATCAGTGGGGAACAGCTCAGCGAATAGCGTGACTGAGAAGCTGGCCCAGCTCATAGCAACTTGCCCCCCTGCCAAGTCTTCCAAGAGCAGAGTGAAGAAGCAGCCAAACCCAGGCCCAAACGGTACCAAGGAGGTTGGTGGTACATCAGCCCATGAGCCAGCCCTTGCTGCCCCCCAGAGTACAAAGCCTCCCAATGGCAATAGCATCAGTGCCTCCTGCTCAGAGGAAAAGCTAAAGGAGCTGCTGCCTGGCAAACAGGGGGGCGGTGGGGCATTGGAGAGGAACAGCCAGCGGCAGGAGGGACTGATGGAAAAGTTACCTGGCACCAGGAAAGAGCTTTGTGACACTACCTTGTCCCTCGGAGAGAAAGGACTTTCCCACTCAAACCCACAGGAGAAGATGCTTCCTGTATATTGCACTTCATTGGACTTCAGAATGGGAGGGGCATCAGATGCCTCCACAGCTAAGTCGCCATTTAGTGCGGTGGGTGAAGGAAACCTCCCGTCTCCAGCACCTGCGACCTCAGTCACCTCCAACAGGACCTTTCCTCACTCTCCCAATTCTTTGCACTTAAACCCAGTCTCACCAGAATGTACTGACCAGCCAACTGACAAGAGTCCCTTTGCCTCAGACAATGTACATGGGCCCCGAGGCCACCGAGCTGCTCATCATAGTCTGGAGTCTGACTTGTATAAAAGTCCCCACGGCGAGACAAGTAAAAGTCATTTGCCTTCTGGCCTCCGTATCCCACCGAAAGAGCCCAGCAGCCACAAGTCCGACCCTTCTGTTGTCAGCTTTGCCACTTTGCTTAGGAAACAGCGGCAACTGAAGATCAGCAGCATGGCGGCACCTACAGAGAGGCACTTCAACTCTTCACCAGCCATAAGTCCCATTCATCAGGCCAAAATGAAAGGGAAAAAACCCAAGTGGATGAAGGTTGTGACTAAAAGCGCTGGTCAGTCTGCAAAGTTGTGTGCTGACCCAGGAGCTGAGCAGGAGAGCCTTGGCAGGGGCATAGGGGCGGCACCGTTACTAGCACATACAACCAAAACCAGTTCTTTCCCCAAGGCTAACCACAAACTCTATGATTCCCATAGGACCTACTCCTCGTTGTGCAGCCCTAGAGATCAGAAATACAGGGAGAAATCCAGAAGTAAGGACATGCCGCATTTAGATGCATCCCCCAAAAGAGCCCTAACAATTCCCGCTTCCAAAGTGATCTCCTCCCAGTCAAAAGAAGAGCAAGGGCCCCCCGTCCTGCAGCCTGAGGTCGAGATACCGCCCTCTCACCTCAGCCAAACTGGACAGCTGGTTCCTAAGAAGCGAGGCAGGCCCAGGAGACAGCTAGCTCCACCGCTACTGAGGCCTCCCCCTGGACTTTCCACTCTTAGTGAATCTGTCCGTGTGGAGGAATCCGATGCTGGGCACCACAACAATATGGATCCGTTCAGAGAGGAGTCTAAGGGGGCAAGTAACCAGGGCTCGGAATCGGCCAGGAGACCGCTCAGTAAAGGTAACGGGCAGCTCTTCAAAACAATCATCAGAAAGATAAATAAAATGAAGAGCATAAAGAGAAGAAAGCTTGTGAGCCAGATTCTGTCCGGCAGCTCAGAGCACAGCACTAGGGTCCAGCCCAAGCTGCAAGGATCTGTCTCAAGCCTCGCAGCCACTTTCAGCTCTAAATTAGGGCAGCAAATAAATGTCAGCAAGAAAGGAACTATTTACATAGGAAAGAGAAGGGGTAGGAAGCCAAAGGCTCAGCACGAGTGCCTCCTAGCAAAGAACTCTACTTGCCCCCCTGTTTTGGAAAGTCCAGGACAACAATTGACCAGTCCCACCCCACAGCCTCCTGCAGCCTCATGTCCGGAGGTTCTCCCGTCTCCTGTCAGCTCCCATTTATCTGCTACAAGCGGAGCCCTGAGTCCAGTTAGTAGTGATGCCAGCTTTGTGGAGCCAAGCTCCTACTTGCACTCACGCCACAGCTCAGCTCTCCAAACACTGGCCATGAGAAAAGCTTCCAAAGATGCCCGGCAGCTATCTCCCCCTACCTTGCTGCCCAACTCTCCGGCCCATATCAGCGAGCTGTCCTCGTTAAAAGAGGCCACGCCTTCCCCAATTAGTGAATCTCACAGTGACGAGACCATCCCGAGTGACAGCGGCATTGGAACGGATAACAACAGCACGTCGGACCGGGCAGAGAAGTTGTTTGGGCAGCAGCAGCAGCAGAAGAGGAGGAGGCACTTGTTTGAGCACATGCCCCTGATGCCTGTAGAAGCCTCTGTGCTGCTGAGCACTCTGAAGGAGAAACACAAGCACAAATGCAAGCACCGGGATTTCCTCACTTATGACAAACAGAAAAGACAAAAGAGGAAAAGGAAAAAGAAGTACCCCCAGCTGCGCACTCATCAGGATCCCGACTTCCTGGCCGAGCTGGAGGAGCTCATCAGCCGTCTGAGCGAGATCAACATCACCCACAGGACTCGCCATTTCATCCCCCAGGATCTCTTGCCCACCATTTTCCGCCTCAATTTCAACAACTTCTACAGTCATCCCACGTTCCCTTTGGAACCGTTGCACTACATCCGTAAACCTAACTTAAAGAAGAAGAGGGGCCGGCCCCCGAAACTGCGGGAGAGCATTGCCGAAATGCCCTTTATGCACAGCCTCGGCTTCTACCCTTCCTATGGAATGTCTTATTCTCCTTCCCCGCTCACGCCCCCTCCTATTGGTCTAAGTTATTATGGAAGGTACCCGCCCACAATCTATCCTCCCCCCCCCTCTGCCTCATTTACTACCCCATTGCCCCCTCCATCGTACATGCACACAGGCCACTTGCTCCTCAACCCTGGCAAGTATCATAAGAAGAAACACAAGTTGCTGAGCAGCAGCAGGACTCCTCTCCTTCCCATGAGCACTTACCCTAGTGTTCCTGCAGAAATGGCATACAGCTGGATGTTTGAGCACAAGCACCGGCACCGGCACAAACACCGCGAGCACCGACTGTCCGACCAACTCTCCATTGATCCCTCTTCCAGGTCTGTTCTGGAGTCGCTAAAGCGGTACAGGTTTGCTAAAGACTCTGTTAGCGACAGGTACAAACATAAAGACAAACACAGGTGCCATCTTGCTTGCTCACACCTGTCCCCGTCCCAGGGGTTATTGGGCAGAGATGAACGTTGGTCACGGAGAGATTTCCCAGACAGACGCTCCCTTTCCCTGGGGCTGCAGAGCCCCTTACAGATAGACTGTTCCGACAGCTCTCCGGGGCGCTCTCTCGGAGGATTCACCCCCACCTCAGAGCCAGTGAGCAGTGATGAGCACACCAATCTCTTTACAAGTGCAATAGGCAACTGCCGGACTGGTGGCCCCATGAGCGGAGTCGTCGGACGCAAGACACTTAGCGAAAACTCCCCCTTTTTTACAGAGAGCGCTTTAAGCAGATCTCTAAGAAAAGAGCAACTGTCCAATGACAAAATCCCTCAGGCTGTGCCAGGTAAGAATGTTATGGGGATGGGCATGGCTGTGCTCACTGGTCTGAATTAACTAGCACTGTACTGCTCCTTTAATACTTTACCTTTACCACTGCCTTCAGATCTGGGAATGTTCTCTAGCATTCACCTATACGCTTATTTGAGAGAGAATAATCCTGACTTGTTCCTTCTTGTTCTGGGCTATGCCTACAGCTTGGGCTTTCATCTGCACAATGTCTACAGTGAAATAACTTCATATCCATGCTGCAAACTGTACTGTTAGGAAGTGGCCTTGCCCAGCACATCTAACTAATATCATCTCTTAAACACGTGGGGTTTATAGGCATGGTATTGCCAGACCTTTCCATTAAATGCATCCCATGTAAAATACATTTGCTGCATGGCTGATAAGCATTTGGCTCATCCTGCTCCTCATGGGCACAACTATAGAAGATGTAGCTGTGCCCTGGGGTGCCAGTGTAATACCTTAATCTGCAGTTAAGTGGCCAGTACCACTGGGGCTTATCAGGGTACCCATGGATGTCTGTAAGAGAGATGCTGCTGGGTTACAATCCGATCATTGCTGCAGTTCCAATGAAAGGGTTGATCTAGTTGGCCTACTATAAAGGACACAGAGCATGCTTGCAAACTACACTGGTTACTTTATAGCCATGCACTTAAATATCTGAGCAGCGTGTCCCAGCTTATATGTGTGTATAGGCGCTACTGCTCCTTAAAGCTCCTACACCCTACACTACATACTGTACCTGTAGCTCTGCCCAATGGGAAGAGATCCTCTGCATATTGTACCTGTAGCTCAGCCCAATGGGAAGGGATCCTGTGCTTTGGTGGTGCTAGATTATTCTGCTTGTTGTTATGGTGTGTGCTATACTGATGGCATCTCCCTCCCCTCTTCCAGCATCCCAGGAGAGGAGCCTGAGGCAGTCAGACAGATCCAGCTGTAGCCCGTCCACGAGAAGGACTTTGTCAGAGAGCCCATCCCCTGCATGTAAGTCATGCCAATCTGTGTTCCCCAATCTCCATTCAAGTAGTAAATCAACTGTTCAAAGTAATCCCAGATAATGAGTGTGAGTGGCACAGATGTACCCAGATACAGGCACTTACATGCCTCACTCAATGGAATAGAATAGTCATGTAATTCTCTCATAAATCCATGTTGGACTGAAAACGTAGAATGGGGGGCTAATTGTAGAACTTGGCGGGAGATGGGAAAGAGTAGCATAGGGGGCTTATTGTAGGATTTGGCAGGAGGTGGGAGAACGCAGAAGGGGGCTTGAGGGAGTTAAGAATAGAGTAGCAGGAGTAAGGGGGTGTCTATAAGGTGCAGGCTGTTCATGGTGTGTACATATGGCCGCGCATATATAACAGGCAAGTGTAGTTCATTAGGATGAGTAGTGGGTATGTGCCATCTTGTATATGAGTGTAACCCTCTCATGCTTATTATCTTCTATGTTAATTGCAGTGATGGGAGGCGGGGCACGAGGTACGAGGATAGGTTCCTTGGGGGACGACTCTGTGGAGCCTTTACTTCAGCGTATTGCACATAGTGAGAAGGCAGACCCCACAGACAAGACTAAAGAGGCCGCTCTCATTGCTGATGCCCCAACCTCTAGCAGGTCCTCTAGGGGCCACAGCAGGGACAGAATCCAGGAGAACCGCATCCCAACTGCAGAGTGGCCCTTGGATGGCCCAAGGGCAGTGTCCAGGCAGCAGCTGAAGCGCAGCATGGTGGAGGCCATACACAAACAGGCCAAGAGAATGTACAACTATAACAATATCCTCGTCAGCAAGAAGAACTTGGACCATGTCAATAAGATTCTAAAGGCCAAGAAGCTGCAGAGACAGTCCCGGACGGGTAATAACTTTGTTAAGAGGAGGCCGGGGAGACCTCGCAAATACCCTCTGGATTCCCTGCAGGCTGCTCCGCTGCCCCCCAGCATGAGCACCGACACTGTCACGGACGTCATTGAAGCTGTGGTGCAGAGTGTCAGCCTTGGAGACGAGCACAGAAAAGCCTGGAAGAGGCAACACTTGGCACTGGACAAACAAGTGACAAAAAGGCCAAAATCCCTGTACGAGGAGGACCAGGAGAGCAGTAATAGGTCAGTAGCACTCGCTCTGTGTTTTACTGTGTGCAACAGAACCTTCTGCAATATTTGTCCTGCTCCAATCACTGTGTTCTGATTGGGTACTGCCCTTCATTACACTGCCCCCCATTCTGTAGCTGGTAATTGCACAATTTTAGCTGGTCTCTCACTCCAATATGTGTTCGGGTTCTTCTCAACCGAGTAATGGCACCGTCCAGGCCACATCACTTCCAAGATGAGCATAAAATAAACTCAGCGAATTCAGTGTGTTTATTTCTTCACAACATGTTTTGGATAAACATATCCTTCATCAGGTGCTAATTAGCAATTAGCCAACATGTTCTGATGAAATCCTCATTCTGTAGCAGCAGCACCCAACAAGTTCCCCTCAGCCTAACAGTTTCCCCTGTCGCAAAAGTGGCCCAACGCATGAGCCGTTTGAAAGTAGCTTTGTAGTGTTTAGTGTAAGGGAAACCATGTGCAGTTCTGACTGATACTGGTGTAAGCCATTATATTTTTGTGCCTTCATATCCATGTGTTTGTTGCAGCCTGTGTGAGTTTGCCCGGGCAGAGGCTGTTCCAGTGAATGATATCAGTAGGAACCAAGAGGAACGAAGCGATGAGCTGCTACGCACTATGGCAGCCCCTCCTCTGCAGAAAGAGAAGAAAATTCCTCGAGTGCCCAAGAAGAAATATCAGAAAGCTGGCCTTTTCTCTGACGTGTACAAGACTCTGGAGTAAGTAGCAGCCCGTTGTGACCCAGCCAGGTGCCATCTCTGTGCCCATCCGTGAGGGAATTAGCGCGGGTACAATGGCATTGTATTAGCCATATGCAGTCTCCCTGCTTCCCATCGTATGGCTAACCCCCACACTAGCTGGGCATGCTAATAAGCAGTGCTTCTCCTTTGTGACTCCTGCAGTCCCAAGAG
The DNA here is from genome assembly GCA_038501925.1 of Xenopus petersii. Classification (NCBI taxonomy): domain Eukaryota; kingdom Metazoa; phylum Chordata; class Amphibia; order Anura; family Pipidae; genus Xenopus; species Xenopus petersii. Next base: position 342,248 of record CM076687.1, read on the forward strand.
TCGCCTGATGCAGCTGAAGAAGGAGAAACTGGAGTATGATCCCAGAGAGCATGAGTACAGCCTACTGCCGGCCCCCATCAATATTGGTGAGTTTCATAAGCATGCATTGCTCTGAGGAAATCAATGGTATATACTAAGGCTATACACAGTCCTAATACTGCTCTCCTGAAACATTACCTTCATTTGATCCAAATCCTTCCTCTGCCTCAGCAATTATAGTGCAAACTAATAGCTAGTGTAATGTTTACAAAAATAAAATACAGAACCTACAGAGATTTGGCAATGCGCAGGGGCTTGACATGCACCTCTCCATGCGTTAGTCCCAGGGAGGGGATTTCTGCAAAAAGAGCCAATGTGCTGATGCCAGCCAAGATTAAGAGATTCAGTTCAAACATTTCACATTGTCCTGCACAATGGCCTAAAGATCTTTTCTTGTCCTTAAAGGGATCCTGTCATCCGAAAACATGTTTTTTTCAAAACACATCAGTTAATAGTGCTACTCCAGCAGAATTCTGCACTGAAATCCATTTCTCAAAAGAGTAAACAGATTTTTTTATATTCAATTTTGAAATCTGACATGGGGCTAGACATTTTGTCAATTTCCCAGCTGCCCCTGGTCATGTGACTTGTGCCTGCACTTTCGAAAAGAAATGCTTTCTGGCAGGCTGCTGTTTTTCTTTCTCAATGTAACTGAATGTGTCTCAGTGGGACATGGGTTTTTACTATTGAGTGTTGTTCTTATTAGGGAGCTGCTATCTGGTTACCTTCCCAATCTTCTTTTGTTTGGCTGCTGGGGGGAAAAGGGTGGGGGTGATATCACTCCAACTTGCAGTAAAGAGTGATTGAAGTTTATCTGAGCACAAGTCACATGACTTGGGGCAGATGTTTGCTCTTTTGAGAAATGGATTTCAGTGCAAAATTCTGCTGGAGCAGCACTATTAACCGATTCATTTTGAAAAAAAATTTTTTTCCCATGACAGTATCCATTTAAAGTAAGCCAGATAATGGGATAATGCCAGGCAGCAAAGGATCTACAGTATGGGGCAAGCAGCACAGGATTGTTACACTTCTACAATATGAGGCAAGCAGCACAGGATTGTTACAGTTGTACAGTATGGGGCAAGCAGCACAGGATTGTTACACTTCTACAGTATGGGGCAAGCAGCGCAGGATTGTTACACTTCTACAGTATGGGGCAAGCAGCACAGGATTGTTACACTTCTACAATATGAGGCAAGCAGCACAGGATTGTTACAGTTGTACAGTATGGGGCAAGCAGCACAGGATTGTTACACTTCTACAGTATGGGGCAAGCAGCACAGGATTGTTACACTTCTACAGTATGGGGCAAGCAGCACAGGATTGTTACAGTTGTACAGGATAGGGGCAGGCAGCACAGGATTGTTACACTTCTCATTTCTCAGTCGGCTACAGGCTCTTTGCTAGGGATGGGGGCACCTCAATGATGATGGTGCAGCTGTTTTGGGGGAGAAGATGGCTAGAGGGTAGGAGGAGATTTTAAACTAGGTGTGGGGGGGGAGGGTTCAGTAAAAGATTCAGTGGAAAACAGGTTAGATGAGATAGTGGGCAAAGGAAGGAAAAATGGGGGAGGAGATTTGGTTGGGGGTTTAGGATAGGGAGGAGCACATGTCATTTGTTCAATATGGTACCAGCAGGCATGTCCAAAGTGTGGCCCGGGGGCCAATTGTCAATTGCTCAGCCTCCATCATGAAATTAATAATAATGAGGCCCCCCAGCAGAGTGCAATCAGGAATCCCATATCAGTAATATTAAAGGAGAAGGAAACCCCCTGGGCACAAAAATCCCTCGCCTACCTGTTCCCCCAGGCAAATGCCCCTAACTTGTTACTCACCCCTCTGTGTAGGTCCTGTCCACGGAGTTCACAGGCGCCATCTTCTCCCGAGCGGTCTTCTTCCTGGATTAATCTGCATCTTCAGGCACATGCGCAGTAGGAGCATTCACAGGTACGGATCTACTGCGCATGCGCTGAAAGTCACGAAGTGGAATCGGGAAACTTTGTGACTTTCGGCACATGCGCAGTAGATCTGTACCGGTAAATGCTCCTACTGAGCATGCGCCAAAACACCGGTCAAAGCAGGAAAAAGACCAATCTGGAGAAGATGGCGCCTGTGAATTCCGTGGACAGGACCTGCGCAGAGGGGTGAGTAACAAGTTAGGGGCATTTGCCCGGGGGGAACAGGTAGGCGAGGGGGGAGGGATTTTTGCGCCCAGGTTTCCTTCTCCTTTAAGGCACATTAGTGAAATGATCTGCCACTTGGTCTATACTGCTGCCTGTGTGCTGAAGGTGTTGGTAATAGACACGTACTGGCACGTAGTGACACACACTGTCTTCGCATACTTCTTTAGGGTTGCAGGTGTCAATAGATGTACTGACGTTCCAGTACAATAAACTAAAGAAGTATGGCGTCACTACGTTCCAGTACGTGTCTATTACGAACACCTTCAGCTCACAGACAGTAGTATAGACCAAGTGGCAGATCATTTCACTAATGTACTCAAATATTACTGCTACGATTACTCCATTCCTGTAATTTAATGTTAATGGTTCAAAAAATGTCGGGCTGAATGGTTGGCCACCACACATTTTCACCTCACCAAATCTGGCCCTTGTTGCAAAAAGTTTGAGCACCCCTGTGGTACCAGTATTAAATGTATGTTTGCAAATGCAACGAGTCTGACTGGTAAAATGGTAGAGCTGGAGGGAAAATATGATGTGATTGGCCGAAACATGGCTGAATGAGTCGCATGACAGGGCAGTTAATATCAGTGGCTATACTTTGTTTCGGAGGGACAGAGGCAATAGAAAAGGAGGAGGGGTATGTCTGTATGTTAGGCAGGATTTAAATCTAATATAACGGAGGAGGTTATGTTAGAAAACGAGGGGGCAGAAGTCTTATGGTGGGAATTCTTCACCAATTGTAAAGAGTCCAGCAAATTAATTGTAGGTGTCGCTATAGACCCCCTAATGTAAGTGACCAGGATAAGCTCCTGATGCAAATAGAAAAGGCTGTTAGTTTGGGTAAAGTAATGATAATGGGGGATTTTAATTAGCCAGATATTGACTGGAGCAACAGTACTGCCAGATCAGTTAATGGGAACAAGTTTATAAACTGTTACATGACAATTTTATGGCACAGGTTGTTGAGGAGCCAACCAGAAAAAATGCTATTCTGGATCTAGTGATCTCTAATGAGCCAGAACTTATAGCAAATGTGCAAGTCATTGAACCCCTGGGTAATAGTGACCATAATGTTATATCATTTAATGTCTGGTGCAAAAAACAAATATATACTGGGGCAACAAAAACCAGGAATTTTGGAAAAGCTAATTTTAGTGCCTTGAGGGCTGCCCTACAGAGTATTGATTGGGGCATTAGGTTTTCAGCTAAAAACACAGAACAGAAATGGTTGACATTTAAACTGATATTAAATCATTACTGTTCTCAATTTATTCCCTTAAGGACTAAATGTAGAAGCTCTAAGAATCATCCTGTGTGGCTTAATACAGAGGTAAAGAAGTTAATGGGAAAGAAGAGAAAGACATTTAATAACTACAAATCTGTAGGGACAGAAGCTGCATTTAATGAATATAAACACTGTAATAAATGTTGTAAATCAGCAATCCGGAAGGCTAAGAAAAGAAATGAAGAGTTAATTGCGGTGGAGGTGAAAACTAACCCTAAAAAGTTTTTTTAAATCTATTAATAGTAAAAAGATGCAGGTTGAGAGTGTTGCTCCATTAAATAATGGTACCAGTATGGTTGTAACAGATACAGATAAGGCAAATGTGTTAAATCAGTTCTTTTCTTCAGTGTATACAATAGAGGAGTGTGAGTTCCCAGGCTCACTTTATAGCTGCACTAATGGCTCAGCTCAATCTAGTCTGGCTGGATATGATTTATAAAGCTTTAATAAAAATTAATGTAAACAAGGCTCCAGGGCCTGATGACATACACCCCCAGGTTCTAAGAGAGCTTAGTTCAGTTTTAGACCGGCCTCAATTTCTGATTTTCTCAGATTCGCTTTCATCTGGTATGGTGCCTGTGGATTGGAGAAAAGCTGATGTTATTCCAATATTTAAAAAGGGATTACGATCTCAGCCTGGCAATTATAGGCCTGTAAGTCTGACATCTGTGGTGGGCAAATTATTTGAAGGCTTGTTAAGGGATCACATTCAAAATTGTGTCCTAATGAATGGCATTATGAGCAGCAATCAGCATGGCTTTATGAAGGATAGGTCATGTCAGACTAACTTGATTGTATTTTATGATGAGGTAAGTAAGATTCTGGATAGTGGGGGGGCAGTAGATCTATTTGGATTTTGCCAAAGCGTTTGATACTGTGCCCCACAAACGACTGCTTTCTAAACTAAGGTCTGTTGGGCTTAATGAAGTCGTTTGCACATGGATAGGAAACTGGCTACAGGATCGGGTACAGAGGGGGGTTGTTACTGGGACATTCTCTACTTGGAGTAAGGTTCTTAGTGGGGTCCCCCAGGGCTCAGTATTGGGGCCACTTTTATTTAACTTCTTCATTAATGACTTAGGGGAGGGTATTGTAAGTAATGTATCAGTGTTTGCAGATGAGACAAAACTATCAGCCCAATTAATTCCATCCAGGATGTGGCACTTGCAACAGGATCTTGACTAACTGGCAATCTGGGCAGCTAAGTGGCAAATGAGATTCAATGTTGATAAATGTAAAGTCCTGCACCTGGGATGTAACAATATCCACTTATACCCTTAATGGGACTGCACTAGGCAAATCCATAATGGAGACGGAGCTTGGAGTCCTTGTAGATAATAAACTTGTCTGTAGCAAGTAATGCCAGTCAGCAGCATCAAGGGCAAATAAGGTCTTGAGTTGTATTAAATGGGGCAGAGAGTCACGGGAGGAGGGGGTCCCACTGTATAGAGCACTGGTAAGGCCCCATCTAGAATATGCCGTACAGTTTTGGTCTCCATCACTCAAACAGGACATTATTGTATTAGAGAGGGGACAGAGAAGGGCAACTAAGCTGGTAAAGGGAAAATCTTAGCTATGAGGAAAGACTGGCCAAATTGGGGATGTTCACTCTGGAGAAGAGGAGCTTAAGGGGTGATATGATGACTATGTATAAATATATAAGGGGATCATATAATAATCTCTCTAATGATTTATTTACCAGTAGGTCTTTCCAGCTGACACAAGGTCACCCATTCTGATTAGAAGAAAAGAGGTTCCGCCTAAATATTGGGAAGGGGTTTGTTACAGTGAGAGCTGTGAAGATGTGGAATTGTCTCCCTGAATCAGTGGTACAGGCTGATACATTAGATAGGTACAAGGAAGGGTCGGATGCTTTATTCACCAGTAGCTCCTCCCAGCAGACAGGAGGGAGCCAATGAGATTAGAGGAGGGAAAGGGGTGTTACAGGGAGAGCTGGGAAGTGAATCAGGGGTACAGGCTGATACATTAGATAGGTACAAGGAAGGGTCGGATGCTTTATTCACCAGTAGCTCCTCCCAGCAGACAGGAGGGAGCCAATGAGATTAGAGGAGGGAAAGGGGTGTTACAGGGAGAGCTGGGAAGTGAATCAGTGGTACAGGCTGATACATTAGATAGGTACAAGGAAGGGTCGGATGCTTTATTCACCAGTAGCTCCTCCCAGCAGACAGGAGGGAGCCAATGAGATTAGAGGAGGGAAAGGGGTGTTACAGGGAGAGCTGGGAAGTGAATCAGGGGTACAGGCTGATACATTAGATAGGTATAAGAAGGGGTTGGATGGTGTTTAGCAAGTGAGGGAATACAGGGTTATGGGGAATAGCTCATAGTACAAGTTGATCCAGGGACTGGTCCATTTTGGAGTCAGGAAGGATTTTTTCCCCCTCTGAGGCAAATTGGAGAGGCTTCAGATGGGGTTTTTTTTTTGCCTTCCTCTGGATCAACTGGCAGGCAGGTTAAAAAAAAAACTAAAAGTTTGACTTTTTTCAACCTTACTTACTACGTTACAGTATGGGGCAAACAGCACAGGATTGTTACAGTTCTACAGGATAAGGGCAAGCAGCACAGGGTCTGTATGGTTTTCCAGGATAAGAGCAAGCAGCAAAGGGCAGGAGAGCTAAGAGAGAGTGCAGGGATAATGCAGGAGAGCTAAGAGAGAGTGCAGGGATAATGTAGGAGAGCTAAGAGAGAGTGCAGGGATAATGCAGGAGAGCTAAGGGAGAGGGCAGGGATATTGCCGGGATAATGCAGAAGAGGGCCGGGATAATGCAGGAGAGGGCCGGGATAATGCAGGAGAGGGCCGGGATATTGCAGGGAGAGGGCCGGGATATTGCAGGGAGAGGGCCGGGATATTGCAGGGAGAGGGCCGGGATATTGCAGGAGAGGGCAGGGAGATTGCAGGGAGAGGGCAGGGAGATTGCAGGGAGAGGGCAGGGAGATTGCAGGGAGAGGGCAGGGAGATTGCAGGGAGAGGGCAGGGAGATTGCAGGAGAGGGCAGGGAGATTGCAGGAGAGGGCAGGGAGATTGCAGGGAGATTGCAGGAGAGGGCAGGGATAATGCAGGAGAGGGCAGTAGGGATATAGCTGCTATTCTGGGCCTGTGTGGCTCCCAGCCACAACTCATGAAGGAGCCCATTGTTTCCCCTCTGACCTCATCACATTGGAACCAATTCCCAACAGGCTGAGCCCTTTTCTGGAACTGGACTGTTCCAGTCTCTCTCTCTCTCTTCTCTCTCTTCTCTCTCTTCTCTCTCCTCTCTCTTCTCTCTCTTCTCTCTCTCCTCTCTCTTCTCTCTCTCCTCTCTCTCTCATCTATATACAGATGTGGCTACCAGGGATTTGGGGCAGAACAGTGTAATGCTATGCCAGCGAGTGGACCCCTATCATTCCATTTTGGCTCTGCTGTTAATAGGATCAGAACCAGTCCTATGCCTATTTCTGTATTGTATGTACCAGACTGGATCCATCGCACACACTAAGGGATCTTCATGCAGGGACCATGTCAGTAGCACATTGAATACCTGCTTTAGTTGTTCTGTTAATCCAAACTGAAACCTTCGTTCCTGAAGTAGTGGAGATAATGCAAGGAGAGGAGGTGGGAGAGTTTGGCTTGTGGTGAGTAATGAAATTGTATTTTTTCCCCAGGGAAGTATCTGAGGCAGAAGAGGAACGACTTCCAACTTCCCTATGACATCCTGTGGCAATGGAAACATAATCAGGTACTGACATCTATATACCCTGGATCTCTTCCCCAAACCCCCTCCAATGATCCCTAACTAGATCCCAGCTCTCTAGTACTGATACCTCCACACTCACTGGCCCTAAACTAGATCCCAGCTCTCTAGTACTGATACCTGCCCCTTCACTGGCCCGAACTAGATCCCAGCTCTCTAGTACTGATACCTGCAACCCTCACTGGTCTGAACTAGATCCCAAGCTGTCTAGTACGATACCTGCACCCTCACTAGTCTGAACTAGATCCCAGCTCTCTAGTACTGATACCTTCAACCTCACTAGTCTGAACTAGATCCCAGCTCTCTAGTACTGATACCTGCACCCTCACTAGTCTGAACTAGATCCCAGCTCTCTAGTACTGATACCTGCACCCTCACTAGTCTGAACTAGATCCCAGCTCTCAAATACTGATACCTGCACCCTCACTAGTCTGAACTAGATCCCAGCTCTCTAGTACTGAAACCTGCACCCCCACTAGTATGAACTAGATCCCAGCTCTCTAGTACTGATACCTTCAACCTCACTAGTCTGAACTAGATCCCAGCTCTCTAGTACTGATACCTGCACCCTCACTAGTCTGAACTAGATCCCAGCTCTCTAGTACTGATACCTGCACCCTTTCTAGTCTGAACTAGATCCCAGCTCTCTAGTACTGATACCTGCACCCCCACTAGTATGAACTAGATCCCAGCTCTCTAGTACTGATACCTGCACCCTCACTAGTCTGAACTAGATCCCAGCTCTCTAGTACTGATACCTGCACCCTCACTAGTTCTCATCTAGATCCCAGCTCTCTAGTACTGATACCTTCAACCTCACTAGTCTGAACTAGATCCCAGCTCTCTAGTACTTATACCTGCACCCTCACTAGTCTGAACTAGATCCCAGCTCTCTAGTACTGATACCTGCACCCTCACTAGTCTGAACTAGATCCCAGCTCTCAAATACTGATACCTGCACCCTCACTAGTCTGAACTAGATCCCAGCTCTCTAGTACTGATACCTGCACCCTCACTAGTATGAACTAGATCCCAGCTCTCTAGTACTGATACCTGCACCCTCACTAGTCTGAACTAGATCCCAGCTCTCTAGTACTGATACCTGCACCCTCACTAGTATGAACTAGTATGTGTCGGTGACAGCTTTGCTTTCTCATTGGGTGATGGCCAGTGTCCTGCTGCTGATAATGTAGAAGGCCAGTGATTGGCTGTTAGGGTAGTGGGGATATAATGTGATCTTGTAATGGTGCCTCTCCTCTCTCCTAGTTGTACAAGAAGCCCGACGTCCCGTTATACAAGAAGATACGTTCCAGTAAGTGACTGTTTGCTCATCAGTATGGGACAAAGTTTGATTTGTGCTCTTGCTGTTCTCATTGTTGAGGTATAGGAATGTTTGTTGTTTTTATTAGTGTTCTCTTCCTCATTAAATGTTTTGTTCCTTCTAACCCCCCCCCCCCAGACGTGTACGTGGATGTGAAGCCACTGTCTGGCTATGAAGCGACTACGTGCAACTGCAAGTATCCATACACCCAATCAGAGAAGGGCTGTGTGGAGGACTGTCTGAATCGGTGAGTGGCCTGAGAGGAGCAAAACCTGCTTATATCAGCCCCCCTTAATCCCAGGGCATGACCTTCTGATATAGACACACGTGTGATTAGAATAATAGCAGGGAGTTTAACAACGGGACAACGCGAGTTTAACAAAACTTTTATTTCCATCCAGGCAAATGCATTGGCAACACTGCACATTCTATTCCAAACCAGGAAGAAAAATGGCTGAAATGTGTGTTATTCCTTTAGAGAAAATGAAGGGAATATTAGGGAATATCATTGTTCTTTCCCAACTCATTGACTGTATCAAGTGAAAGATGTTTGTGTTGCTTTGAATGAGGGAACTAATATTGAGTTGTATAACAGTGTTTGTGTGTTGTATGGACTCCACCAACTTCCAACAACCTCTTCCACAATTCCGAATGCATTTCTTGCTTTTGCCTCACACCCCATGCCAAACCCACACATTTTCTATTGCATTGGGGGGGGGGGCATAACATCAATCTTGTTGGTGTGGAACCAAGATGTTGCTCAGTCACTGGTGTGTTTGGGCTCGTTGTCCCCCCATTTCAAGGGCATTTGCTCTTGGGCATAAGGCAACATGACAAGTATTTGGATCTTGCTTTCATTAGTCCTCAAAATGTTGTGCCATTTCTCTTTAGGCCAGTCAATGTGTTCTTTGGCAAATTGTAAGCTCTTCAGCCCACATCTTTTTTTCAACAATGGGACTTCATGGGGGCTTCTTGCCGATAGCTTGGCTTCACATAGTCACTTCTAATTGTAACAGGATCACAGGTAACTACTCCTTCTTTCATCTTCCTGGAGCTGATCATTGGCTGAGTCTTTGCCATTTTGGATATTCTTCTATCCATTCCAATGGTCCTTTTTTCCTTTTTCTTTCACGTCTTTCAGATTTTGGTGCAATTTGAGATCAATTTATTTGAGCGGCCTTTAATTGTCTGCATTTCTTTCTATGTTTACTCCTATCCAATCAATTTTTGAATGAAAGTCGGCTGTTCTTCTGAACAATGTGTGGAAGGAGCCATTTGAGTGAGCGTTTCAGAGAGAAATACACTATAACCAGCAGTACAACATTTGCTCCTTCCTTTCTTAAATAAGGGCCCAAATTGATTCCTGTTTATTCCCGGAATGAATGAACTGACTAATTGAGGATGGGTTAATTTCAGATTTAGAGGAGGAAACACACCCTAAACGGACGTCTGATAGATCTGACAATTCAGATGCCACATCAGACCGTGATTCTGAGGAAGAAAAACAATCATTACTGATTCCAACAATCTCTAAGAAACTACTAAGGCAAATATTACAGACACTAGAAATTAGGGATGAAACAGTTCCCCTTTCTAAAGCAGCCAAACTACTAGGGGACCATAAAAAGAGTATGCCAACCTTCCAAGTGTTCAAGTCGGTTACACAGGTAGTTGAGGCCGAGTAGAACCAACCACACAGACGAATTGCGCTCACCCAGAGATTATTTAGGACCTTTCCAGTACCAGAAGAATACGAAAAGAAACAGGATAGGTCCCCCAAGATTGATTCAGCGGTAGCTCGCCTCTCCAAACAGACAGCACTACCGGCAGAGGAGGCCATGTTTAAGGACCAATTTGACCGCTGCATAAAGTCAAAACTTAAGAGAGCTTACGTTCAGGCAGCAGCTGTACTATGCCCGGCAGTCGCATCAGCAGGACTGGCCCATATGGCCAGACACTGGGCACACGAATTGGCACGATACCCACATTCCTCACAATAACAACTTCCGTCAGAGGCAGTAGCATGCCTGGCAGAGGCAGCTATTGAGAAGGCAACTATCAACACTATAGTGGTAAGACTCTCTGGCTTCACCACTGGACAGGTGACACCGCCTCCAAACTTCAGCTTTTGTCTCTCAAATTCACTGGTGATACCTTATTCGGCCCTGATCTCAAACAGATCATATTGGAAGTGACTGGGGGCAAGAGTACCTTTTTGCCAACAGAAAAAATGCAGAGGTTTGATAACCCAAACAGGTTTTCAGGCAAAAGAGGATGGAGCCAACAAGCTAGATCTTCTCGTTCCTTTCGCTCCAACTATAGGGCATCCCAAAATGAACAAGGTAACAAATGTGGCAGACCTGCCTGGCACCAACAGAACCAGAACACAATAGAAAGGGACAGCCAGTGGAGGGCAGACTACACAGATATTTGAACGAATGGGCGACACATGTAAGGACACCTGGGTTCTCACCATAATTCAACAAGGCTACACAATTCCTTTTTCCCCCATTTACCACCTCAAAGATTCATACCGACCTCTACAGCTCCACACAGAGAATACAATTTGCAAGAAGTGGTTCACAACTTACTCAGTACAGATGTGATAGAAGAGGTCCCACTTCACTACAGGTTCAATGGCTTCTACTCAAACCTTTTCATGGTAAGGAAGAACAAAGGAACTTTCAGACCCGTTCTCGATCTAAAGCCAGTGAACCACATGGTTTCCAACAAACGGTTCAAGATGGAATCCATAAGATTAGTAATGGCAGCCATGGAGCCGAACATCTTCATGACCTCCATAGACTTGCAGGAAGCCTACCTGCACATACCCATACACCCGGTGTCCCAACAGTACCTCCATTTTGCAGTGCAAGACCAGCATTACCAATTTACAGCATTGCCCTTTGGACTTTGTACTGCTCCATGCATTTTTACCAAGGTGCTAGCACCAATCGTGGCCTACATCAGATCCATAGGGATACATGTGATACCCTGTTTGGACTATCTGCTGATTACAGCTCCTTCAGAAATCCAAGCAAACAAGGACACAACCATGTCTATGCAAGTACTAACCAAACATGGTTGGATTCTCAACAACTGCAAGAGCAGCCTAAGACCCTGCCAAACAATTCTGTTCCTGGGACTCCTGTTCAATTCAGTCACCAAAAAAGTGTACTTACCTCGAGAAGATCAAAAAGTTGATCTCGGCAACAGAGTAATTTCTAACAATGAGAGCAACCTCAGGGTAGGAATGCCTACTTCTTCTAGGACTCATGGTATCATCCTTGGAGGCCATTCTCTTCGCCAGGTTTCACGTGAGACCCCTTCAACACAATTTCCTTACTTACTTGAACAAGAATCATAAGGATCTTCAGCAGACGATACCACTAGAAAAGACGACACAAGAGAGTCTGATGTGGTGGACCAAACCGGAGATTCTCGGAAAGGACCGGAGCTGGTCCCTGCCTCAGTGGGAGATCATAACTACGGACGCAAGGAATGGGGAGCAGTGTACAGATCGCACACCCTTCAATGGACTTGGTCACCTCAAGAGTGCCGCCTACCCATCAATGTGCTAGAACTGCGGGCCATTGTCCTAGCACTGGAGGGATGGACACCACTGCTCCATTCTACTCAGACTACCTGAGCAGAACAACAATAGATCAGGGGGAATGGTCCCTCAACCAGAAGACTTTCCTCACCCTGACACAAAAATGGGGAAAACCACAGGTAGACATGCTAGCCTCAAAACACAATTACAAAGTACCCAGATACTGCGCCAGGACATGGGATCCTTTGTAGACGCCCTAGTGACACCCTGGAATTTCAGGCTGAAATTCGCCTTCCCACCGCTACCACTATTACCATGGATACTACAGAAGATAAAACATAGCGACACAGCAGTAATCCTTATTGCATCGGATTGGCCCAATAGATTGTGGTGGTACTTGTACAATTTTCAGCAGAAAGACCATGACAACTACCACTGCACCCAGACTTGCTAACACAGGGGCCTATAAACCACCCCAACATAGCTATGCTCCATTTAACGGCCTGGCTGTTGAGACCTGCTGGTGGACACAGCATGGATTCCCGCAGAACGCAATCAACATACTCCTACAGGCACGAAGACCATTGATACCACTAGGGTCTACCACGGAGTATGGAGACTCTTCATAAATTGGTGCGACCAATGCCACATTTATTAGGACCAAGCTCCTACACAAGCCGTGATAGAATTTCTAACAGATGGCTTCCAGAAGGGAATAGACCTATGGACACTCAGCACTCTGTGCAAAGGACAACCCAGTTCACCAATTCTTCAGAGGTGTAATCAGAGCAAGACCACCCATAAAGGATCCAACACCTTCTTGGGATCTACCACTTGTCCTATACCCACTACAAAAACCATCTTTTGAGTCGATGTCACATGTGATCTAACATGTGATCTAAAGTGGCTATAACGCAAGGTAACCTTTCTGATAGCAATTACCTCAGCAAAGAGGGTCTCTGAGATAGTAGCAATCTCTTGTAAGGAACCTTGGCTAATCCTCCATGAAGACCTGGTTGACTGTCCCAGAATTTCTACCCAAGGTAGTGTACAGTTTCCACTTAAACCAGGAAATTATCCTTCCATCCCTTTGACCACGTCCAGCAAACAAATCAGAGAGCCGTCTGCACAGGCTAGATGTAGTGAGAGCCATCAATATATATTTAAAGCATTCAGAACCATTCCGATGTGCCAACAGTCTACTCGTCTCATATTCAGGATAAACTGAAGGACGAGCAGTCGCTTTGCAGACCATAGCACCCTGGCTTGTGGAAACCATCAACACCGCCTATGACCACAAGCAGAAAACCAGACCCTTCTCTGTAAAAGCCCACTCTACTAGGGCACAGAGCACATCATGGGCTCTACAGAACATGGCAACTCCAGAGCAGATCTGAAGAGCAGCCACATGGGCATTGCTTAACACTTTAGTTCATTTCTACAAGTTAAATGTTTTTGCATCTCAGACGGCTACGTTTGGCCAGAAAGTTCTGCAGCAGCACAGTGAACTGTAATATAGGGCCATGAAAAAAAGTAGTGAGATACACTCCCAATTAGTGGGACAGGACGTACTAATGTCTGCACTGACAGGAGGGCTGACTAGAGAGAAAGGGATATTCTTTCCTAGTAGGCCCGAACTGTCAGTGCAGTAAGTGCCACCCAGGCTGATGTTAGTATGGGCAGCAGACTCTTTTTCTTGTTATTCTTTTTATACCTGTTGTCTCTTGGCTTCCTTCTGAACTTTCTGTCTCCAATGTCTGACCTTTACAAACAAACTGAGGATGAGAGGTGGAGCCAGCAGATATATTGAGAAGGAAGTCATCAGTCTTTCTGTCCTGCCTCCAGAGGTGAACCAAGACAAAACCCTAACGTCTGCAATGACAGTTTGGGCCTACTAGAAAAGGATTTTCCGGTGAGTACTAAATCCCTTTATTTGGAGCACTGCTATTATTTGGAACAAGCCTCAATGATTCAATTACTCAGAATTAGCAGCATGTCATGACTGTTGGGTTTCTATGATGCTACTAGACCTACTAGTAAATTATTTTCCATGTAGCAATAGAATTTCTACCCAAACCAATGATTGATCAGGTTAGTGACGTTGCACTGCTATTATTCTGAACACGTGTATATATGCTCCCCTCTTTTTAATGACCTGTTTAATGGTCTGTTTTATTGCCCCCACGGGCTAGTGGTAAGTCCTGTTCATTTCTATGCTTCCCTTAAAGGATGATATTTGCCGAGTGCTCCCCTAATACGTGCCCATGTGAGGACCAGTGCAGCAACCAGAGCATACAGAGGCATGAATGGGTGCAGTGCTTAGAGCGCTTCCGGGCTGAGGGGAAAGGCTGGGGCATTCGCACCAAGGAACCACTGAAAGCGTCACAGTTCATTATTGAGTATCTGGGCGAAGTAGTCAGCGAAACAGAGTTCAGGTACTAATGACTAGTGGCCACCTGACTGATAGCAATGGCTTCCCACTACTATTGTTATACCAACACTTGTATTCCAACTGCACCCCACCCCCCGCAAACAGACGACTAATGTATTGCTGCAAGCCCATCCTTTCTACTTCCCATGTCCTACCAACACTTTTATACCAAGGAACCAACCTGCCCCCCATACTTACAGACCCCTAATCTCCTCAGCTGAGATTTACTCATATGAGCCCATCCATTCTACTTCCCATGTCCTACCATGTCCTTATATACCAAGGAACCAACCTGACTCACCTACAGACACCTAATCAAATTGGTTGTCCCAAACTTATGGCCGCCTCGGCCAATCACAGCAATCATGTGTTTTAAAAAGTCGCTGCAACTTGCCGCGATGAATCGATATGTGTGTCTTCACCCTTATTCTTCTGGACTAGTTGGTGTCTAAAGAGAACTGTTTTGCTTCTCTTGCCAGGAACCGCACAATTGAACAGTATCACAATCATAGTGACCATTATTGTCTCAGCCTGGACAGTGGCATGGTGATTGACAGCTACCGAATGGGGAATGAGGCTCGTTTTATCAACCATAGCTGTGACCCCAACTGTGAAATGCAGAAGTGGTAAGAGTCTTTCTGTGTCTAGCCTCCATCTTATGCAGTAGATCTCCTCCAGCCTATGGGTGTATGTTCCCTTAGTGGTATCTAGCATTCAGGATGTGTTTCTTTGTCTGCCATCTTGCTTTGTGGTTTTCCTGTAGGTCAGTGAATGGCGTATATCGCATTGGACTGTATGCGCTGAAGGACATGCCTGCTGGCACAGAACTGACGTATGATTACAACTTCCATTCCTTCAACACGGAGAAGCAGGTGAGGAGGTTTCTTTAGTGTCCCTAGCCACTGTCATGCTCTGGGTATCTACTTGCCATGTTGTGGAGTGGGGAGATCTTGAGCCCTTGGGTACCTGAGAGGACAGAGAGACAACACAATGTACAACTGAATGTGTGTTTGTGTTTCTCACAGCAAGTGTGCAAGTGTGGTGTGGAGAGGTGCCGGGGGATCATCGGAGGCAAGAGCCAGCGGGTAAACGGGCTACCAAACAAGGCCGGGCATCTCATGTCGTCTCAGCGGAGGCTCGGCCGCTCCAAGGAGAAGAGGAAATCCAAACACAGGCTGAAAAAGCGGGTATGTGCCCAGCACTTAGATGCCCTGTGTGTATGTGCCCAACACTTGGATGCCCTGTGTGTATGTGCCCAACACTTGGATGCCCTGTGTGTATGTGCCCAGCACTTAAATGCCCTGTGTACGGAGTCTGTGCCATGTTTGTTTCAGAAAGGTCACCTCCCTGAGGATGGTGGCGATGCCGTTGGTACTGCCAGCAAGCTCGGCCCACAGCTGCACATGAAGCCCATGTCTAACCGGGAGAGGTAATGCCATTGGCACACAGGCACATTCCTGGCATGAGGGCTCAGTCTAGGATACAGCACAGGATAGTAACAGTGCAGAGAGGGGCAAGAGTTATATTTATTAAAGGGGTTGATGTAGAGAGTGATATTCTGAGCTTTTTATTCAGCAGCTCTCCAGTTTGCCATTTTAGCAGTCTGGTTACTGGGGTCCCAATTCCCCTAGCAACCATGCATTGCTTTGAATAAGGGAGAAAACTGGTGTATAATAAAAAGTAGCAATAAATGTGTAGCCTAACAGAGCATTGGTTTTTAAGATGGGGTCAGTGACCTCTCTTTGAAAGCTGGAAAAAAGTCAGAAGAGGAAAGCAATGAATTTAAAACCTATAAAAAAAGAAAAATAGGAGACCAATTGAAATGAAATAGGAGACCAATTGAATTGGCCATTCTATAACATACTAAAAATTAACTTAAAGGGATACTGTCATGGGAAAAAAATCACATCAGTTAATAGTCATGATCCAGCAGAATTCTGCACTGAAATTGTTTCTCAGAAGAGCAAACCAATTTTTCTATATTTAATTTTGAAATCTGACATGGGGCTAGCCATATTGTCAGTTTCCCAGCTGCCCCCAGTCATGTGACTTGTGCTCTGATAAACTTCGGTCTCTCTTTACTGCTGTAATGCAAGTTGGAGTGATATCACCCCCCCTCCCTTTCCCCCCCCAGCAGCCAAACAACAGAACAATGGGAAGGTAACCAGATAACAGCTCCCTAACACAAGATAACAGCTGCCTGGTAGATCTAAGAACAACACTAAATAGTATAATCCAGGTCCAACTGAGACACATTCAGTTACATTGAGTAGGAGAAACAACAGGCTGCCAGAAAGCAGTTCCATCCTAAAGTGCTGGCTCTTTCTGAAATCACATGACCAGGCAAAATGAGCTGAGATGCACCTACACACCAATATTACAACTAAATACACTTGCTGCTTCAGGAATGACATTTTATATTGTACAGTGAATTATTTGCAGTGTAAACAGTGTCATTTAGAAATAAAAACTACATCATAAAAATCATGACAGAATCCCTTTAAAGATGAAGCACCCCTTATTGGAGCAATTTTAGGTGCATGGCTATTGGCTCCCTGGAGTGACAGGGGAAGTGCATTCTGCAAGGGGATTGGCTGTTGCTCTTTGTTGCTAGGAGACAAGTAGAGGGTATTTGGTGGGGCCACACTTGCTCCATTGTGAATTTAATGAAGACCCTTGGCAGGAATTTTGTGCTGAAACATCACATTTTCCTGGTGCGGAACTGGGAGAAGATCCGTGAGAGACAGGATGAGGTGAAGGAGAGTCTGTCCCCGGGGAGTCTGTACAGTCGCTGGAGTAGTATGGGCAGGGACGATGGCAACATCAAATCAGGTGAGTCTCCGTGCCCGGTGTGTGTGCCAGGAGAACCCCATTGCACCCCCTAATGTGCCCTTGTGTCTCCTTTCAGATGTGTTCCTGACCCAGTTCTCTGCCCTGCAGACCTCACGATCCGTTCGCACCAGGAGACTGGCGGCGGCACAAGAGAATATGGAGGTGGCTCGGGCTGCCCGCCTGGCACACATCTTTAAAGACATTTCTGATGGTATTATATGCTACAAAGGTGATTGTCATATGCTACATATACTGGGGTACCAGCTTCACCCAACTAATAGGGAGCCTGGCTCTGCCCACTGGCAATAGGAGGGTACAAAGGGCACTGGAAAATAGGTCAGCATGCATGCCATACAAACACCTAATTATATACACAGGGGCCCTAATCTCAGGCACATTAAATACACAGGGGCCTTAATTACAGAGATATTACATACACAGGGGCCCTAATCACCGAGACATTAAATACACAGGGGCCCTAATCACAGGAACATTAAATACACAGGGACCCCCAGTCATACATTTCTCTTGTCTTTCCACATAGATTCTTCTGATCGACCCCTGGCCTCTCCTCTCCTGAGTCTTCCCAACAAGAAAAAGTGAGTGAGGACACTCTCGGGCAGGTGAAGTCAGTGAGGGGGACAGTCTCGGGCAGGTGAAGTCAGTGAGGGGGACAGTCTCTGGCAGGTGAAGTCAGTGAGGGGGGGGACAGTCTTGGGCAGGTGAAGTCAGTGAGAGGACAGTCTCAGACTCAGGTGAAGTCAGTGAGGGGACAGTCTCGTGCATGGCAATTAAGTGAAAGAGACCGTGTCAGTGAGGAGGGGGGCAGTCTCGGGCAGGTGAAATGAATGGGGGGGGCGACATTCCCGGTAGCCTGTGCCTGTAACACATTCCCTGTGGCCTTAGAAACCCCCACTACTATGAGAAGGTGTCAGACCCCCTGGACCTGTTGAGTGTGGAGAAGCAGATCCTCACTGGACACTACAAGACGGTGGAGGTGTTTGACACAGACATGCTGAAAGTGTTCCGCAATGCAGAGGTGAGTGCCACCGGGGCTGCTGGGAGGAGATAGGGTGGAGCCAGTTCCGCTAACTGAGCTGCTGATTTGCTGTTACAGAAGTACCACGGGAGGAAGTCCCAGGTGGGCAGGGATGTGTGTCGTCTCAGGAAGGCCTATTATAATGCCAGGCATGAGGCTGCTGCCCAGATTGATGAAATAGTGGGCGAGACAGCCAGCGAGGCAGACGGCAGCGAGACTTCCTTGTGTGACAAAGATGGTGGAAATGAGAAAGATGATGACATCATCCGCTGCATCTGTGGCCTCTTCAAGGACGAAGGGTTGATGATTCAATGCGACAAATGCATGGTATGTACAAAACGTAGAGCTGCGCGTGGCCTGACAGTCAGGAGACTTTGTATACTATTCACACAACTGTCATTGAGACTTTGTTTACTATTCACACAACTGTCATGGATACTTTGTATACTGTTCACACAACTGTCATGGAGACTTTATACTATTCATACAACTGTCATTGAGACTTTGTATACTGTTCACACAACTGTCATTGAGACTTTGTATACTGTTCACACAACTGTCATTGAGACTTTGTTTACTATTCACACAACTGTCATGGAGACTTTGTATACTATTCACATTTGTATACTGTTCACACAACTGTCATGGAGACTTTATACTATTCATACAACTGTCATTGAGACTTTGTATACTGTTCACACAACTGTCATTGAGACTTTGTATACTGTTCACACAACTGTCATTGAGACTTTGTTTACTATTCACACAACTGTCATGGAGACTTTGTATACTATTCACACAACTGTCATTGAGACTTTGTTTACTGTTCACACAACTGTCATGGAGACTTTGTATACTGTTCACACAACTGTCATGGAGACTTTGTATACTATTCACACAACTGTCATGGAGACTTTGTATACTATTCACACAACTGTCATTGAGACTTTGTTTACTGTTCACACAACTGTCATGGAGACTTTGTATACTGTTCACACAACTGTCATGGAGACTTTGTATACTGTTCACACAACTGTCATTGAGACTTTGTTTACTATTCACACAACTGTCATGGAGACTTTGTTTACTGTTCACACAACTGTCATGGAGACTTTGTATACTGTTCACACAACTGTAATGGAGACTTTGTATACTGTTCACACAACTGTCATGGAGACTTTATACTATTCATACAACTGTCATGGAGACTTTGTATACTATTTACACAACTATTTCTACCTGTGTAGGCATGGCAGCACTGTGACTGCATGGGGGTCACCTCTGATGTGGAGCATTACCTGTGTGAGCAGTGCGACCCCCGTCCTGTAGATCGGGTAATATGTCTCTCTGATTGGCTCTCCCTGTACCCTACACATAACAGTAACTCATCCCCTAACCACCTGTCCTCATAGTAACCTGCTCACCTGTACTGATTGATAATAACCTAGTCACCTATCCTGATTGATAATAACCTACTCACCTGTCCTGATTGATAATAACCTACTCACCTGTCCTGATTGATAATAACCTACTCGCCTGTCCTGATTGATAATAACCTACTCGCCTGTCCTGATTGATAATAACCTACTCACCTGTCCTGATTGATAATAACCTACTCACCTGTCCTGATTGATAATAACCTACTCACCTGTCCTGATTGATTATAACCTACTCACCTGTCCTGATTGATAATAACCTACTCACCTGTCCTGATTGATAATAACCTACTCACCTGTCCTGATTGATAATAACCTACTCACCTGTCCTGATTGAAAATAACCTACTCACCTGTCCTGATTGATTATAACCTACTCACCTGTCCTGATTGACATTAAGCTGCGCACCAGTCCTGATAACCCACTGTATGTGTCAGTCCCTGATTGTGAATAGCCGTGCATTAGATACAAACCGGGCCCTGCCTGAGTCTGTCCCAGAGGCCTGTCAGTTCCCGTTGATTCAGAACCTTGGGGTTTTTGTTGCAGGAGGTTCCCATGATCCCCTGTCCCCATTACGCACAGCCGGGATTTATCTACTTTATTTGTCTGTTGCGGGATGATCTGCTCCTACGCCAAGGTGGGTACCAGCCTGTAGCTCAGCCTGTGATTGGACCAGAGATGTATCCTGGTAGAACTCACCTGTCTGTCTGTCTGTAGGTGACTGTGTTTATCTGATGAGGGACAGTCGTCGGACACCAGACGGACAGCCAGTGCGCCAGTCATACAGACTCCTGTCTCATATCAACCGTCAAAAACTCGATATATTCCGCATAGAGAAGCTGTGGAAGAACGAGAAGTAAGTTCTGTGGTTCCCTCTGCTACTTGTAACTCCTCCCACAGGTTAGAGACAAACCTGCCCCCAGTACATATAACTCCTCCCACAAGTTAGAGACAAAGTTGCCCCAGTACATGTAACTCCTCCCAAAAGTTAAAGGTAAAGGTGTGAGTGGCTGGGTAGTTAGAATGTAGAAGGGGGTGTGGTCTGCAGGAGAACAGGTTAAGTGGCAGGTATGGAAGCACAGAAGGCTCAGTGGGGAGGGGTAGAATATACACAGGGGTAAGTAAGTGTGATTATTAGGGTGAACACAATGCAGTAGAATGTGAATATACAGGGTCTCCGTGCCAAACCCCTTGCCCTTTCCCTTCCAGAGGGGAACGCTTTGCCTTTGGGCACCATTACTTTCGGCCGCACGAGACGCATCACTCGCCATCACGGAAGTTTTATTACAATGAGCTCTTCCGGGTTCCCCTCTATGAGATTATCCCCCTAGAAGCTGTGGTGGGCACCTGCTGTGTCCTTGATCTGTACACTTACTGCAAAGGTAAGTCCCTAGCCTGTCCCTTCCTTCTTCCTGTGTCCTAATTTCCCCCTTCCTGTCTGAGCCTGTCTCTTATCTTCCTGTTTGATTCTTACCCGTCTGATCTTACACGTCTGTCTCCCTGTCTTCTGCACCACTGTTTCTCCTTATCCACTCTCTGTCTCACCCCTTCTCTTCCTTCCCACCCCTCACTTCCTCTTCCATCCTGTCTCTTCCTTCCCACCCCTCACTTCCTCTTCCATCCTGTCTTTCTTCCCATCCCTCACTTCCTCGTCCACACTCACTCTTCTTCTTCCACCTTGACTCTTCCTTTCTAACCCCTCGCTTACTGCCTGATCCACACTCTTTCTCTCTAATCCCATGCAAAGTCAAGTTTATGATACCTTTCCTGTATGGCTGGCAGTAGCACTTCCCAAGGGGCCTTCCTGTTGCCCGTTTGTGCTTAATGTGACTTCCTGTTGCCTGTTTGTGCTTAATGTGACTTCCTGTTGCCTGTTCGTGCTTAGTGTGACTTCCTGTTGCCTGTTTGTGCTTAGTGTGACTTCCTGTTGCCTGTTTGTGCTTAGTGTGACTTCCTGTTGCCTGTTTGTGCTTAGTGTGACTTCCTGTTGCCTGTTTGTGCTTAGTGTGACTTCCTGTTGCCTGTTTGTGCTTAGTGTGACTTCCTGTTGCCTGTTTGTGCTTAATGTGACTTCCT
The DNA here is from genome assembly GCA_038501925.1 of Xenopus petersii. Lineage (NCBI taxonomy): Eukaryota > Metazoa > Chordata > Amphibia > Anura > Pipidae > Xenopus > Xenopus petersii. The sequence goes on from CM076687.1 coordinate 364,191, forward strand.
GTTGCCTGTTTGTGCTTAGTGTGACTTCCTGTTGCCTGTTTGTGCTTAATGTGACTTCCTGTTGCCTGTTTGTGCTTAGTGTGACTTCCTGTTGCCTGTTTGTGCTTAATGTGACTTCCTGTTGCCTGTTTGTGCTTAGTGTGACTTCCTGTTGCCTGTTTGTGCTTAGTGTGACTTCCTGTTGCCTGTTTGTGCTTAGTGTGACTTCCTGTTGCCTGTTTGTGCTTAGTGTGACTTCCTGTTGCCTGTTTGTGCTTAATGTGACTTCCTGTTGCCTGTTTGTGCTTAGTGTGACTTCCTGTTGCCTGTTTGTGCTTAATGTGACTTCCTGTTGCCTGTTTGTGCTTAGTGTGACTTCCTGTTGCCTGTTTGTGCTTAGTGTGACTTCCTGTTGCCTGTTTGTGCTTAGTGTGACTTCCTGTTGCCTGTTTGTGCTTAGTGTGACTTCCTGTTGCCTGTTTGTGCTTAATGTGACTTCCTGTTGTCTGTTTGTGCTTAATGTGACTTCCTGTTACAGGCAGACCAAAGGGTGTGAAGGAACAGGATGTGTATATATGTGATTACCGTCTGGATAAATCTGCACATCTCTTCTACAAAATCCATAGGAATCTCTACACAGTCTGCACCAAAACTTATGCCTTCGACCACTTCCCCAAGAAGCTGACACCAAAAAGGGACTTTTCAGTAAGAGAGATATTTTTTCTATCAGGATTTCCTTTTTTCTACAGATCCCACCCTCTTTCCTGTGCATCTCCCTTCCTGCCTTCACCTCCTGCCCCTCCATCCTTCCCTCCTGCCCCATCCTTCCCTCCCACCTCCCCAACCTTTCCCTAATGGACTTCTCTTATTCCCTTGCAGCCTCACCATGTGCCCGATAACTACAAGCGGAATGGAGGCAGGTGGGTGCCCTCCTGTTGCAACTGTTCCTCTCTGTCAGTGTGTGGTGCCATTTAGATCTCCTCCATGTAACAAACAGGACTGGGTATTGTGAAAGGTGGAAACAGTGCAGCCAGACATTACATCTCTGGGCAGGGGGAGGAGCTACACACCCACACTTAGTACTGATCTGGCACTTCGTTTGAACCCCTTTCTGATTAATTTTCAGGTCTGCCTGGAAGTCTGAGCGGCCCAAGCAATCAAACAGTGGCCTGCACACAGAAGAAGACTCTCTTCCTGCAATGGCGGATTTACTGACCAATCAGGATGCTTGCCAGCAGGAAGTTCCTGCCTCTGAGGAGCCTGAGACCCCCTCTGTGGAAGTGAATGAGCAACAGGTGGAGGAAAGTAGCAGCAGTACCCAGGCCAATTTGTGCTCCATGCAAGAGAGACAGCAGCTCCAGAGGGACAAACTCAACCAGATTCTGCTCCGGCTCCTAGAAAAGATCCCAGGGAAAAATGGTGAGTGTGTGCGGGGGCGGGGTCAGGCTGCTGGTGTCCAATCAGGGACTGATGTTGTCCTCTCTCCTCTCCAGCAATAGATGTGACTTATCTCCTGGAGGAAGGTCCCTGCAGGAAGCTGCGCAGGCGCACCCTTACTCTGCCCCAATGCATCTTCAGGAAGTGATGCGCCTGATGTGACAGAGAGAGATGATGGGGCGGCAGTTGTGAGTCTGTGTGATGTGTAACACAGTGTCTCCTCTTCCATTGGTGTTGCTTGTGCAGCTGGGAGAATGGGGTGCAGCGGGCTCAGTGGCACCTGAGGGCCAACACAAGGAATTTGCTCAGTTCCTCAGTGCCTTTTAGCTTCGCGCCCCCCGGGAGCAAAGAAAAGGGAAACCCCAATTGATTGGAGTTTGCCAGAAGAGCTTGCCATTTTTGGCTTTACTGCACACCTGGGCGTGGTCTAATGGATTCCTTATGCCCGACTCTAATCGCGCCCGTCATGTCTCTATAATAATAACTGGGACCCAGGATCAATTGCTTAGGGTGCCAAACAGTTGCACAGGGTCCCGACCTTCTGGGCATGTCCTTCCTCAGTATTCCCACCGACTCCCTTCAATAGCAGCACGAGGTTCAGCCTGAAACTGACACAAACGCAAGTCCCGCCCACGAGGAGCTGCAGTCACAAGCTAAACGTTCCCAGAGCAACAGCAAAAGCACTTTTCAGCTTCCAGAGCTCACCTAGCAGGGGGCAAAAACTCCCAGGACCACCTCATCCAAACAGGGGAAAAGTCCAACTACTCCCGGCCCCTCTCAGGGACAGCAGAGGGGACTTCAGGGTCCCATTAACCCCGTGCCCCCGAGGCATCAGGAGTTACAAAAGGAAAGCTCAGCTTTTTTATTGTCCTGAAAGGACCCGCAATTGTGTGGATACCAGAGTGCCAAGTCGTGTGTATATCTGATATACAGGAGGGTGCAAAGCAATACGACTCCCTGCCAGCCCGTTAACCCTCTCCCTGCCAACCCCCAGCACCGCCGCACTTTGCCTCTCGCTGGCAGGGAAAGACAAAATCACCTAAAAACTATTTTATTAAAAGCAGAAGAATGTGCATATTTTCTTACAGAAGAGTGTGGTCAATAGGAGTATTTAATACTCGTCCCAGACGGACTGCACTCACACTCAGCCTGCGTTACTTTGTAATCAGGAAGAAAGGGAGAGAGACCCAGCGCCAGACTAAGAGGCATCTCACAGCTACAGTAGGTGTTTCCCTTGGCGTCTGTCCTCCTGCTGCTCATTTCATGGGGCCCCAAGTACAGGAGGGCCCCCCGCTCCATCCCTCCCCTGCTCACGACATAGAAATCCATTGTGAGACAATCAAAGGATTGCAGCTCTATATAAATATATATTAATCTATTTTCTCTGTGCGTGCCTGTGTTCTACTCCCTCCTCCTACTCATCTACAACTCTCATTTTATAACCAATCAGAAGAAGGTTTATAAAACTCTCTAAGCACTACGTGAGGGCCCGTCTGCATGGATGCCCTCGATAATGTTCTTGCTGACGAAAAGATGCTGCTAAGAACTTTCTACCACGAAAAGAAGCTTCACAACATAGATCTTTGTTTGATGTTATTCTCTGTACATGATGTATTACCCACCCTAGCATTGGATGTACTTACCTCTCAGCCAATGGGAGCCTAGTATTAAATGGGAAGAGAACCCTTTCCTACCAATCCCTCGGCTTCTTCCTTTTGCACCCACACTAATAAAGTACAGAGAAGAGCGACTAAGCTGATATAAATATATAAGGGGATATGATCACTATATATAAATATATAAGGGGGATATGATCACTATATATAAATATATAAGGGGATATGATCACTATATATAAATATATAAGGGGGATATGATCACTATATATAAATATATAAGAGGGATAGGATCACTATATATAAATATATAAGGGGATAGGATCACTATATATAAATATATAAGGGGATAGGATCACTCTATATAAATATATAAGGGGATAGGATCACTATATATAAGGGGATAGGATCACTATATATATAAATATATAAGGGGGATAGGATCACTATATATAAATATATAAAGGGGATATGATCGCTATATATAAATATATAAGGGAGATACGATCGCTCTATAATAGGGGATATGATCACTATATATAAATATATAAGGGGGGATATGATCATTATATATAAATATATAAGGAGATATGATCATTATATATAAATATATAAGGATATATGATCATTATATATAAATATATAAGGGGGGCATGGTCACTATATATAAATATATAAGGGGGGCATGGTCACTATATATAAATATATAAGGGGATATGATCACTATATATAAATATATAAGGGGGATATGATCACTATATATAAATATATAAGGGGATATGATCACTATATATAAATATATAGGGATATGATCACTATAAATATATAAGGGGGACATGATCACTACATATAAATATATAAGGGGACAGGATCACTCTATATAAATATATAAGGGGGATAGGATCACTATATATAAATATATAAGGGGATAGGATCACTATATATAAATATATAAGGGGGACATGATCACTATATATAAATATATAAGGGGGACATGATCACTATATATAAATATATAAGGGGATAGGATCACTATATATAAATATATAAGGGGATAGGATCACTATATATAAATATATAAGGGGGACATGATCACTATATATAAATATATAAGGGGGACATGATCGCTATATATAAATATATAAGGGGGACATGATCGCTATATATAAATATATAAGGGGGATATGATCGCTATATATAAATATATAAGGGGGATATGATCGCTATATATAAATATATAAGGGAGATATGATCGCTATATATAAATATATAAGGGGATATGATCACTATATATAAATATATAAGGGGGACATGATCACTATATATAAATATATAAGGGGGACATGATCACTATATATAAATATATAAGGGGGACATGATCACTATATATAAATATATAAGGGGGATATGATCACTATATATAAATATATAAGGGGGATATGATCACTATATATAAATATATAAAGGGGATATGATCACTATATATAAATATATAAGGAGATATGATCATTATATATAAATATATAAGGGGGACATGATCATTATATATAAATATATAAGGGGGGCATGATCACTATATATAAATATATAAGGGGGGCATGGTCACTATATATAAATATATAAGGGGGGCATGGTCACTATATATAAATATATAAGGGGAAATGATCACTATATATAAATATATAGGGATATGATCACTATACATATATAAATATATAAGGGGGACATGATCACTATATATAAATATATAAGGGGATAGGATCACTATATATAAATATATAAGGGGATAGGATCACTATATATAAATATATAAGGGGGACATGATCACTATATATAAATATATAAGGGGGACATGATCACTATATATAAATATATAAGGGGACATGATCACTATATATAAATATATAAGGGGGATATGATCACTATATATAAATATATATGGGGGATATGATCGCTATATATAAATATATAAAGGGGATATGATCACTATATATAAATATATAAGGGAGATATGATCGCTATATATAAATATATAAGGGAGATATGATCACTATATATAAATATATAAGGGGATATGATCACTATATATAAATATATATGGGGACATGATCACTATATATAAATATATAAGGGGGACATGATCACTATATATAAATATATAAGGGGGATATGATCACTATATATAAATATATAAGGGGGATATGATCACTATATATAAATAAGGGGGATATGATGACTATATATAAATATATAAAGGGGATATGATCACTATATATAAATATATAAGGGGATATGATCACTATATATAAATATATAAGGGGGGATATGATCATTATATATAAATATATAAGGAGATATGATCATTATATATAAATATATAAGGGGGACATGATCACTATATATAAATATATAAGGGGGCATGGTCACTATATATAAATATATAAGGGGGGCATGGTCACTATATATAAATATATAAGGGGATATGATCACTATATATAAATATATAAGGGGGATATGATCACTATATATAAATATATAGGGATATGATCACTATACATATATAAATATATAAGGGGGACATGATCACTATATATAAATATATAAGGGGATAGGATCACTATAAATAAATATATTGGGGGATATGATCACTATATATAAATATATAAGGGGATATGATCACTATATATAAATATATAAGGGGGGATATGATCATTATATATAAATATATAAGGAGATATGATCATTATATATAAATATATAAGGGGGACATGATCATTATATATAAATATATAAGGGGGGCATGATCACTATATATAAATATATAAGGGGGGCATGGTCACTATATATAAATATATAAGGGGGGCATGGTCACTATATATAAATATATAAGGGGAAATGATCACTATATATAAATATATAAGGGGGATATGATCACTATATATAAATATATAGGGATATGATCACTATACATATATAAATATATAAGGGGGACATGATCACTATATATAAATATATAAGGGGGATATGATCGCAATATATAAATATATAAAGGGGATATGATCGCTATATATAAATATATAAAGGGGATATGATCGCTATATATAAATATATAAGGGAGATATGATTGCTATATATAAATATATAAGGGAGATATGATCACTATATATAAATATATAAGGGGATATGATCACTATATATAAATATATATGGGGGACATGATCACTATATATAAATATATAAGGGGGACATGATCACTATATATAAATATATAAGGGGGATATGATCACTATATATAAATATATAAGGGGGATATGATCACTATATATAAATATATAAGGAGGATATGATCGCTATATATAAATATATAAAGGGGATATGATCGCTATATATAAATATATAAGGGAGATATGATCGCTATATATAAATATATAAGGGAGATTTGATCGCTATATATAAATATATAAGGGGATATGATCACTATATATAAATATATAAGGGGGATATGATCATTATATATAAATATATAAGGAGATATGATCATTATATATAAATATATAAGGGGGACATGATCATTATATATAAATATATAAGGGGGACATGATCACTATATAAAAATATATAAGGGGGGCATGGTTACTATATATAAATATATAAGGGGGGCATGGTCACTATATATAAATATATAAGGGGATATGATCACTATATATAAATATATAAGGGGAATATGATCACTATATATAAATATATAAGGGGATATGATCACTATATATAAATATATAGGGATATGATCACTATACATATATAAATATATAAGGGGGACATAGTTACATAGTTAAATTGGGTTGAAAAAAGACAAAGTCCATCAAGTTCAACCCCTCCAAAAGAAAACCCAGCAACCATACATACACCACTCTCTACTTTTAATTAAATTCTATATACCCATATCTGTACTAACTATAGAGTTTAGTATCACGATAGCTTTTAATATTATGTCTGCCCAAAAAATCATCCAAGCCATTCTTAAAGGCATTAACTGAATCAGCCATCACAACATCACCCGGCAGTGCATTCCACAACCTCACTGTCCTGACTGTGAAGAACCCCCTACGTTGCTTCAAATGAAAGTTCTTTTCTTCTAGTCTAAACGGGTGGCTTCTGGTACGGTGATCCACTTTATGGGTAAAAAGGTCCCCTGCCATTTGTCTATAATGTCCTCTAATGTACTTGTAAAGTGTAATCATGTCCCCTCGCAAGCGCCTTTTTTCCAGAGAAAACAACCCCAACCTTGACAGTCTACCCTCATAATTTAAGTCTTCCGTCCCTCTAACCAATTTAGTTGCACTTAGTCTCTGCACTCTCTCCAGCTCATTTATATCCCTCTTAAGGACTGGATTCCAAAACTGCACTGCATACTCCAGATGAGGCCTTACCAGGGACCTATAAAGAGGCATAATTATGTTTTCATCCCTTGAGTTAATGCCCTTTTTTATGCAAGAACTTTATTTGCTTTAGTAGCCACAGAATGACACTGCCCAGAATTAGACAACTTGTTATCTACAAAGACCCCAAGATCCTTCTCATTTAAGGAAACTCCCAACACACTGCCATTTAGTGTAGAACTTGCATTTATATTATTTTTGCCAAAGTGCATAACCTGCATTTATCAACATTGAACCTCATTTTCCAGTTTGCTGCCCAGTTTTCCAGTTTAGACAGATCACTTTGCAAAGTGGCAGCATCCTGCATGGAACCTATAGTTCTGCACAATTTAGTCTCATCTGCACAAATAGAAACAGTACTTTCAATGGCCACCTCCAGGTCATTAATAAACAAGTTGAAAAGCAAGGGACCTAGTACAGAGCCCTGCGGTACTCCACTAACAACACTGGTCCAATTAGAAAATGTTCCATTTACCACCACTCTTTGTAGTCTATCTTTTAGCCAGTTCTCTATCCAGGTACAAATACTATGTTCAAGGCCAACATTCCTTCATTTAACCAGTAACCTTCTGTGTGACACTGTATCAAATGCTTTAGCAAAGTCTAAGTAAATCACATCCACTGCCATCCCAGAATCGAGGTCTCTACTTACATTCTCGTAAAAAGAAATTAAGTTAGTCTGGCAAGATCTATTACACATAAAACCATGCTGGCACAAACTCATAGTATTATGATTTGCTATGAAGTCCAGTATCTTATCCTTTATTAACCCTTCGAAAAGCTTTCCTAATACTGACGTCAGACTAACTGGCCTATAGTTTTGAGGCTGAGAACGGGATCCTTTTTTGAATAGAGGCACCACATTAGCAATTCGCCAGTCTCTCGGCACAATGCCAGATCCCAATGAATCCTGAAAAATTAAGTAAAGAGGTTTGGCAATCACAGAGCTAAGCTCGCTAATTACCCTGGGATGAATACCATCTGGCCCTGGACCTTTGTTAATCTTAACATGTTCTAGTCTCTTTTGAATTTCATCATGTGTGAACCATGCATCATTAGTTGTATTACTAGAATTGGGAGTGTTAAGAAGGAAACCTTCACTTACTGGTTCTTCATTTGTGTAGACAGATGAAAAATACGAGTTCAGAATCTGCGCTTTTATTTTGTTTTCATCAACCAGCTGACCCCCCTCTGATAGTAAGGGTCCCACCCCTTCCTGCTTCATTTTTTTACTATTGACATATTTAAAAAATGATCACTATATATAAATATATAAGGGGATAGGATCACTATATATAAATATATAAGGGGATAGGATCACTATATATAAATATATAAGGGGGACATGATCACTATATATAAATATATAAGGGGGACATGATCACTATATATAAATATATAAGGGGGACATGATCACTATATATAAATATATAAGGGGATATGATCACTATATATAAATATATAAAGGGGATATAATCACTGTATATAAATATATAAGGGGATATGATCACTATATATAAATATATAAGGGGGATATGATCACTATATATAAATATATAAGGGGGATATGATCACTATATATAAATATATAAGGGGATAGGATCACTATATATAAATATATAAGGGGATATGATCACTATATATAAATATATAAGGGGGCTATGATCACTATATATAAATATATAAGGGGATATGATCACTATATATAAATATATAAGGGGATATGATCACTATATATAAATATATAAGGGGGATATGATCACTATATATAAATATATAAGGGGATATGATCACTATATATAAATATATAAGGGGGATATGATCACTATATATAAATATATAAGGGGATATGATCATTATATATAAATGTATGAGGGAATAGGATCACTATATATAAATATATAAGGGGATATGATCACTATATATAAATATATAGGGCTATGATCACTATATATAAATATATAAGGGGGACATGATCACTATATATAAATATATAAGGGGATATAATCACTATATATAAATATATAAGGGGGATATGATCACTATATATAAATATATAAGGGGATAGGATCACTATATATAAATATATAAGGGGATATGATCACTATATATAAATATATAAGGGGGATATGATCATTATATATAAATATATAAGGGAATAGGATCACTATATATAAATATATAAGGGGATATGATCACTATATATGAATATATAGGGCTATGATCACTATATATAAATATATAAGGGGGACATGATCACTATATATAAATATATAAGGGGATATAATCACTATATATAAATATATAAGGGGGATATGATCACTATATATAAATATATAAGGGGATAGGATCACTATATATAAATATATAAGGGGATATGATCACTATATATAAATATATAAGGGGGATATGATCATTATATATAAATATATAAGGGAATAGGATCACTATATATAAATATATAAGGGGATATGATCACTATATATAAATATATAGGGCTATGATCACTATATATAAATATATAAGGGGGACATGATCACTATATATAAATATATAAGGGGATATAATCACTATATATAAATATATAAGGGGGATATGATCACTATATATAAATATATAAGGGGATAGGATCACTATATATATAAATATATAAGGGGATATGATCACTATATATAAATATATAAGGGGGATATGATCATTATATATAAATATATAAGGGAATAGGATCACTATATATAAATATATAAGGGGATATGATCACTATATATAAATATATAAGGGGATATGATCACTATATATAAATATATAGGGCTATGATCACTATATATAAATATATAAGGGGGATATGATCACTATATATAAATATATAGGGATATGATCACTATACATATATAAATATATAAGGGGGACATGATCACTATATATAAATATATAAGGGGGACATGATCACTATATATAAATATATAAGGGGGACATGATTACTATATATAAATATATAAGGGGGATATGATCACTATATATAAATATATAAGGGGGATATGATCACTATATATAAATATATAAGGGGGATATGATCACTATATATAAATATATAAGGGGGATATGATCACTATATATAAATATATAAAGGGGATATGATCACTATATATAAATATATAAGGCGATATGATCACTATATATAAATATATAAGGGGATATGATCACTATATATAAATATATAAGGGGGCATGGTCACTATATATAAATATATAAGGGGGCATGGTCACTATATATAAATATATAAGGGGATATGATCACTATATATAAATATATAAGGGGGATATGATCACTATATATAAATATATAGGGATATGATCACTATACATATATAAATATATAAGGGGGACATGATCACTATATATAAATATATAAGGGGATAGGATCACTATATATAAATATATAAGGGGATAGGATCACTATATATAAATATATAAGGGGGACATGATCACTATATATAAATATATAAGGGGGACATGATCACTATATATAAATATATAAGGGGACATGATCACTATATATAAATATATAAGGGGGATATGATCACTATATATAAATATATAAGGGGGATATGATCGCTATATATAAATATATAAAGGGGATATGATCGCTATATATAAATATATAAGGGAGATATGATCGCTATATATAAATATATAAGGGAGATATGATCGCTATATATAAATATATAAGGGGATATGATCGCTATATATAAATATATATGGGGGACATGATCACTATATATAAATATATAAGGGGGACATGATCACTATATATAAATATATAAGGGGGATATGATCACTATATATAAATATATAAGGGGGATATGATCACTATATATAAATATATAAGGGGGATATGATCACTATATATAAATATATAAGGGGGATATGATCACTATATATAAATATATAAAGGGGATATGATCACTATATATAAATATATAAGGGGATATGATCACTATATATAAATATATAAGGGGGGATATGATCATTATATATAAATATATAAGGAGATATGATCATTATATATAAATATATAAGGGGGACATGATCACTATATATAAATATATAAGGGGGCATGGTCACTATATATAAATATATAAGGGGGGCATGGTCACTATATATAAATATATAAGGGGATATGATCACTATATATAAATATATAAGGGGGATATGATCACTATATATAAATATATAAGGGGATATGATCACTATATATAAATATATAGGGATATGATCACTATACATATATAAATATATAAGGGGGACATGATCACTATATATAAATATATAAGGGGATAGGATCACTATATATAAATATATAGGGGGATATGATCACTATATATAAATATATAAGGGGATATAATCACTATATATAAATATATAAGGGGGATATGATCACTATATATAAATATATAAGGGGATAGGATCACTATATATAAATATATAAGGGGGACATGATCACTATATATAAATATATAAGGGGGACATGATCACTATATATAAATATATAAGGGGGACATGATCACTATATATAAATATATAAGGGGATATGATCACTATATATAAATATATAAGGGGATAGGATCACTATATATAAATATATAAGGGGATATGATCACTATATATAAATATATAAGGAGGCTATGATCACTATATATAAATATATAAGGGGATATGATCACTATATATAAATATATAAGGGGATATGATCACTATATATAAATATATAAGGGGGATATGATCACTATATATAAATATATAAGGGGGATATGATCACTATATATAAATATATAAGGGGATAGGATCACTATATATAAATATATAAGGGGATATGATCACTATATATAAATATATAAGGCGGATATGATCATTATATATAAATATATAAGGGAATAGGATCACTATATATAAATATATAAGGGGATATGATCACTATATATTAATATATAAGGGGATATGATCACTATACATATAAAAATATATAAGGGGACATGATCACTATATATAAATATATAAGGGGATAGGATCACTATATATAAATATATAAGGGGATAGGATCACTATATATAAATATATAAGGGGGACATGATCACTATATATAAATATATAAGGGGACATGATCACTATATATAAATATATAAGGGGATATGATCACTATATATAAATATATAAGGGGATATGATCACTATATATATAAATATATAAGGGGGTATGATCACTATATATAAATATATAAGGGGGCTATGATCACTATATATAAATATATAAGCGGATATGATCACTATATATAAATATATAAGGGGATATGATCACTATATATAAATATATAAGGGGATATGATCACTATATATAAATATATAAGGGGATATGATCACTATATATATAAATATATAAGGGGATATGATCACTATATATAAATATATAAGGGGATATGATCACTATATATAAATATATAGGGGATATGATCACTATATATAAATATATAAGGGGATATGATCACTATATATAAATATATAAGGGGACATGATCACTATATATAGATATATAAGGGTACATGATCACTATATATAAATATATAAGGGGACATAATCACTATATATAAATATATAAGGGGATATGATCACTATATATAAATATATAAGGCGGATATGATCATTATATATAAATATATAAGGGAATAGGATCACTATATATAAATATACAAGGGGATATGATCAATATATATAAATATATAAGGGGATATGATCACTATACATATATAAATATATAAGGGGACATGATCACTATATATAAATATATAAGGGGATAGGATCACTATATATAAATATATAAGGGGATAGGATCACTATATATAAATATATAAGGGGGACATGATCACTATATATAAATATATAAGGGGACATGATCACTATATATAAATATATAAGGGGATATGATCACTATATATAAATATATAAGGGGATATGATCACTATATATATAAATATATAAGGGGATATGATCACTATATATAAATATATAAGGGGGCTATGATCACTATATATAAATATATAAGCGGATATGATCACTATATATAAATATATAAGGGGATATGATCACTATATATAAATATATAAGGGGATATGATCACTATATATAAATATATAAGGGGATATGATCACTATATATAAATATATAAGGGGATATGATCACTATATATATAAATATATAAGGGGATATGATCACTATATATAAATATATAAGGGGATATGATCATTATATATAAATATATAGGGGATATGATCACTATATATAAATATATAAGGGGATATGATCACTATATATAAATATATAAGGGGACATGGTCACTATATATAGATATATAAGGGGACATGATCACTATATATAAATATATAAGGGGACATAATGACTATATATAAATATATAAGGGGATATGATCACTATATATAAATATATAAGGCGGATATGATCATTATATATAAATATATAAGGGAATAGGATCACTATATATAAATATATAAGGGGATAGGATCACTATATATAAATATATAAGGGGATAGGATCACTATATATAAATATATAAGGGGGACATGATCACTATATATAAATATATAAGGGGACATGATCACTATATATAAATATATAAGGGGATATGATCACTATATATAAATATATAAGGGGATATGATCACTATATATATATAAATATATAAGGGGATATGATCACTATATATAAATATATAAGGGGGCTATGATCACTATATATAAATATATAAGCGGATATGATCACTATATATAAATATATAAGGGGATATGATCACTATATATAAATATATAAGGGGATATGATCACTATATATATAAATATATAAGGGGATATGAGCACTATATATAAATATATAAGGGGATATGATCACTATATATAAATATATAAGGGGATATGATCACTATATATAAATATATAAGGGGACATGATCACTATATATAAATATATAAGGGGACATGATCACTATATATAAATATATAAGGGGGCTATGATCACTATATATAAATATATAAGCGGATATGATCACTATATATAAATATATAAGGGGATATGATCACTATATATAAATATATAAGGGGATATGATCACTATATATAAATATATAAGGGGATATGATCACTATATATATAAATATATAAGGGGATATGATCACTATATATAAATATATAAGGGGATATGATCATTATATATAAATATATAGGGGATATGATCACTATATATAAATATATAAGGGGATATGATCACTATATATAAATATATAAGGGGACATGGTCACTATATATAGATATATAAGGGGACATGATCACTATATATAAATATATAAGGGGACATAATCACTATATATAAATATATAAGGGGATATGATCACTATATATAAATATATAAGGCGGATATGATCATTATATATAAATATATAAGGGAATAGGATCACTATATATAAATATATAAGGGGATATGATCACTATATATAAATATATAAGGGGATATGATCACTATACATATATAAATATATAAGGGGACATGATCACTATATATAAATATATAAGGGGATAGGATCACTATATATAAATATATAAGGGGATAGGATCACTATATATAAATATATAAGGGGGACATGATCACTATATATAAATATATAAGGGGACATGATCACTATATATAAATATATAAGGGGATATGATCACTATATATAAATATATAAGGGGATATGATCACTATATATATATAAATATATAAGGGGATATGATCACTATATATAAATATATAAGGGGGCTATGATCACTATATATAAATATATAAGCGGATATGATCACTATATATAAATATATAAGGGGATATGATCACTATATATAAATATATAAGGGGATATGATCACTATATATATAAATATATAAGGGGATATGAGCACTATATATAAATATATAAGGGGATATGATCACTATATATAAATATATAAGGGGATATGATCACTATATATAAATATATAAGGGGACATGATCACTATATATAAATATATAAGGGGACATGATCACTATATATAAATATATAAGGGGACATAATCACTATATATAAATATATAAGGGGGATATGATCATTATATATAAATATATAAGGGGGATATGATCACTATATATAAATATATAAGGGGATAGGATCACTATATATAAATATATAAGGGGATATGATCACTAATTCACTATATAAAAATATATAAGGGGGATATGATCATTATATATAAATATATAAGAGAATAGGATCACTATATATAAATATATAAGGGGATATGATCACTATATATAAATATATAAGGGGATATGATCACTATATATAAATATATAAGGGGATAGGATCACTATATATAAATATATAAGGGGATATGATCACTATATATAAATATATAAGGGGATAGGATCACTATATATAAATATATAAGGGGATAGGATCACTATATAAAAATATATAAGGGGGATATGATCATTATATATAAATATATAAGGGGATATGATCACTATATATAAATATATAAGGGGATAGGATCACTATATATAAATATATAAGGGGATATGATCACTATATATAAATATATAAGGGGATAGGATCACTATATATAAATATATAAGGGGATATGATCACTATATAAAAATATATAAGGGGGATATGATCATTATATATAAATATATAAGAGAATAGGATCACTATATATAAATATATAAGGGGATATGATCACTATATATAAATATATAAGGGGATATGATCACTATACATATATAAATATATAAGGGGACATGATCACTATATATAAATATATAAGGGGATAAGATCACTATATATAAATATATAAGGGGATAGGATCACTATATATAAATATATAAGGGGGACATGATCACTATATATAAATATATAAGGGGACATGATCACTATATATAAATATATAAGGGGACATGATCACTATATATAAATATATAAGGGGATATGATCACTATATATAAATATATAAGGGGATATGATCACTATATATATATAAATATATAAGGGGATATGATCACTATATATAAATATATAAGGGGGCTATGATCACTATATATAAATATATAAGCGGATATGATCACTATATATAAATATATAAGGGGATATGATCACTATATATAAATATATAAGGGGATATGATCACTATATATAAAAATATATAAGGGGATATGAGCACTATATATAAATATATAAGGGGATATGATCACTATATATAAATATATAAGGGGATATGATCACTATATATAAATATATAAGGGGACATGATCACTATATATAAATATATAAGGGGACATGATCACTATATATAAATATATAAGGGGACATAATCACTATATATAAATATATAAGGGGGATATGATCATTATATATAAATATATAAGGGGGATATGATCACTATATATAAATATATAAGGGGATAGGATCACTATATATAAATATATAAGGGGATATGATCACTAATTCACTATATAAAAATATATAAGGGGGATATGATCATTATATATAAATATATAAGAGAATAGGATCACTATATATAAATATATAAGGGGATATGATCACTATATATAAATATATAAGGGGATATGATCACTATATATAAATATATAAGGGGATAGGATCACTATATATAAATATATAAGGGGATATGATCACTATATATAAATATATAAGGGGGATAGGATCACTATATATAAATATATAAGGGAATAGGATCACTATATATAAATATATAAGGGGATATGATCACTATATATAAATATATAGGGCTATGATCACTATATATAAATATATAAGGGGGACATGATCACTATATATAAATATATAAGGGGATATAATCACTATATATAAATATATAAGGGGGATATGATCACTATATATAAATATATAAGGGGATAGGATCACTATATATATAAATATATAAGGGGATATGATCACTATATATAAATATATAAGGGGGATATGATCATTATATATAAATATATAAGGGAATAGGATCACTATATATAAATATATAAGGGGATATGATCACTATATATAAATATATAAGGGGATATGATCACTATATATAAATATATAGGGCTATGATCACTATATATAAATATATAAGGGGGATATGATCACTATATATAAATATATAGGGATATGATCACTATACATATATAAATATATAAGGGGGACATGATCACTATATATAAATATATAAGGGGGACATGATCACTATATATAAATATATAAGGGGGACATGATTACTATATATAAATATATAAGGGGGATATGATCACTATATATAAATATATAAGGGGGATATGATCACTATATATAAATATATAAGGGGGATATGATCACTATATATAAATATATAAGGGGGATATGATCACTATATATAAATATATAAAGGGGATATGATCACTATATATAAATATATAAGGCGATATGATCACTATATATAAATATATAAGGGGATATGATCACTATATATAAATATATAAGGGGGCATGGTCACTATATATAAATATATAAGGGGGCATGGTCACTATATATAAATATATAAGGGGATATGATCACTATATATAAATATATAAGGGGGATATGATCACTATATATAAATATATAGGGATATGATCACTATACATATATAAATATATAAGGGGGACATGATCACTATATATAAATATATAAGGGGATAGGATCACTATATATAAATATATAAGGGGATAGGATCACTATATATAAATATATAAGGGGGACATGATCACTATATATAAATATATAAGGGGGACATGATCACTATATATAAATATATAAGGGGACATGATCACTATATATAAATATATAAGGGGGATATGATCACTATATATAAATATATAAGGGGGATATGATCGCTATATATAAATATATAAAGGGGATATGATCGCTATATATAAATATATAAGGGAGATATGATCGCTATATATAAATATATAAGGGAGATATGATCGCTATATATAAATATATAAGGGGATATGATCGCTATATATAAATATATATGGGGGACATGATCACTATATATAAATATATAAGGGGGACATGATCACTATATATAAATATATAAGGGGGATATGATCACTATATATAAATATATAAGGGGGATATGATCACTATATATAAATATATAAGGGGGATATGATCACTATATATAAATATATAAGGGGGATATGATCACTATATATAAATATATAAAGGGGATATGATCACTATATATAAATATATAAGGGGATATGATCACTATATATAAATATATAAGGGGGGATATGATCATTATATATAAATATATAAGGAGATATGATCATTATATATAAATATATAAGGGGGACATGATCACTATATATAAATATATAAGGGGGCATGGTCACTATATATAAATATATAAGGGGGGCATGGTCACTATATATAAATATATAAGGGGATATGATCACTATATATAAATATATAAGGGGGATATGATCACTATATATAAATATATAAGGGGATATGATCACTATATATAAATATATAGGGATATGATCACTATACATATATAAATATATAAGGGGGACATGATCACTATATATAAATATATAAGGGGATAGGATCACTATATATAAATATATAGGGGGATATGATCACTATATATAAATATATAAGGGGATATAATCACTATATATAAATATATAAGGGGGATATGATCACTATATATAAATATATAAGGGGATAGGATCACTATATATAAATATATAAGGGGGACATGATCACTATATATAAATATATAAGGGGGACATGATCACTATATATAAATATATAAGGGGGACATGATCACTATATATAAATATATAAGGGGATATGATCACTATATATAAATATATAAGGGGATAGGATCACTATATATAAATATATAAGGGGATATGATCACTATATATAAATATATAAGGAGGCTATGATCACTATATATAAATATATAAGGGGATATGATCACTATATATAAATATATAAGGGGATATGATCACTATATATAAATATATAAGGGGGATATGATCACTATATATAAATATATAAGGGGGATATGATCACTATATATAAATATATAAGGGGATAGGATCACTATATATAAATATATAAGGGGATATGATCACTATATATAAATATATAAGGCGGATATGATCATTATATATAAATATATAAGGGAATAGGATCACTATATATAAATATATAAGGGGATATGATCACTATATATTAATATATAAGGGGATATGATCACTATACATATAAAAATATATAAGGGGACATGATCACTATATATAAATATATAAGGGGATAGGATCACTATATATAAATATATAAGGGGATAGGATCACTATATATAAATATATAAGGGGGACATGATCACTATATATAAATATATAAGGGGACATGATCACTATATATAAATATATAAGGGGATATGATCACTATATATAAATATATAAGGGGATATGATCACTATATATATAAATATATAAGGGGGTATGATCACTATATATAAATATATAAGGGGGCTATGATCACTATATATAAATATATAAGCGGATATGATCACTATATATAAATATATAAGGGGATATGATCACTATATATAAATATATAAGGGGATATGATCACTATATATAAATATATAAGGGGATATGATCACTATATATATAAATATATAAGGGGATATGATCACTATATATAAATATATAAGGGGATATGATCACTATATATAAATATATAGGGGATATGATCACTATATATAAATATATAAGGGGATATGATCACTATATATAAATATATAAGGGGACATGATCACTATATATAGATATATAAGGGTACATGATCACTATATATAAATATATAAGGGGACATAATCACTATATATAAATATATAAGGGGATATGATCACTATATATAAATATATAAGGCGGATATGATCATTATATATAAATATATAAGGGAATAGGATCACTATATATAAATATACAAGGGGATATGATCAATATATATAAATATATAAGGGGATATGATCACTATACATATATAAATATATAAGGGGACATGATCACTATATATAAATATATAAGGGGATAGGATCACTATATATAAATATATAAGGGGATAGGATCACTATATATAAATATATAAGGGGGACATGATCACTATATATAAATATATAAGGGGACATGATCACTATATATAAATATATAAGGGGATATGATCACTATATATAAATATATAAGGGGATATGATCACTATATATATAAATATATAAGGGGATATGATCACTATATATAAATATATAAGGGGGCTATGATCACTATATATAAATATATAAGCGGATATGATCACTATATATAAATATATAAGGGGATATGATCACTATATATAAATATATAAGGGGATATGATCACTATATATAAATATATAAGGGGATATGATCACTATATATAAATATATAAGGGGATATGATCACTATATATATAAATATATAAGGGGATATGATCACTATATATAAATATATAAGGGGATATGATCATTATATATAAATATATAGGGGATATGATCACTATATATAAATATATAAGGGGATATGATCACTATATATAAATATATAAGGGGACATGGTCACTATATATAGATATATAAGGGGACATGATCACTATATATAAATATATAAGGGGACATAATCACTATATATAAATATATAAGGGGATATGATCACTATATATAAATATATAAGGCGGATATGATCATTATATATAAATATATAAGGGAATAGGATCACTATATATAAATATATAAGGGGATAGGATCACTATATATAAATATATAAGGGGATAGGATCACTATATATAAATATATAAGGGGGACATGATCACTATATATAAATATATAAGGGGACATGATCACTATATATAAATATATAAGGGGATATGATCACTATATATAAATATATAAGGGGATATGATCACTATATATATATAAATATATAAGGGGATATGATCACTATATATAAATATATAAGGGGGCTATGATCACTATATATAAATATATAAGCGGATATGATCACTATATATAAATATATAAGGGGATATGATCACTATATATAAATATATAAGGGGATATGATCACTATATATATAAATATATAAGGGGATATGAGCACTATATATAAATATATAAGGGGATATGATCACTATATATAAATATATAAGGGGATATGATCACTATATATAAATATATAAGGGGACATGATCACTATATATAAATATATAAGGGGACATGATCACTATATATAAATATATAAGGGGGCTATGATCACTATATATAAATATATAAGCGGATATGATCACTATATATAAATATATAAGGGGATATGATCACTATATATAAATATATAAGGGGATATGATCACTATATATAAATATATAAGGGGATATGATCACTATATATATAAATATATAAGGGGATATGATCACTATATATAAATATATAAGGGGATATGATCATTATATATAAATATATAGGGGATATGATCACTATATATAAATATATAAGGGGATATGATCACTATATATAAATATATAAGGGGACATGGTCACTATATATAGATATATAAGGGGACATGATCACTATATATAAATATATAAGGGGACATAATCACTATATATAAATATATAAGGGGATATGATCACTATATATAAATATATAAGGCGGATATGATCATTATATATAAATATATAAGGGAATAGGATCACTATATATAAATATATAAGGGGATATGATCACTATATATAAATATATAAGGGGATATGATCACTATACATATATAAATATATAAGGGGACATGATCACTATATATAAATATATAAGGGGATAGGATCACTATATATAAATATATAAGGGGATAGGATCACTATATATAAATATATAAGGGGGACATGATCACTATATATAAATATATAAGGGGACATGATCACTATATATAAATATATAAGGGGATATGATCACTATATATAAATATATAAGGGGATATGATCACTATATATATATAAATATATAAGGGGATATGATCACTATATATAAATATATAAGGGGGCTATGATCACTATATATAAATATATAAGCGGATATGATCACTATATATAAATATATAAGGGGATATGATCACTATATATAAATATATAAGGGGATATGATCACTATATATATAAATATATAAGGGGATATGAGCACTATATATAAATATATAAGGGGATATGATCACTATATATAAATATATAAGGGGATATGATCACTATATATAAATATATAAGGGGACATGATCACTATATATAAATATATAAGGGGACATGATCACTATATATAAATATATAAGGGGACATAATCACTATATATAAATATATAAGGGGGATATGATCATTATATATAAATATATAAGGGGGATATGATCACTATAT
Source organism: Xenopus petersii (assembly GCA_038501925.1). Lineage (NCBI taxonomy): Eukaryota > Metazoa > Chordata > Amphibia > Anura > Pipidae > Xenopus > Xenopus petersii. Next base: position 387,259 of record CM076687.1, read on the forward strand.
ATAAATATATAAGGGGATAGGATCACTATATATAAATATATAAGGGGATATGATCACTAATTCACTATATAAAAATATATAAGGGGGATATGATCATTATATATAAATATATAAGAGAATAGGATCACTATATATAAATATATAAGGGGATATGATCACTATATATAAATATATAAGGGGATATGATCACTATATATAAATATATAAGGGGATAGGATCACTATATATAAATATATAAGGGGATATGATCACTATATATAAATATATAAGGGGATAGGATCACTATATATAAATATATAAGGGGATAGGATCACTATATAAAAATATATAAGGGGGATATGATCATTATATATAAATATATAAGGGGATATGATCACTATATATAAATATATAAGGGGATAGGATCACTATATATAAATATATAAGGGGATATGATCACTATATATAAATATATAAGGGGATAGGATCACTATATATAAATATATAAGGGGATATGATCACTATATAAAAATATATAAGGGGGATATGATCATTATATATAAATATATAAGAGAATAGGATCACTATATATAAATATATAAGGGGATATGATCACTATATATAAATATATAAGGGGATATGATCACTATACATATATAAATATATAAGGGGACATGATCACTATATATAAATATATAAGGGGATAAGATCACTATATATAAATATATAAGGGGATAGGATCACTATATATAAATATATAAGGGGGACATGATCACTATATATAAATATATAAGGGGACATGATCACTATATATAAATATATAAGGGGACATGATCACTATATATAAATATATAAGGGGATATGATCACTATATATAAATATATAAGGGGATATGATCACTATATATATATAAATATATAAGGGGATATGATCACTATATATAAATATATAAGGGGGCTATGATCACTATATATAAATATATAAGCGGATATGATCACTATATATAAATATATAAGGGGATATGATCACTATATATAAATATATAAGGGGATATGATCACTATATATATAAATATATAAGGGGATATGAGCACTATATATAAATATATAAGGGGATATGATCACTATATATAAATATATAAGGGGATATGATCACTATATATAAATATATAAGGGGACATGATCACTATATATAAATATATAAGGGGACATGATCACTATATATAAATATATAAGGGGACATAATCACTATATATAAATATATAAGGGGGATATGATCATTATATATAAATATATAAGGGGGATATGATCACTATATATAAATATATAAGGGGATAGGATCACTATATATAAATATATAAGGGGATATGATCACTAATTCACTATATAAAAATATATAAGGGGGATATGATCATTATATATAAATATATAAGAGAATAGGATCACTATATATAAATATATAAGGGGATATGATCACTATATATAAATATATAAGGGGATATGATCACTATATATAAATATATAAGGGGATAGGATCACTATATATAAATATATAAGGGGATATGATCACTATATATAAATATATAAGGGGATAGGATCACTATATATAAATATATAAGGGGATAGGATCACTATATAAAAATATATAAGGGGGATATGATCATTATATATAAATATATAAGGGGATATGATCACTATATATAAATATATAAGGGGATAGGATCACTATATATAAATATATAAGGGGATATGATCACTATATATAAATATATAAGGGGATAGGATCACTATATATAAATATATAAGGGGATATGATCACTATATAAAAATATATAAGGGGGATATGATCATTATATATAAATATATAAGAGAATAGGATCACTATATATAAATATATAAGGGGATATGATCACTATATATAAATATATAAGGGGATATGATCACTATACATATATAAATATATAAGGGGACATGATCACTATATATAAATATATAAGGGGATAAGATCACTATATATAAATATATAAGGGGATAGGATCACTATATATAAATATATAAGGGGGATATGATCACTATATATAAATATATAAGGGGGACATGATCATTATATATAAATATATAAGGGACAGTAATGAAATGGAGAAAGTACTGATAAAGAGAGTGGAAGGGATCAGTATAGGGAAAGGTTGGCCTCTGGAGCAGCTGGTAGTTGGGGAGGTTATAAATAGATATAAAAATCTGAATTTTATGGACATTTGTTTCTCTACAACGGCCTTTCCTGTTAGTGCAGACAGCAGGACCGCCATCAGAAATCGCAGGGCCCCATACAACAAAATTTCCCGGGGCCCCCTGTGCTGCACCCACCGCAAGCCCCACCTACAGGTCCGCCTCTCCACAGGTCCGCCCCCACCACACAGTAAAAAAACAAAAAAAATATTGGTGGCTAGGGTTCCCACATGTTAATAAAAAATAGATATTGGTGGTCAGGGCCCCCCATAAAAAAACATTTGTGGCCAGGCCCCCCCATTAAAAAAATATTGGTGGCTAGGACCCCACATGAGAAAAAAAAATGGTTGTCCAAAATTGGTGGCCAGGGCGCCCCCCCCACACACATTATGAGAAAATTGATGGCCAGGGCTCCTTAAACGTCCATGCCTTCCCGAAGTCAGCAGCTCTCCTCATTACATTCCTTACAGTTGGAACTGACAGTTTAATAAACCTCTGAGATGCTTTTTGTAGCCTTCCCCTAAACCCTGATACTGAACAATCTTTGTTTTCAGATCTTTTGAGAGTTGCTTTGAGGATCCCATGCTGTCACTCTTCAGAGGAGAGTCAAACTGAAGCACAACTTGCAATTGGTCTCCTTAATTACCTTTTCTTTTTTTTTTATTAATTTTTTTTATTTTGAAACTTGATAAATACAATGAAGGGTAGAAAGAAAAATCTTTAACAGGATAAAAAGGTAAGTAATATATGAAACATAAATTTTGAATATTATAAAACTGTACCAGTGTAATTCAATGGATTGAGACTATAAAAAGGAGAGAAATTGTAATTTACATATATTTGACTAGAATTGGCTAAAATCATTTGTTTGAAGTCTTTGGAAATTCCCCTTTCTCATGATTGGACCCACCTGCCTATGAAGTTCAAGGCTTAACCAGCTGATCCAGCCAATTTGGTGTTGTCAGTAATCGCTATTGAGCAGTTACATGCATTCAAATGAGCCAAATTACAGGGGTACCCACATTTTTGCACAACCAGTTTTTGACATTTGATTTAATTTCACCATAACTGAATACTACTTCACTAAAACTCTTTGTTCAGAAAAGACCTCAGTACTCAGATGTTCCTGGGAAATGAAAGACATATCACTGTTATCCTGTAGTGGAATCCACAGTATTGGCACATACAAGATTCTGCTACCAAAACTTACTTAACCGACTTAATCACCAGAGGACTTACAAGAGGAGCTACAATACCTTAGTTCTGCATCAGACGCAGCCATGGATACGGTAACGCTAGCCCAGCCAAGAGCAGCATTCACACAGTAGTAGCCAGACGGGCAATATAGTTACGCCATTGGGCGGGAGACGCAGCATCCAAAACAACGTTACTCAATCTCCGATTTACTGGCGACACTTTTCGGGCCCGACCTAAATCAGATCATAATGGGGGTTACGGGAAGAATAAGCGCAGTCTTACCATCAGGCAAGAGGTCCAGGTCAGAATCCTCAAATAGACAATGGAGCTCCCAGGACCGCTCCTTTCACCTCTTCAGAAACTTCACCTTTCACTGGAGACTAAAAGCAAACCAGATGCCCGACCCTCCCAAATCCACCTCTGTCTGACGCACACAGACCAAGTCCGGGGGGTATCAGACCAAGTCCGGGGGGTATCAGACCAAGTCCGGGGGGTATCAGACCAAGTCCGGGGGGTATCAGACTAAGTCCGGGGGGTAGGTGGTTGTCTTTGAGAATTCTTTCCAATCTGGCAAAGCCACACACAAGACAATTGGGTTCTCTCCATCATCAACAAATGGTTCAGAATTCAACAAAATATCCCCTCGCACATTCTTTCTTTTCCAATTGTTTTTATTGGCATTTTTGAATAAACAAAAAGAACAGAAAGCAGCAAAGCAATAGCTCGGCCAAACATTTGTCAATTTCATAAGAAGAGAATTAGTACACAACAATACAACAATTCATAACTAAATCCCTCGCACATTCACACTCTCGTCCTCTCCAAAAAATCCCAACAAATTACAAGTCCTTTTCACCATAGTCAACGACCTGTACAGCAACAGTGTCATCACATCAGTTCCATCAAAACAAAGGATTCTACCGAAATTTATTTCTGGTATTAAACAAAGACGCCACTTTATAAGGGGATATGATCACTATATATCCTATATTTGAAGCCTCTAAATCCATTTGCATCCAAACAAAAATTCCACATGGAATAATAACATAGAGGAGCAAGTTCATAACATAGTAAGTGAGGTTGATAAAAGACACACGTCCATCAAGTTCAACCTTAAGTCTATATATAACCTGCCTGTCAGTTGATCCAGAGGAAGGTGAAAACACACCTGAAGCCTCTCCAATTTGCCTCAGAGGGGGAAAAATTCCTTCCTGACTCCAAAATGCAATGGGACCAGTCCCTGGATCAACTTGTACTATGAGCTATTTCCCATATCCCTGTATTCCCTCACTTGCTAAACACCATCCAACCCCTTCTTATACCTATCTAATGTATCAGCCTGTACCCCTGATTCACTTCCCAGCTCTCCCTGTAACACCCCTTTCCTTCCTCTAATCTCATTGGCTCCCTCCTGTCTGCTGGGAGGAGCTACTGGTGAATAAAGCATCCGACCCTTCCTTGTACCTATCTAATGTATCAGCCTGTACCCCTGATTCACTTCCCAGCTCTCCCTGTAACACCCCTTTCCCTCCTCTAATCTCATTGGCTCCCTCCTGTCTGCTGGGAGGAGCTACTGGTGAATAAAGCATCCGACCCTTCCTTGTACCTATCTAATGTATCAGCCTGTACCCCTGATTCACTTCCCAGCTCTCCCTGTAACACCCCTTTCCCTCCTCTAATCTCATTGGCTCCCTCCTGTCTGCTGGGAGGAGCTACTGGTGAATAAAGCATCCGACCCTTCCTTGTACCTATCTAATGTATCAGCCTGTACCACTGATTCAGGGAGACAATTCCACATCTTCACAGCTGTCCTTGTAAAATCAATTTGATCAGTTGTAATGTCCATGACAGAACATTGTTATATGACAAAGGTAGACCTTCAGTATGAGTACTTGCATGTTCCCATCAGGTCAGTGTCCCAACAATACCCACAGTTCATGATCCTCAATTATCAATTAAGAGCCCTTCAGCCTCTGTATAACGTTCATGTACCTCAGACGCAGAGGGATTACGCTCACTCCATAAACGATCTTCTAATAAGGTCTATATCATACAGAGTCTAAAGGACACCCAGATCTGTCCCCACACTCTAGCAACACGGCTGGCTTATAAACCACAGAAAAAGCCATCTCACACCAAATGTATCCAATTCTTGGGAATGTGGTTCGACTCCTCCTGCCAGACAATATCAACATGGAGAAGATCATGGTCACAGTGCAACAAGTTTGCTTCCAGACCACAGTATCAGTGGAGCTCCGCCTCCAACTATTGGGCTACATGGTGGCAACTTTAGAAGCCCTACCTTTTGGCAGGTTTCACTTGAGAGGCTCCAGAACCATTTTCTAAGTCACTGTAACAAGAATCATCGCAAAACAAATTCCAGTGACCAGACTGGTCAAGAGTTCACTGAGATGGTGGTCAATACCTCACAATACCCTGGCCCCGGGCAAGTCTTGGACTTTACATCAATGGACAGTAGTGACCACGGACGCCAGTCAGGCATGTGCCAAGGGACCTGGTCACCAGAAGAATCAAGGATGCCCATCAACGTCCTAGAAATCCGAGCAATAAGGAATGCCATTCTCCATTGGTTACAGGAACTGACGGGTCAACCTCTCAGAATTCAGTCATACAATGTCACAGACATGTCCTCTATAAACAAGGAGGTACATGCAGCAACCGGGCAATGAGGGAAGTAACTCAGATACTTAACTGGGTAGAGTCCCACGTTCCAGCCATTTCCACAGTATTCATACCAGAAGTACTGAATTGGGAAATGGATTCCCTCAGCCGGCAGCAAATAGACCAGGAAGAGTGGGCACTACATCCTGAAGTCTTTGGAGAAATCGTGTCCAGATGGGGGACACCAGACATAGAAATGGTGTCAAAACACAATTCCAAGGTATCTACACACTGTGCCAGGTCTCAGGACCCAGGGGCTGTATACATGGACGCCTTAGTCATTCCATGGACTTTCAACTAAGTCTACACCTTTCCCCCACTCTTTCTCTTGCCAAGAATAATCTGCAAGATCTTACAGGAGGGGACTTTAACCACTCTCATAGCACCGGATTGGCCAAGGAGGTCATGGTACTCAGAACCTGTCAATATGTTAGCAGCTCCCACGTGGTGACTACCTCTCAGGCAGGACTTGCAGACCCAGGGACCAATCAGCCATGACAACTTGTCAGTTCTACATTTGACGGCCTGGCTATTGAATCAGAACTATGGTCCTCTAAGGGGTCCTCAAAGCAGGACACATCTTAATGAAAGCCAGAAAACCATTCATGACAAGGGTCAACCATAGGACATGGAGGAGGTTCATAGAGTGGTGGGACTCCAAGTGCTCAGCATGGTGTCAGGCTTGTATACTGACTGTTGTCTAATTCCTTACACAGGTTTCCATTTTGGACTCTTCTTAGTGACTCTCAAATCTCAGCCCTTTCCCTCGGACTCCAGCACCAGTGGGCTAAAGAAGCAGACCTTAAGCACTTCCTACAGGGAGTAGACACAGCTAGACCAACATATAGGGGGCCCACACCCCCTTGGGACATGACTACTGTACTTACGGCACAATCCATGCCATTAGTGTCTTGTCCCCTTAAATTCCTTAATTGGAAGATGACGTTCCTCTTAATGATTACATCCACACAATGGGTCTCAGATATGGCGGCCTTCTCTCATAAGGAGCCCTGGCTCACACTACACCAGGATAGAGCAGGATTCAGGACAATTCCGTCTTTTACACCTAAAATGCTCTGCTCCTTTCACACGAATGAGGAAATAATTCTGCCTTCCCTAAGGCCAAGGCCCTACACAAACGAGACGTTATCAGGGCGAGTAGATATTATCTAGACAGGTCCAAGGCCTATAGGAAACCAATACTATGGACAGAAAACGGCCTGGACTGTCAGTGCAGTAAGCTCCTCCCTTTTAGTTCATTGATAAGTTCATTTACAGTTCTATGTTAATATCAGGGAATCTGCTGTTACTTCTTGTAAATCTCTTCTCAAATTCTCCTCCTAACTGAGCTGACAAACTGATGGGAACCAGAGGAGCATGAGATTTATATGAGGAGGCGGAGCCTCTTCCTCTGTCCCGCCTCCTCTATACTTAACCCCATAGTGTCTGCACTGACAGGCAGGGCCTTCTAGAATAGGATTTTCCAGTAAGTTAAACACCCTCCTTTCTACACCCTATGTTGCAATGTTGGGGTGATTAATGTTGGGGTGATTGTGGGTCACAACTGGTTCTGGTCCAGTCGACAGGGTAAGAATCAGACACACAAGCTGAAGCATTTGGTTCTTTGGAAGTTTTATTACGGCCGTAGGGATGTGAGTCAATATATATATCCCCCCATTACTGTGCACAGGACATAGAATAATCTCTGCCCAAGAGCTTACAATCTAACTATACATTGACAATTCTATACAGTGGGGCATTAGGGCAGTCCCAGTAGACAATACTTGTGGGTGTGGCCCTGCAGCCAAAGGGCGGAGTTACTGGGTGGAGCCAATAGTGCAGTTTATTGATCAGTAGGTACTGCCCCAAATAGTTGAGGGGCACAGATAAGATTTGGGGTCCCCTCACATTTCTTTCAATCAGAGTTGAAAAGGGGCAAACTGTACCCCTAAACATAAGCACCCCCATGTGCCTCACTCGCAGGGAAATATCACTTGTGGGACAGATACTAAACTGGTCTGCAGAGCTTACTATCACCCCCTACCCTCTTGCCCAATTACAGACATTAGTAGGCGGGCCCCAAATGATGAAACTCGTTGTCAATGACTATTTGCCCTTTGTGCCCATTCTAGTTATAGAGGGGCTGGCTCTGCTCCTGTACATAGTGGGGTGCAGCAGGGATCAGACTGGGGCCCCTCAATGTCCTGTAGAAAAGCGGCACTTGGAATTGGCACCCAGTAGTCACTGGGAATGAGATGGCGGGATTGGGGGGTCACAGAATGAGGGAGGTGTAACACACGGGGACCAATCCCGTCTCATTCCCCCGACGACACCGGATCCAGTCCTCGTCCACCGTATTCATCACCTGAAGCTCCTCCCCCTTCCTGAAGCTCAGCCCCTCCTCCGACCCACACTGGTCACACAAGGCCCGAACCCACCTGCAGGACAGACATACACATGGACCAGGTAACCATGCCAACAGGACCCCTCCCCCCTCACTACATCATTACCTCTCACTTTTCCCTTTGCTCTCCTCTGGCCCCGGGGCCACACTCTGAGCTCTCTCTGATGATGGGGAGAAACCAATCAGATCCAGGACACTCATACTGGGGGGCAGCCAGGTGGAGGGCAGTCTGAGGGGAAGAGAATGTTAGTGGGGCAGGAAAAAGCTCCCTCTAGTGACCGCAAATAGTCAGTCCTGCAGGTGGAGGAGCAGAAGGTGGGGTCAGTGATGCAGTAAGAGGGGGAGGAGCAGAAGGTGGAGTCAGGGGGGTCAGTGATGCAGTTAGAGGAGGAGGAGCAGAAGGTGGAGTCAGTGCTACAGTTAGAGGGGGAGGAGCAGAAGGTGGGGTCAGTTATGCAGTAAGAGGGGGAGGAGCAGAAGGTGGGGTCAGTTATGCAGTAAGAGGGGGAGGAGCAGAAGGTGGAGTCAGGGGGGTCAGTGATGCAGTTAGAGGAGGAGGAGCAGAAGGTGGAGTCAGTGCTACAGTTAGAGGGGGAGGAGCAGAAGGTGGGGTCAGTTATGCAGTAAGAGGGGGAGGAGCAGAAGGTGGGGTCAGTTATGCAGTAAGAGGGGGAGGAGCAGAAGGTGGAGTCAGTGATACAGTAAGAGGGGGAGGAGCAGAAGGTGGAGGTGCAGTAAGAGGGGGAGGAGCAGAAGGTGGAGTCAGGGGGTCAGAGCTGTAGAGGGGGAGGAGCAGAAGGTGGAGTCAGGGATACAGTTAGAGGGGGAGGAGCAGAAGGTGGAGTCACTGATACAGTTAGAGGGGGAGGAGCAGATGGTGGAGTCAGTTAGAGGAGGAGGAGCAAAGGGCGGGGCTCAGTTAGGGAATGGGACTCACCGTGACTTTTTCTTTGCTTGGGTGGGAGAAGGTTTTGCCCCAAACAAATGCCCCAGCCAGACACCCCCCTGTTCTCCAGCGCTTGGTGCAATATGGGGGCTGTTCTGTTGGTTCTTTTCTGCTGGTTCCTCTGCTGCCCCAGAACTCCATTCAGTGTCTCCCATTGAGGGGGCAGAGTCTCCAGTCTGGTCTGTAGGGGGGGCACTTGTATCAGACAATTCCGGGGGGGTTTCCGTTGGCTCCGCGTCCAGTTTCTTGGGCCCCCCCAGGTGTGTTGGTTTGTTCCAGTGGGAGGAGGAGAAAGTTTCTGGGGGCAGGTAGATGCGCGAGGCCCGGCTCAGTTGCCCCCACCAGCTGGTGCCGGAGTCCTGGGGGGGGAGCCTGGCACACGGGGCGGTTGGGGTGGGGGTGATCCAACCCCCCAAGCTGAGAATGTCCTGCAGAGAGGGACGGCCCCGGGGATGGGGGGCCTCGTGCAGGGGGAGGTGGTGATGCTCAAACAGAAGATCCACATGGAACGTGAGGGCCGACAGGGGCTGGAGGGTCACCACTAACTCGTCCAGGAGCCCCCGCTCACTCCTTACAGCCAGCGGCAGGAATCCCGTGGGGGCAAAGAATAGACACAGGGAATCTGAGGGACAGAGAGGGGGGACCAATCAGAACTGCCCCAGACCTTCATAATGTTCCACAGGCCCGCCCCCGAGGGGCCCATTCATCTGCATCTAACCCACCCCCCAATCCCAGCAGCCTCTGTGATACATGAGGGGCCCCGGCTTACATATAGACCGGGGGGCCACTAACCCCTCCCTGTGGCCCCTTAACTGCTTTATATCTAAATACACTGGGACCCACATGTGAGCAGGGGCCCCTGAAATCTGCCAAAAACTGTTTCACCCACAATCCCTTGGAAACTGAATGGCCCCACAGTGCCCTATACTGGCCCACTCACAAACACGGGGCCCCACTCACAAACACGGGGGCCCACTCACAAACACGGGGGCCCAGGGACCTACCGTATGACTGGTGCAGGAGGGAGACCCAAGAGTCCACTTGTTTGGTGCTGGAAAGAAGGAAAGAAGAGACTATTGGTCTGGAGAGGAACAAACCCCCGCCCCCATCTGCCCCGCCCACTTACTTGAGGAGGCCGAAGACAAATGCGTTGAACCTGCGCCGGGGGTCCCTGAGCTGTGACAGGCGGCCGATGTTACACAGGAGGCTGTGGAGGGGCCCAGCGCCTGGGGGAGGACCACAGTGATACTTATTACCCCTGTATACAGCAGCACACCAGTGATTGATACAGAGAGACACTTACCTGCCCTGACAACAGAAGCCTCCACCAGACTCCAGGGGCTCAGCCTCCTCCTGCCCACGATAATGTCCCGGTGGAAAGGCTTGAGGCCGTCGGCCAATAGGGAGTAGAGAGACGGGCACAGGCCGCCCAGGAGGAGGTGGCCAAGCTCTGGGCTCAGACGACTGTCTCCCAACTGTGCCTGGTGAGAGAAACAACATGGTGGCTCAGCTCCCGTCAGCCTCCCTCTGACCCCTCCTTCATCCTCCCTCTGACCCCTCCCTCATCCTCCCTCTGACCCCTGCCGCATCCTCCCTCTGACCCCTCTGTCGGCCTCCCTCTGACCCCTCCCTCCCCTGCCCCCTAGTGCTCACCTTCTGCACGTGGTTCCTGCTGCCGTTAAAGTGCCCAATGATCTTGTCCACGGAGGAGCCAATTGCTACCAACAGACCTGATTGGAGGAGAAACACGAGACATAAGCTCCTCCCTCACAGTCATAGTCTGTGTACAGGAAGTGAGTGCTGGGGGCTCATGAGTCATAACCAGCAGTTCCATAGAGAGGAAAGTCTCACCTTTCTTGTCCCTGAGCAGTGACTCTTCTCTCCCACCGGCCATCAACTGTGTGTGCGCTGCGGCTGCTGCAGGAGACATGGGGGGCAGTTAGAATAATGGGGGGGGGTTGCAATTGAAACAAGTTGATAAAAGAGGGGATCATACCTGTCAGTAAATGTTTATTTCTGTGTGTCTGTCCCCCCAGAGGATGAGACACATAAAATGTAAGAACGTTGGAGCAACAGGGATATCAGTGAGAACTTCCCCTTTAATTGTAACATCTGCACTTTATGTCTCGTCACCTGATCCCAATAAATGAGTCTCTGTATAAATGTGATTGACTCCTGCCCTATCATAATAATGTCTCTGTATAAACCAATCACACGGCTGCATTGTCCTGCTCTCAGCTCCGCCCCCTCGTGTCCCAGTGGGATGAGACACAGGAGGTTGTATCACTGGATCACGTGACTCTATAGAAATCTGCCTATTCGCTGCTACATCAGGGTCTTGTATAAAAGGGTACAATGTAAATAAGAGATATTATTATTATTATGTGACACACACATTCCACTAGTCAACAAACTGTATCAGTGATAATTTATCACAAATAATCAGTGTAGCGCTCACTTGCTCACTTGCTCACTTACTCACACTCACTCACACTTACACATACACAGTCTGTCAATGGTTAATGATTTTCTGGGCGGGACTTGGGGGAATGAGAGTAGGCGGGAGATTGGATCATGTGATCTGTAGTGAGGAGGAAGTGACAGATGTTACAATTCATTTCATAGGGACAATTAAAGGGGAAGTTTTCACTTACTGATATTCCTGTTCCAACATTCTTATATTTTTATGAGAGTAACTGAGAGCAGACACAACTATGAGGAGCCCCTCACTCACATTGTCCCCCTTTAGCTGCCCCCGACCCCTCAGTCCATTACCCTGCGGGGGGTCAGTAAGGTGCACAGGTGCATTATGGGGGAGACTCAATACAAACATGTTGTGGCCCCTGGGAGTTCTGAGCCCCTTACAACTCCCTGTGCCCCATACAACTCCCTGCAGTGTGTATCACATCAGGACTGTGAGTGTGGGGCCCCTGGGAAGCTGGAGGGGCCAGACGTGAGCAAGAAGGGAGGGGCTTGTGTGTTTGTGCCTCCCCCAGCACATACTCTTTTCCTCACAGGGGATTGTGGGAAGTGTAGGACAGACAGACGTGAGGCACAACCGCAGGGGATTATGGGAAGAGGAAATAACACAATGGCCTCTCTGCCATCGTCCCTTGTGCGCGGGAATAAAGAGGAGAAGGAGACACGGGGGAAGCTGAAGTAGTGCCCCGGGGTGGGAGGAAGCGGGGACTCACCTGTATCCCTGAGAAGCCGTACTCGCCGGAGCTAAGACCCAGTAAGAGCGGAAAGCGCAGGTCATGTGAGAAACCAGAGCCAATCGGCAGCGCGCTGGAGCCTAAACTCCACCCACTTCCTATAAATGACTTTTGTTGCCGGAAGCTTGTGTGCCCCGCCTACCTCTGGATCACTTCCGCGTGTGAGGAAACCTGAAAGCGGACGTTCCGGCGGGAATATCTATCCGTATTGTGCGTGCTCTTTCTCTTCCCTACAGTCTCTTCCTGTTCCCGCTGTGCGCCCGCCCGGAAATCAGGGGCCACACTCAGTGTTCTTATTGTTCCTCACTCAACCTCTATTCTTTACTATTCTCTATTATTGGATCGATTTCGCCTCTCTGATGTCATACAAACAGGAAGTGACGAGAAGGAGGCGGGGCCCTGACACCTGGAATCCCTGGGCCGCTGGTTCCTTTTCAATCTCACACGTGGGACACGTTTCAGTTTTATATAAATACGAAATACAGACCGTGTCAATCAGACTCTCCTCTAACTGTCACTTCTCATAGACACTCCTAATGGCCAATCACATCCCTTATATTACTTCACCCACTAACTGTCACATGTTCCTCTTACTCCCCAACTCCTTTTATTTCTCAATTATGTCACTCACTGGTCTAAAAGCTTGGGGATCCCTCTCTTTCCTTTCTATTCCCTGCCCCAGTGAGCTTACACTCTACTGTCCCTATTCCATCAGTCCCTGCTCCAGTGAGCTTACACTCTAGTGTCCTATTCCATCAGTCCCTGCCCCAGTGAGCTTACACTCTACTGTCCTATTCCATCAGTCCCTGCTCCAGTGAGCTTACACTCTACTGTCCCTATTCCATCAGTCCCTGCCCCAGTGAGCTTACACTCTACTGTCCTATTCCATCAGTCCCTGCCCCAGTGAGCTTACACTCTACTGTCCTATTCCATCAGTCCCTGCCCCAGTGAGCTTACACTCTACTGTCCCTATTCCATCAGTCCCTGCTCCAGTGAGCTTACACTCTAGTGTCCTATTCCATCAGTCCCTGCCCCAGTGAGCTTACACTCTACTGTCCTATTCCATCAGTCCCTGCCCCAGTGAGCTTACACTCTACTGTCCTATTCCATCAGTCCCTGCCCCAGTGAGCTTACACTCTACTGTCCCTATTCCATCAGTCCCTGCTCCAGTGAGCTTACACTCTAGTGTCCTATTCCATCAGTCCCTGCCCCAGTGAGCTTACACTCTAGTGTCCTATTCCATCAGTCCCTGCCCCAGTGAGCTTACACACTACTGTCCTATTCCATCAGTCCCTGCCCCAGTGAGCTTACACTCTACTGTCCCTATTCCATCAGTCCCTGCCCCAGTGAGCTTACACTCTACTGTCCTATTCCATCAGTCCCTGCCCCAGTGAGCTTACACTCTACTGTCCCTATTCCATCAGTCCCTGCCCCAGTGAGCTTACACACTACTGTCCTATTCCATCAGTCCCTGCCCCAGTGAGCTTACACTCTACTGTCCCTATTCCATCAGTCCCTGCTCCAGTGAGCTTACACTCTAGTGTCCTATTCCATCAGTCCCTGCCCCAGTGAGCTTACACTCTAATGTAAAAACAACAAATATTTAGGAAAGTTAGTCCTTCAAGCTTATTGTTTCTTCCAATCTTCTTCCAGTCTCTGAGCCTGTACATAATCAGCTTCCCCACAGGCACAAGTGGTTTCCTTTTGCCTGGTTGCCATGGCGATTCAAGCGCCCTAATTATAAAAGTCTACAGCGTGAAATCCTTGTGCCTAAAAACAGTAGGAGTGTTAGTGGCAACATAGTGACGTCCTTTGTTCTGTTCACACTTGTGTCATGAGCTGCCCAGGTCAGTGGTGGGGAGTTATAGTTCTGATACTGAGCAACAACTCATGGGAGATGCTACTGTAACATTTAATAATCAAATCCATGAATAGATAAAGCCAGTGAAGAGGACATTCTAGACCAAAAGGAAAGTGAATATCTGTAGAAAAAGCCAAAGACCAATAGTATTGGCAATAAATTCGATTTCTTCTGACGCGTCGAATATGTTGATAAAATACTAGAGAAGAATATAGTGGAATTTCCTATTGACTTATAACATTTCACTCAAGTTTACTCTTATATGTTAAACAATTACTTTTGCTTTGGGGATTAACATTATTTACAGCTGTGAGGTTCCACCATTGGACAACATAACATGGTGGCCAAGCTGGGCGGAGTCTCGTGCTGCGGCGACGCTTTATACACGATATTATTTGAGTACGACAGGGAAGTGAATCCAAAATGCTTATTAATAATAATCTGATTAGCAATGAGCTAAACCTGGAATTTACTTTCACGTATCGTTCAACAACCAGAGATTTCTTCCATTTAGAAACATAAATGTAAATGAGGGATGTTTGGACTTTAAAACCTATTTTTAAAAAAGTGGGTCCAATTACGTTTCGAGCAGTCATAATCATAACCCAATTTGGATGAAAAATATCCCAAACGGACAGTTTTGCTGATTAAAGAAAAATTACTCAAACCCATTAGAAACTGGACAAACGCTTAGGGGCAGATTTCTCAAAGGTCAAAGTGAAAATTCAAACTAATAAAATTCAAATTTCAAGCTAATTTTTGTGTATTTCCACTAGGGATTAGTCCAAATTCAATTCAAATTTGAAAAAAATTTGAATTTTGAAATTTATCATGTGCTGTCTCTTTAAAAATTTGACTTTGACCATTCACCATCTTAAACCTGCCAAATTGCTGTTTTAGCCTATGGGGGACCTCCTAGAACCCATTTGGAGTCAATTGGTGGAGTTTGAAAAATCAAAGTTTTTTTTGAAAAAAACTTCTAATCGAATTCGATCAAATGCGCCGCTACTTCAATCTAAAATGGACCTTTTTGGCCAAAAAAACCTTAGATTTTATTTTGGTTGGTCTTTTTGAATGCAAAGTTTTTTTAAATCCAAATTCAACCCTTGAAAAATATATTTATGAAGGGTTAAATTGAAAATTCTAATTCAAATGTTTTTTTGGTCAAAACTCTTAAATTAAAATTGTGAGTTATCCAAACTTGATTCAAGTTTTAATTTAAATTCGAATTTCGAGATTTATTATACTCTGTCCCTTTAAGAACTCAAGTTCAACTATTTGCCACATAAAACCTGCTGAATTGCTGTTTAAGTAAATGGGAGACGTCCAGGGGTAAAGTCAGAGTTGTTTGCAGCCTCCCTGACACTCAAGTTTTTTTCGGAGAAAGAACTCAAATCGAGTTTTTAAAACTGGAATCGAGTCAATTGGTGGACATTGAAAAATTTTCAACTCGAAATTCAACCCATTAGGGGCAGATTTATCAAGGGTCGAATTGAAAAATTGAATTCTAAATTCAAATTTTGAGGTAGTTTTAGTGTACTTTCACTAGGGAATAGTCCAAATTCAATTAGAATTTTAACCTCCTAGAACCTATTTGGTGGACTTTGAAAAATCACAGGTCGATCTGAATTCAATTCGAACGATCGAATACAGCCAATTCACTCGAAGTTGAAAAATTTGATTTTTTAAATATATTTCGGTTGGTCTTTTTATAATTGAATATCGAGTTGATGGGAGTCTAAAAATACTTCAATCACATCAAAATTCGACCCTTGATAAATCTGCCCCTTAGAGGCACATTTTTCAAGGGTCGAATTTCAAATTCATGATTTTTAAAGCTCCCATCAACTCGAAATTCAACCAATCGAAATTTATTATAAAAATGTCATTTATTAAACTTGGGTGAATAGGATCGACCCTAAAACTCATTCAGTTTGGTTCGAATTTTAAAAACTAGATATGAGTTTTTTCTCTGAAAAAAACCTTGAATGTCAAGAGGCTTCAAACATCACCAAATTGATCCCTGGACGTCTCCCATTGACTTAAATAGCAATTCGGTAAGTTTTAGGTGGCGAATAGTCGAATTTGAGTTTTAAAGGGCCAGAGTATGATAAATCTCCAAAATCTAATTTGAATTTTTTGAAAAAGTCGAATTGAATTTGAATAAGTCCCTGGTTGAATTTGACAGTTTTGACCATAAAAAAAACTCTGAATTTGGAATTTTCAATTGAACCCTTGATAAATGCTCCATATTGTTTAGAATGCCCTTGTGGCCACTATACAAAGGGGAACTAGGAGAGAGAATTAATGAACAAGAAATATAGAAAAGGAAACAGAAAATCGCAGTCTATCAAATGACTTGAAGTTTTGGGGCGCATCGTTAGTTACACGAGATTAGAGGGGCGACACTGCAGGAGGAGAGTAAATGGATTTATAATAAAAATTGTGGGTTAAATATTGATATAAATTTGAGGCTAGGGGTGAATATATATATTAATATCAGCACAAGGTTCTGCGCGTTTCTATAAAGCATTGGATGGAACAGCAGATGGGTTTTTATTCATTTATTGTGTGTTATTGCACAACTATAACTCCCCAGCACTGACCTGGCCACCTCATGACACAAAGAGTCAGGCTGTAAGTAGACATAAGAATAACTGCTGGAGGCTTTAGGGTCACACACAGAAATACCTATAGAACTAACCTGAAGGATTTAGGACGTTATGTCTGATCTTTACAGGAGAAAACCAAAAGGGAACACTGGGTGGCGCTCTAACTGATTTAACTTATACTATATTACTTTCTCATTTCTAATGTCCCTGCCCCAGTGAGCTTACACTCTAATATCCCATTCCCATCAGCCCATGCCCCAGTGAGCTTACACTCTAATGTCCCTATCACATTACCATCATGAATGAAGATGGAGCAGAGCTAGAATAAGGTTGGAGAAGGGATAGAATGATGATGGAGCAGAGCTAGAATAAGGTTTGAGCAGGGATAGAATGAAGATGGAGCAGAGCTAGAATAAGGTTGGAGCAGGGATAGAATGAAGATGGAGCAGAGCTAGAATAAGGTTGGAGCAGGGATAGAATGAAGATGGAGCAGAGCTAGAATAAGGTTGGAGCAGGGATAGAATGAAGATGGAGCAGAGCTAGAATAAGGTTTGAGCAGGGATAGAATGAAGATGGAGCAGAGCTAGAATAAGGTTGGAGCAGGGATAGAATGAAGATGGAGCAGAGCTAGAATAAGGTTTGAGCAGGGATAGAATGAAGATGGAGCAGAGCTAGAATAAGGTTGGAGCAGGGATAGAATGAAGATGGAGCAGAGCTAGAATAAGGTTGGAGCAGGGATAGAATGAAGATGGAGCAGAGCTAGAATAAGGTTGGAGAAGGGATAGAATGATGATGGAGCAGAGCTAGAATAAGGTTTGAGCAGGGATAGAATGAAGATGGAGCAGAGCTAGAATAAGGTTGGAGAAGGGATAGAATGAAGATGGAGCAGAGCTAGAATAAGGTTTGAGCAGGGATAGAATGAAGATGGAGCAGAGCTAGAATAAGGTTTGAGCAGGGATAGAATGAAGATGGAGCAGAGCTAGAATAAGGTTGCTAAGTGTGTGAGCTCCATGCGGCATATAACAGCCATGCTGCTTCCTCATTGGAATATCATTCAACTGCATTGTATGTGGCTGCTCAGAAGTCGTTGCAGTCCGCAGCATATGAGATTACTAAGCAACACCCTCATGTGGGCGGGAAGCAGAACCATGAACAGATGGGAGGGGCTTGTATAGAACCCTCATGCTCCATTTGTTCCATTCTTATATGTGACCCAGTAATGGATCTTCACAAATACCTCCACATCTGCTCCTGGTACCCCTCCTTCCACACCAGCCAATCAGAACAAACCCCTAACTTGGTGAGTCCTGTTGGGGGGCTGCTTCCTCTGTGGTCAGTCTGGGGAGGGTCCTGCTCCTCGGATACAGTGGTGACATTAGTACAGAGAATTGTGGGGGGTCCAGCATGGGCAGCAGCCCCCAATATGGGGGGGAAAAGGCCCCCAGTGGTGAGAGGCGGGTGGGGGCAAAGGCAAGCCGGGGGTTTGAGGTGCTGGGGCATTGCCCGGGGCAAACTGACAGAGCAGTGTGGGTTTAGCCGAGAGTGGGGCAAGAACATGAGGGGAGAGAGAAGCCTGGGGCCACAATTGTGAGGCTCCTCTAACTACCGGGGCCCATTGATATCAAGTGCCATTAGTCACATGGGTGCCAGGGCCAAGCACCCAAACCACATAGGAGTCACATGATTCCCAGAGCCCAAATGTAATGGCACCCAGGGCAAGTGTGAGTCCAATGGGCACATGGGGAGGGGGCAGGGAGCACAGGAGGGAGGCAATAGTGGGAAGCAGGGGCACATGGGGTACAGAGAAAAAGTCGGATATATGGGTGAAGCGGGAGAGAAAGGGTGTTGGTAGGAGGAGCAGACAGTGGGGTACATGGGTGGGGGTAGGGCAGAGGATGGAGTAAGGAAAGGGTGTTGATGGGAGGAGCAAACAATGGGGGAGGAGAGATGAAACCATTAGTTATACACAGAACAAACAATGAAGATAAACATACCCCCCAAATTCCCATAGGGCCCAAACGAGATCATGATTCTGCCCCAATATCCAGGTATCCAGCTAATGCCCTCAAGGAACTCAGCAGCACTATATGAACCCCAATGTCTACATTATCCTGGCTAGTTTCTGACTACACAATAGATTGGGGTGCTGCTTTCAGACTAGAGGAAAGATTGGGGTGCTACTTAGAGACTAGAGGAGAGACCAGGATGCTAGTTAGAGACTAGAAGTTGTATCTGGATGCTAGTTAAAGACTATAGATCGTATCAGGATGCTAGTTAGAGAATATAAGTGAGATCAGGGTGCTAATTAGAGACTAGGGGTGAGACCAGGGTGCTAGTTAGAGACTAGGGGTGAGATCAGGGTGCTAGTTAGAGACTAGGGTGAGACCAGGGTGCTAGTTAGAGACTAGGGGTGAGATCAGGGTGCTAGTTAGAGACTAGGGTGAGACCAGGGTGCTAGTTAGAGACTAGGGGTGAGATCAGGGTGCTAGTTAGAGACTAGGGTGAGACCAGGGTGCTAGTTAGAGACTAGGGGTGAGATCAGGGTGCTAGTTAGGAACTAAGGGAATATTCTTGTTCAAGCTCAGCTACCATGCAACTATGTAAGACATAATAACATATTTGGGGGGGGGGTGTACTTCAATGTATGTACCTCTCTAAAGTCCCTTCTCCCCAGAGCTTAGACTTTTCACCCAGTATGGGAGTTTGAATTCATTACCTTCTCTGCCTCTCTTGTCTCCTCCATCTGCCATCCCTCGGATCCAGTTCTTGGCTGTGGTTGGCTTGGAGCATGGGACTGCTTGCTGTTTCTCTAATCTGTTGTTCAGGAAGGTGCAGTGGAAATATCCTCCCCCCAGGGTAAAATCTCTCAGAGATGCCAAGGGATTTGCAGTGTGAGCTCCATGTAGGGGCTTATTTATACTATTGTCCACCCCTCTGCATGAGTGTTGAGGTCCCAGGTCTCTGAAGGACAGCCTAAGATTGTCTCCCTTTGCCATTGTTTGTGAGTGCTGCTTAAACTCACCAGCAGGTGGGTCAAGGGGGGCCTTGTCTTTTTTAGATGGCTCCTGGATCTCACTGTGTTCCTCACAGTGGCACCTCAGTCCTGGGTCACTGCCAACTGGGATCTGAGGACCCTTCTCTCCTGCTGTGTTTTGAGGCCACCTCTGTCCTCCAGAAGGCTGTATGGGCTCCTTCTGTCCACCAGGCTGACATTTTGTTAGAAGGCTGCTCTGCTTGACAAGGGCATTGCAATAACGCAGCTCTTTGAATGTGATGGTCTCCTTGCCTGCTGGAAGGGTTTGGATGTTGGACCCTACATTTCTCTGGAAGAAGTCTGAGCATGTCAGTTTATTGATTGGGGGGTGTTCTGTGTCTGGGGAGAACATGATTAGCCAGTCACTCTTGTCTTTCTTTCCTTGTAGGGCTGGAAGGATCCCTCCACTTCTTCTCCTTTTCTGGGCTAATTCATGAAATGAGGTGATGTTCTTCCTAGGGCTTTGGGACAGCCCTGGCATGGACACACTGGTAATATAGTCGTCTGCTTCCTGGTAAGATTGGGTACAGGCTGCTGACTCTTCACTCAACTCTGGAGCTGAGAGCCCATTGTCCTTCTTTGTGCTACTTACAGCCTCTGCTCTATTATCTATGTCCCCTTTATCCATGGCCCTGTCCAAGGGAGTGAAATTCAGAGTATGGCAGTCTGGCACTGCATTACAGTTGGCATCCAAAGTAGAACCAGACCCCCAGGTTTTGGCTATGGCCTCTATATTGAGGTTTTTGGATATCTCCTGGGTCATGGCCATTAGATTATTATACTGGTTCTTCTCATTGTTCAGGCACAGGGAATGGTCCTGAGATGAGAGGCCCATGGAAGAAATTAGTTCTCCAGTGGAAGAATCTAGCGGGATAATCTCTGGTTGGTGGTCAGGAGACTCACACCCATCCTCTAGGAATTCCCTGAAGTACATGGAGATGGGAGAGTCATCCAAAGTGAAATCTGAAGAGCTGCTGCTGTTGGAGGACGGGGAGGATGGGCTGAGAGGAGGATCCGAAGGAGACAAGAGCTCATCGTCGCTGGTCTTTGGCTCCATATTGTCTTGAGGGCTGTAATTGCAGGTGTTGCCCTGCCCAGGGTGCTGGTCACAACATTGGCACGGAACAGAAGGGTCATTGGAATTGGCATCCACCTCTTTGGGCGCAGAGCCCTCCTTTGTGCAGTGGAAACAGCTAGTGAGCTCTTCCTCCTTCCCTGGGCCCTTGGTGAATGGAGCCTCCATAAGCTCAGGCCACAGAGAGAGTTGCACCCCTAGAGACACATGCTGTAAGTGCACATAGTTGAGATTGCCCAAAAGGCCTTTTCGAGGTGCCAACATGGTGTCAGCTTTCAGCCGGAGGTCACAGTAAGGAATCCAGTGGGGTGGTCAATATTTGCTCAGAGAGAACTTTGCCCACCCTCCTTTAGTGAAACGGCCCCTCTACATCAGAGCAGAGACATCACTTCTTCATGGGCTGGTACAGCGGACTTCTGTGGTGCCAACCTTCTGCTCCACTAACGGGACACCTGCAGAACAAGAGAATCAGTCCCATTGGGGAGACCAGAATATGTATGGGCACCCCCAAAAAGCAACACTATGTGCCACCATTCTGTAGCAGTCACTGCTGTAATCCACATCCCTCAAGGTGCCCCCCTGCCTTCATCCTGACACCCCAAAATCATTCTGTGTCCCTCACACTGTACACTGAAAACCTGTACCCCATGGGCACCCCTCCAAACCCCATGCCCACCCTGCTGGTCACTTGATGTGGGCAGCACCTATAGTAGTGCCCTAATCACTGAAATATTCAAAAGGGAAAGGGAATTGAACTTTCCTTATTTCTTATTTTCTCATAATTTCCCAAAATGGTTTAACCAATGAGGGTGTGAATGGATTGTGAGAGAGACACCTGTAGTGTAAATGCATGGCTTTAATCATCAGCTATTAATGGAAGTCTCAAGTGCAGGAGCCACAACCAGCAGTACACGTGCTACCTCTATTAGAAACACCTGTCCCTAAATAATTGATGATTAAAATCTTGAATTTGCACAACAGTACGAACTGTGATATTTAAATAATAGGTGTATCATCAGTATAACCACAAAAAGGAGGGTTGTCTATTTCTTAAAAACCACATGAAGGCTATAGACAGTAAGGGGTTAAAAAACAGGAACAAACAGAGAACTGGCAATACGGGTTTAATATTGATACATACAGGGTACAGACTGGAAGGGGTTAACATTGGCACATACAGGGTACAGGCAGTAAGGGATTAATACTAGTACATACAGGTTACAGACAGCCATAGGTTAACACTAGTACATACAGGGTACAAGCAGTAAGGGGTTAATACTAGAATATAAGAGGAAGGGGTTAATACTAGTACATAGAGGTAAGAGGAAGGGGTTAATACTAGTACATTGCGGTAGGGGAAGGGGTTAATATTAATACATAGAGGTGAGAGGAAGGGGTTAATACTAGTGCATAGAGGTAAGCGGAAGGGGTTAATACTAGTGCATAGAGATAAGAGGAAGGGGTTAATACTAGTGCATAGATGTTACAGACAGGAAGGGGTTAACACCAGTTCATCCCAGTTAAATACAGTAAGAGGGGTTCATATTGATACAATATTCAGTCAGGAAGAGGTTAAAGCAGGCTCTGCTGCCAAATAAGGTGAAGATTGTGCCACCCCCAATTCAGGACACCACAAGCCTTTATATTCCCATGTCTCCCCAAATGTCCTTATTATTGAGCAGCTCCCCCCCAAATCACTCTCTGCATCTTCCACATAAACATGTAATTCCCTCCCCCAGTACCCCCCCCAGACCATTCTCCATAACCCATTAAATATGCTGCCCCTCAACCCCAATCCCCTTCTGCCCCCCCCTCTTTCTCTCACCTCCCTCCCCGGGGGGGGAAACACAGGGAGCAGAATATTCACTGGGAATGGAGGAGCCGCTGCATCAAGTCTGAACCGATGTCTCACTGGCACCAGCATCCGACCCCCAGCATCCGACCCCCAGCATCCAGGGAGGGGAACACTTCTGTATCACTGGGGGCGGGTACACAGGCCAGTCTTCACCAGCCAATAGGGGCAGAGGGACAGGCTCAGTCGTCAGTGTGTGCGTGAGAGGAAGGGACAGGAGCCATAGGCAGAGGGGCATATTCTATGTTATCAGGCTAATACACTGTGTAGTGTATATATATATATATAAAGTATATTGTCTGCAGACATTCCTTTATTGTTTCCATGTATAATACCCCAGAACACACAGCAGATAAATACAGAGCCAATTCCATGTATAATACCCCAGAACACACAGCAGATAAATACAGTGCCAATTCCATGTATAATACCCAGAACACACAGCAGATAAATACAGGACCAATTCCATGTATAATACCCAGAACACACAGCAGGATAAATACAGGGCCAATTCCATGTATAATACCCCAGAACTCACAGCAGATAAATACAGTGCCAATTCCATGTATAATACCCCAGAACCCACAGCAGGATAAATACAGGGTCAATTCCATGTATAATACCCAGAACACACAGCAGATAAATACAGGGCCAATTCCATGTATAATACCCAGAACACACAGCAGATAAATACAGGGTCAATTCCATGTATAATACCCCAGAACTCACAGCAGATAAATACAGTGCCAATTCCATGTATAATACCCAGAACACACAGCAGGATAAATACAGGGCCAATTCCATGTATAATACCCCAGAACCCACAGCAGATAAATACAGTGCCAATTCCATGTATAATACCCAGAACACACAGCAGGATAAATACAGTGTCAATTCCATGTATAATACCCCAGAACACACAGCAGATAAATACAGGGCCAATTCCATGTATAATACCCAGAACCCACGGTGGGATAAATACAGGGCCAATTCCATGTATAATACCCCAGAACCCACAGCAGATAAATAAAGTGCCATTTCTTTACGTCCTACAGGCAGCACATCACAATTGGGTAATAGATTCCATTTCCCCTGATAGGACAGAATAATAAACAAGCTTAATTAACCCCTATAAGAGTCACCTCCTCCCCCCCAGGCATCAGTGGTTTTTTTTCTGTCTTTCCAGGATAGGACATGGAAGATGGCCGGAAGGCTGAAGATCCAGGCTTGAGAGCTTGAAGGCCGTAGAAGTGACCACGCCAGCGTGGGTCACTTCGGGGAGGCAGGAAAAACTCCCTTAGGCAATGCAGAGTTCTCACTAGTAACCTGACTGCTGGGAGAGAGGGTGAGGACCTGCAGAGAGAAGAAGAATGTGTCTGGATGTGGTTCAGCGCTACACGCCGGTATTACCGGGCGTATGCTGATGACGTTGCACTACCATTCTGTGTAGGTGCGCGTCTAAGTGGACAAGGCAGTATAAAGCAGGAACTTTATGGAAAGCAGGTAATCTTGCAGTGTTTATTGCCTTTGTCATTTGGGTCAGTTATTGGAGCGGAAGCTGCCAGGCTGCTAGAATTTGACTAGGCTGCTAAGGTACCTTGGGTAGTCTTAGCAGAATTACTATGGGTCATAGGATGTGAAGAACTATTGCCTAATAACTATTCCCACTCACTATGTAAATCATGTACTCAGAGGAATAACATGCATACAATAACTTGGTTTTTACATCCAAACAGGAGTATGGGGCTTTCCTCACTGTGCACCTTGCAGTCTGCCAGATAACATTCACATTGTGCAGCCTTATCAACTATAGTGGATTGGATCCACATCATTATGGAAAGTTTGGTAACCTAGCCTCAGTAATATTAGCTGTTTTTATTTATTTTATTTTTTTTTTCTCAGCCTATATCCGCAAATGTGCTGTCCCTTTAAGGGAAAGGCTCCTAATGCAAAGGAGCCTGGTGCACTAATTGCCTCTGGCATGCAAATGAGCTTTTTGGGAGTGCAGGTATTTGAGCCTGACGTAACAAATTAGCTGTTCGGCTATCTCAGTAAAGGCATTGGAACTGTTATGGTTATGGTTAACCAAATCCCTGGTATATACACAGTATTGTCACTTTCTCAACACAGTGTTTCCCAACAATATGGCTACTAAACCGGTTACTAGTTATGGTTAGTAGGAAATGGTGGTAAATGACCACATGAGACTCCAATTTCAACATGAAGCAGTGAGTATTACAGGATTAAATCCTCAGGCGGTGGTTCTTACCTGCAATTTTTCTTGTGTGTAAAAATGTTTGTTCATTCCTGAATTACAATGTCTGCCATTCAGCATATGAATTCTAACAGCATATATGGTTATTATTATTACTATGTCTGCAGGCATAAGTACTATCATGATATAGCCATACAGTGTGTTACACTAATCACACCCTTCTCTCCACCAGGATTCTGTACCACAATACCTGTATTAAGCAGTATCATAATACAACATATCATATGTAATGACCGCATTCAGACTAAGTGCATGGCTATCTTCATTTTACTACTATATGGCAACATCTGCATTAACCTGTGATACCATGAAGTTGCCATGCAACAAATGGAGCTCCCTATACTATCATAGTGCAATGGCTGCATTCGAACAGGATTAGCAGAATAGCCATGCAGTGTATGGGTTAAGTGCACTTCTGCACAGAGTGTTCTACTAAATGTTCAACTACAGCTCCCTATTCTACGATAGTGTAATGGCTGCAATCAAACCGGATTAGCAGAATAGTCCATCAGCATTTGGATTAAGTGCATTTCTGTAGATACTTATTACTATATTACAATTTATGTAACTATATGCTATTGGTAATCAAAGTTATCATTGTATGGCCATTCAGTGTATAGTTCGCTATAATACCATATTGTCACGTCTGCATTTTACCAGTAATAGCAGAATAGCCATTCAGTATATGGATATTAAGTGCACTTCTGTGTTTCATTATTACTTATTTACAATTTATGTAATGATATGATCAAAACTATCATTGTATAGCCTTTCAGAGGGTTGTACTAAATACTCGCCTATAGTTCTCTATATTACCATATTGGAACGTCTGCATTTAACCAGTACTAGCAGGATAGTCATTGAGAATATGGAGGCCAGTTGATGTCCTGTAGTTCATACAACTATATAGGTCTACAAACATCAGTATAATCATGATATAACCATTCAGTTTTACTAACACCCCCTTGCATTATACTAAGGGCACCTTTACTTCACTTGTTGCCTTACTATGACATCTGCATGTAACCTGTCCATAAGGTCATACATTCAATATACGGATCTTATGTGCATGACTGCAGTTCACTGTTACTATACTACAAGTTAGGTTGCAACCAAAGTTATCGTATAACCATTCAAGGTGCTGAATTATTTGTACTGTGCAATTCAATATATTAACATATTGCAATTTTTTCAGTTGACCGCATTTAAGCAGATGAATACAAAGGGCACTCCAGAAATACAATGTGTTTACTTGAAATTTCTGCAGACATGAGCACTATTACAATAGCTATGTTAATGTTAAAAGTAAACATTTTCGGAAGTTCATTGCTATGACATTACAGCGGTGAAAATAGTTTCATGATGGATTGTCTGAATTTTTTGGTTTATGCACCATATTAACATAGTGCTTCAGGTCTTTTTATTTCCTTCTACAACTACCGTACTTAGTATCTCTCTAGGTTAATCCAGCTACTATCACATGCCAATTTCTGAAGTATTTGTACTGTGTTTGTGGCTTTTTCCGTGTTTCTATCCTACGGTGTACTCAGTGTACTCTGTAGGTTATCTTGACTATGCTCAATAGCTAAGTATATCAACACTAACTGTACTACATTTATGGATGTGGGTTTTGGCAGGTTATCTGTTAATTCCAAAATATATGGATACTAGATAGATAATGCTGTGTCTTATTCTAATGATACAACTACCCAGTTGTAAGTGACCTATAGATCCAAACGTACAGAATACAGAACTGTACTTTCACTAATGTTCTAGTTAAGGGGTTATTAAATTAATGTAGTTTGTCCCTATAATCCCTCAGCATGTGAGGTATGCGGGTGTAGATGTTGCTAGTAGTACATTGTCCATTATGCTGCATTAGTTTTTATACGGCACTGCAGTTTACCACCATTAAATCATGACCTTGAAGAATACAAGGGCAATGCATTCAGGAAACTTTGAATTTTATTGTCTATATTACAAAGATATAGGGGTTGCAAATATCCTATTACTCCTTTTACAGTTATATTTTAATGGTATTGCATCTGCAGTTTATCATTTCAAATGAGTGCTTAGAAATCTGTTATAATGTGATATTCAAATGATTGCAAATGATCATTGCTGTTACCATTCCTAGGCTGTCCTGCATTCTATGATCTTTACCAGTATAAAACTGCTACTGGTTAGGGAGTATCATTTATACCACATGCACAATATGGTGAGTATGAGGAGTTTAAGATATTTCCAGGAAACTCACAGCTAAGGGTGCGGTATCCCCTTAAGCAGGTATTTTGCAGCATTTGCCATTTGTGTGTCCGTTCCTGTAGCGGAAGCTGCTAGACTGTGATTAGGCTGCTAAAGGTACTATGTGTAGCAGATTTACTGGGGTCACAGTTACAAAGTTAATATGTACTTATGCTCACTTTTCATATATTTTAGATGTCTGGAGAAAGATCTTCCAGGAAAAAGCGAAAATCCAGATATAATATTTGTTCAGGATGTGATCAGCCATTGGCTGAAGATTATTCTCAGTCAAACTGTGAATCATGTATTTCAAGTGACCAGTAAATAACACGGAACAGTTTGTTAGCGGGTTCAAGAAACTGTTGTCAAAATATGTTGATGAAGTCAGATCAAATATAAATACACGTATGTCACCTGCTGACATTCTAGAGATTTGTAATCTAGTTTAGAATCTTGATTCAGTTGCTGATAGTGATTCTTCCTCATTAGTACAATACAAATCTAAGGAACAGTTTTATTTATTTTAGGTGGAAAACACACCCAAAGTAATAAAAAGATTCTAATTGATGTTTCCTATAGATGCTAAGGAGGCACCCTGGGAGGAGCCACTTCAGGTGGATGTTTTGATCGCAAGACTTTCTAAAAGAACAACAATTTCTGTGGAAGAGTCGCCATTTAAAGATCCTTGGATAGGAAAGCGTATATGGCAGGGAGGAAACCTCCAGCAGAGTTAAAAGCACATTCAAGGATAGTGTCCACTTCTTGGGCAGAAAGATCACAAGTACATATTTGAGATATCTGCAGAGCAGCCTCTTGGAGTAATGTACATACTTTTGCAAAGTTCTACAAGCTTGACATAGCAGCCTTTAGCAGTACAGTTTGGGTATCAGCTTTGGCAGAGAAATAATGATCCCTCCCTGTGTTTAGCTTGCTAAATCCCAATTGTCATGTTCTGCCTGCAGGACGTAAAGAAAATCAAAAATTTAGTCTTACCTAAAATTTTCCTTTTCTTTAGTCCGAAAGGCAGCACAATAATCCCTCCCGATAAATTTAAAGTAGTGGGGTGTTTTTATTTATAAAGCTAGAAAATGAACACTGATGCCTGGGGGGAGGAGGTGACTCTTATAGGGGTTAATTAAGCTTGTTTATTATTCTGTCCTATCAGGGGAAATGGAATCTATTACCCAATTGTGATGTGCTGCCTGTAGGACTAAAGAAAAGGAAAATTTCAGGTAAGACTAAATTTTTGATATACCTCTCTATAGATACCCCTTATACCTCTCTATAAATACACCACTAACAATTCCTTGACTGTTTTCATTGGTGGGGAGGAAAGGAGATCTCACCATCAGCATAGGAAGGGGTTCTTTACTGTAAGGACAGTCAGGTTATGGGATTCCCTACCAAGAGAGGGGAATGAGTGATTCATTTGTGGGGAGGAAAGGAGATCTCACCATCAGCATAGGAAGGGATCCTTTACTGTAAGGGCAGGACACAGTATTAGGGGAGAGCATATTATTGGGGGATACAATGAAACTCTATTACATGGGGGTCATGTGACACAAGGCGGTTCAATGAGGAAGGGGGTGGAGCTGTCCGTAGTGAATAAAAGCCAATCAGATGGTTCAGTGACAGGGTCTCATTGAGTAAGAGCTGACAGCGTCTGCTTTGCAGTAGCAAGTGATGGGGGCGGGCATGTGGGCGGCACAGACAGGATGACACGCTAGCGTTTCATTGGTTCTGGAAACCAGAGCCCATCCTCATACGATAGTTGTGCCCAATCAGGTCGCAGAACCTCCCACTGCCCAGAGAACTGTCACAGCTCAATGGCGCACAGACTCTTGGGATAGTAGTGCCTGGGCTCGCTTCTTGTTCAGGAAATATCAGCTAGGAAAACTACATTTCCCACAAGGCACCGCGCCATAAAGATCGGTCTTTAAGTTCTGAAGCCGGCAAGCTGCTCCCAACAACAGTTACCTGAGTCAGACATTGGATCACAGCTCAGGTACCGACTAACTCGCTGCTACCGGAGGCGGGACTCGGTGCTGGGGGGTCGGACTCGGTGCTGAGGGGTCGGGGAGAGAGACTCGGTGCTGGGGAACCGTCGGGGGGAGACTGGGGGTCGGACTCGGTGCTGAGGGTCGGGGAGAGAGACTGGGGGGTCTGACTCGGTGCTGGGGGTCGGGGAGAGAGACTGGGGTCGGGGATAGACGGGGGGTTGGGGAGAGACTGGGGGGTCGGACTCGGTGCTGAGGGAGAGACTGGGGAATCGGACTCGGTGCTGAGGTGTCGGGGAAAAGAGACTGGGGGGGTCTGACTCGGTGCTGGGGGTCGGGCTCGGTGCTGAGGGGTCGGGGAGAGTGACTGGGGGGTCGGACTCGGTGCTGAGGGGTCGGGGAGAGAGACTGGGGGGTCGGACTCGGTGCTGAGGGGTCGGGGAGAGAGACTGGGGGGTCGGACTAGGTGCTGAGGGTCGGGGAGAGAGACTGGGGGGTCTGACTCGGTGCTGGGGGTCGGGGAGAGAGACTGGGGGGTCGGACTCGGTGCTGAGGGTCGGGGAGAGAGACTGGGGGGTCTGATTCTGTGCTGGGGGTCGGGGGAGAGACTGGGGGGTCGGACTCGGTGCTGGGGGTCGGAGGAGAGACTGGGGGGTCGGACTCGGTGCTGGGGTATCAGTATGAGGGGAGGGAAGCGGATGTTGTTATCACGTGACGGCGGTGTGTGTAGGAGTCTCCTCCCACCAGTGACGCTGCTGTAGCGGAGCTTCCGGCCGGGTGTCGATGCTACAGTTGAGGGATTCGGGGGTCGGGCGGTGACACTGTGGTGGGGTTGATGTTTCAGTGAAGGATGTGGCTCCGCCTATTGAGGGCCTCGGGCTGTAGGTTCCGCCCCCAGCAGCGCGTCACAGTTTCTCCTGTCCCTCACAGACTCCTCCTTCTCCGGGCTCGTTGGGCGGCAGCGCTGGACTCGCCGGTGTGTGGAGAAGGGGCGGGGTCCTGGGGTAGGGGGAGGGGCCGGTAAGGAGGTCCCAGGAGAGGGCGGGACAGGGAAATGAGAGAGGCGTGGCTACAGTGTGAGTAGAGGAGGAGCTGTGTTATGTAGGCGGTGCTTGTGACTAATGTACAGTTGTTGTTGGCCCTCAGGTGAGTGACAGAATGAAGTCTCAGGTGAGCAGTGAGAGGCAGGAGTTCTCCTCATACTTTGAGCAGATAGTTGAGGACTTGGCAGCCGAGGACTCGGGGCACCCAGAGGTGGGAGATGCCATTGGCCGACTAAAGGAGGTAAGGGGAGGGGCTGGAGGTGTTTCTTGCCCCATTGTGGGTGGAGCTGATTGTTGTGTGTGTGACAGGTGCTGCAGTACAACACCCCGGGGGGCAAGTGCAATCGGGGGGTGACCGTGTTGGCTTCATACAGGGAGTTGCTGGGCCCAGAGCTGCACAAAGATGGCAACCTACAGAGAGCGCTGGCAGTGGGCTGGTGTGTGGAGCTGGTAAGTCTGACTGGGACCCCTCCCCCTCAGGGGCCACTCGCTCTCCTGTAACCCTTTGTATGTCCCTCAGCTTCAAGCCTTCTTCCTGGTGGCTGATGACATCATGGATAACTCAGTGACACGTCGGGGACAGCCATGTTGGTACAGAAAGGTGAGTATGGCACTTGGGTGGGTAGAAATGAGAAATGAGAAGTAGTAACCCTGTGACATCAGTCAGTGTCTCACAGCCGGAACAGCTAGTGCAGCCTGAGACTTGCCCTCGCTTTCATATGCTCTGCCATAAAGCATGACTGGATTGCTGCACAGAGTGACTAACAGGAATTGCCTCGCACATGTGATCATTCCTTACATCTCTGTCTCTTGCTGCAGGAGGGCATCGGATTGGATGCTGTGAATGACTCGTTCCTGCTGGAGGCGTGTATATACCGAATCCTGCGCAAGTACTGCCGGGGGAAGCCCTACTACCTGAGCCTGCTGGAGCTCTTCCTGGAGGTGAGTCCATTCAGCTGTAGGTACAATATACACGGGGAAATTCCCCAATACGGCGGCTGAGAGGTGATGTCACAGGGAGTGGCCATCTGGTCCTGATGTGTTGCTCACTGGCTCCTCCCCTTGCAGACCTCCTATCAGACGGAGCTGGGCCAGGCCCTGGATCTTATCACTGCGCAGCCTGGGAAGGTGGATTTAAACAGATACACAGAGAAGAGGTGAGTCCTGGCACCCCTAGTGATACTGAGAGGTACAACGGGATGAGGAGAGTCATTATTATTCTGGGGACTGTGTGATTTCCCCTCTGTAATGTTTGCTCTGTGACCTGTGACCCCTGTTCTGCCCCCGCAGGTATAAAGCAATTGTCAAATACAAGACGGCTTTTTATTCCTTCTACCTCCCCGTCGCTGCAGCCATGTACATGGTGAGTACCCCACGGGAATGCTGGGAATTGGGTGCTGCTTCTGTTTGCTGCATCCCGTGGGGAATTGGGTGCTGTTTCTGTTGGCCAGGATCTCTGGGGAATTGGGTGCTACTCTTGTTGGCCGGGACCCTTGGGGAATTGGGTGCTATTCCTGTTGACTGGGGCCCCTGGGGAATTGAGTGTTGCTCCTGTTGGCCGGGACCCTTGGGGAATTGGGTACTATTACTGTTGACTGGGGCCCCTGGGGAATTGGGTGCTGCTTCTGTTTGCTGCATCCCCGGGGGAATTGGGTGCTGCTTCTGTTGGCCGGGACCCCTGGTGAATTGGGTGCAATTCCTGTTGACTGGGGCCCCTGGGGAATTGAGTGTTGCTCCTGTTGGCCGGGACCCTTGGGGAATTGGGTGCTATTCCTGTTGACTGGGGCCCCTGGGGAATTGAGTGTTGCTCCTGTTGGCCGGGACCCTTGGGGAATTGGGTGCTATTACTGTTGACTGGGGCCCCTGGGGAATTGGGTGCTGCTTCTGTTTGCTGCATCCCCGGGGGAATTGGGTGCTGCTTCTGTTGGCCAGGATCTCTGGGGAATTGGGTGCTACTCTTGTTGGCCGGGACCCTTGGGGAATTGGGTGCTATTCCTGTTGACTGGGGCCCCTGGGGAATTGAGTGTTGCTCCTGTTGGCCGGGACCCTTGGGGAATTGGGTACTATTACTGTTGACTGGGGCCCCTGGGGAATTGGGTGCTGCTTCTGTTTGCTGCATCCCCGGGGGAATTGGGTGCTGCTTCTGTTGGCCAGGATCTCTGGGGAATTGGGTGCTACTCTTGTTGGCCGGGACCCTTGGGGAATTGGGTGCTATTCCTGTTGACTGGGGCCCCTGGGGAATTGAGTGTTGCTCCTGTTGGCCGGGACCCTTGGGGAATTGGGTACTATTACTGTTGACTGGGGCCCCTGGGGAATTGGGTGCTGCTTCTGTTTGCTGCATCCCCGGGGGAATTGGGTGCTGCTTCTGTTGGCCGGGACCCCTGGTGAATTGGGTGCAATTCCTGTTGACTGGGGCCCCTGGGGAATTGAGTGTTGCTCCTGTTGGCCGGGACCCTTGG
Source organism: Xenopus petersii (assembly GCA_038501925.1). Lineage (NCBI taxonomy): Eukaryota > Metazoa > Chordata > Amphibia > Anura > Pipidae > Xenopus > Xenopus petersii. The sequence continues at coordinate 420,359 of CM076687.1, forward strand.
GGAATTGGGTACTATTACTGTTGACTGGGGCCCCTGGGGAATTGGGTGCTGCTTCTGTTTGCTGCATCCCCGGGGGAATTGGGTGCTGCTTCTGTTGGCCGGGACCCCTGGTGAATTGGGTGCAATTCCTGTTGGCCGGGACCCCTGGGGAATTGGGTGCTGATATTCAGTGGGTCCCTTAGGGAATGTATATGGGCGGAGCTAAGTCTTTTCTCTTTCATAGGCTGGAATAGACGGAGAGGAGGAGCATAAGAATGCTAAGACCATCCTTCTGGAGATGGGCGAGTTCTTCCAGATTCAGGTGGGTGAGAGGTTTCTCGGGTGGGAAGGGGTAACTGGAGGGTGGGGCAACAGGAGTTGGTCAATACTAAGTGTCGCCCCCTACAGGATGATTATCTGGACTGTTATGGAGACCCCAGTGTGACGGGCAAGATTGGCACCGACATTCAGGACAATAAGTGTGGCTGGCTAGTGGTGGAGGCACTGAAGAGAGTCAGCCCTGAGCAGCGCCAGGTCCTAGAGGTAAAGCAGTTCCTACAGTCTTGGGGGGTGGAGCCATTTTAAGGGGTAGCACTGCAGCTCCCATCATCCTCTGATGGAGAGGGCATTTAGACTTCTATATTCCCAATCCTTTCAATATGAAATGGCACTGCTGGGTGACTGCCTCCTTCTGGAACTGAGCCGTGGGCTCTGGGCAAGGGGTGGCCAGGAATGTGCTTGGCCAAAGCGGGTCCAGGCTGAGTCCCGTCTGTGCTGTAACACCCGTCTTATTACAGGAGAACTACGGGCGGGATGAGCCGGACAAGGTGCATCGGGTGAAGCAGTTGTACGACGAGCTGGACATGGCGGCGATATACCAACGCTACGAGGAAGAGAGTTACCAGCGCCTGCAGCTGCTCATTTCCCAGCATGCACTCAACCTGTCCCGCGAGATCTTCCTCTCCCTGGCACACAAGATCTACAAGAGGCAGAAGTGAGGGATGCTGGGATACCTGCTGACTAAAGTGACTGGGCCAACAAGTGCCACTCGGGGAACTGTTTCATCTTTATCAGACTTTTACTTATCCAGCAGAGACCTGTGTACAGACTGGAAGCCTGGCATTGCACCTCCAACAGGAATAAATGACAGTTTACCTCAAATGCCCCATGTGGGCATCAGCATCATGTCATGTTTGTGTCTGACACCTGTTATTGGGTGAGCACTGCTGCCATTTAGGGTCACTAACGGGGGCACTCGTCTTAATATAATCCTTCTGTTTGTACCTGATTCTTATGTTGCCTTGCAACTGTCATCTGAGGTGATTTTGTGCTACACACCCATTGTAAGCAGCAGTCCTGTCCTGCTTTATGGCAGCTGAGATTCTAGCTATCTGTATAACAGAACATTCTGTCCCAGTGGCTGCACAGATCCTATCTGATCCCCATTGTAAGCAGCAGTCCTGTCCTGCTTTATGGCAGCTGAGATTCTAGCTATCTGTATAACAGAGCATTCTGTCCCAGTGGCTGCACAGATCCTATCTGATCCCCATTGTAAGCAGCAGTCCTGTCCTGCTTTATGGCAGCTGAGATTCTAGCTATCTGTATAACAGAACATTCTGTCCCAGTGGCTGCACAGATCCTATCTGATCCCCATTGTAAGCAGCAGTCCTGTCCTGCTTTATGGCAGCTGAGATTCTAGCTATCTGTATAACAGAACATTCTGTCCCAGTGGCTGCACAGATCCTATCTGATCCCCATTGTAAGCAGCAGTCCTGTCCTGCTTTATGGCAGCTGAGATTCTAGCTATCTGTATAACAGAGCATTCTGTCCCAGTGGCTGCACAGATCCTATCTGATCCCCATTGTAAGCAGCAGTCCTGTCCTGCTTTATGGCAGCTGAGATTCTAGCTATCTGTATAACAGAACATTCTGTCCCAGTGGCTGCACAGATCCTATCTGATCCCCATTGTAAGCAGCAGTCCTGTCCTGCTTTATGGCAGCTGAGATTCTAGCTATCTGTATAACAGAACATTCTGTCCCAGTGGCTGCACAGATCCTATCTGATCCCCATTGTAAGCAACAGTCCTGCCCTGCTTTATGGCAGCTGAGATTCTAGCTATCTGTATAACAGAACATTCTGTCCCAGTGGCTGCACAGATCCTATCTGATCCCCATTGTAAGCAGCAGTCCTGTCCTGCTTTATGGCAGCTGAGATTCTAGCTATCTGTATAACAGAACATTCTGTCCCAGTGGCTGCACAGATCCTATCTGATCCCCATTGTAAGCAACAGTCCTGTCCTGCTTTATGGCAGCTGAGATTCTAGCTATCTGTATAACAGAACATTCTGTCCCAGTGACATTACTTTGCATATATGAGCAGGATTATGAGGACAGTAGAAGTGTATGTATAGATAGGATAGTTCAGCAGCAGTATAATTATGGTCCAATCAGGACCTATTGAAGGTGAAAAATAGTTTTCTATAGAACGAAAATAAAATAAAGTACCCCACAATAACTAATAATTAATCAAAGGTCACTCTAAAATCTTACTTCAAACCACTAAAATGATTAACTTCATACAATTGGTATTGGACATTCAGTGTCCCTATTATATGACGATCCACACCCCACCAGTAACAAATCACAAAATATTTCAAGTTCAATTCATTAATAACCAATCTTGGGAAAAAACCTTCTTAATCCAAAAGTATTTTAAAAAAGTTTCTTACAAAAGTAAAGTGCAGTGCATAGAATTAGATTATTCATTAATAATGTGCTAACAGGTTATGTGCAATCAATTATTTGCTGATTCTCAATATAAAGTGCAATAGTCATTTAATAAATAGAATTTAATCAATTAAATTAATCACTTTATACATTAATTACAAATTAATTATTCCTTGGATTTTAAATCCCAAAATTCATGATTATAAAGTGCAGGTGCTATAATTAAACTAAAATCCCAATTGTGATTTCAATATTAGTGGATTAATTTGTAGCTGATTTGTGTGACCAGTATCTACTTTGGATATAACAATAAATTAAACCACGTGCTTAATTCATAAGAATTTGGCTGAGAAAGGTGAAAAAAGAACGGTGGAGCTGTCCCAAAACTGACTACCGGGTAGGTAGGGTTACCGGGACTGTGGTCTCCTTCATTAACTGTTACTCTCCTGAATTAAGCGCATGGTTTAATTTATTGTTATATACGGGAGTGCTGAGGTGCATAAGGGGGTGCTGAGGTGTAGAAGGGGGGTGCTGAGGTTTAGGAGGGGGTGCTGAGGTTTAGGAGGGGGTGCTGAGGTCAGGTGTAGGGGTGGGTGTGTATCAGGGGGTGCTGAGGGGTTATATGGGGGTGCTGAGGTCTATAAGGGGGTACTGAAGAGTAGGAGAGGGTGCTGAGGTGTAGGGTGGGTGTGTATCAGGGGGTGCTGAGGTCTATAAGGGGGTACTGAAGAGTAGGAGAGTGCTGAGGTGTATAAGGGGGTGCTGAGGTGTAGGGGTGGGTGTGTATCAGGGGGTGCTGAGGTGCATCAGGGGACGCTGACACTGCTGAGGTGTAGGAGGGGGTGCTGAGGTGCATCAGGGGGTGCTGAGGTGAGAAGTGACTAGAGTGAATATAAGGAGTGAGACCCTCTCAGGAGACAAATGAAAGGAGACAGGTAAGATAAGTAGAAGTCGCAGCAATCCTGCAGGCAGTAAGGAATAACACAGGGTAGTGGTAAGAGTCTGGGCTAAAATGAATATTATCTATAATAAAACTGCTCCTTTATTGGGGCTCCACATACACAAGCTCCGGGCCTGTTCCTGAGAGGTGGGCGTGTGTAAAGCTCAGGCTGCAGCTTCTGGAGTTGTCGCTAAATACACCCCGCCCCCTAAACAATCAGCCAATCACACCGGAGCTTCCTTATCCCTGTCAGTGTGTGACAGTGGGCGTGCGAGACGAGAGACACGTGATTTGTACAGCTCCTGATGTTGGCGCGTGAATCTGCGGAAATGTGCATTGATTGGCTGAGCAAACGGGTGTTGCCAAGTAACAGGTTTAGTGATGTAAACGGCTCTGTAACGTAAACCAATCAGAGAGAGGGGGCGGGGTGTCTGCGGGTTGGGCAGATGCCTGAGGGAAGAAAATAAAGTGGGCAGGGCCGGGCTGGTCTAAAAAGGAAGGGCGGGAGGGAAGTGGCACTGTGAGAGACTCAGGTAACGGGTTCGCTGTGTATTGTGGGGATTAAGTTGGCAGAGACTCCTGTAAGTCGCGCGGGGCTTCGTTGCGTGGTAACCAGGGGTCTGCTGAGAGGGGGGGAGGAACCATGTGAGTGGGTTTGTGGGGGGAGGATAGGAGAGTGGATGTTCCGTTTGTAGAACTGCCAGCAGCCAATGAGCGCAGAGAGAAAATGCTGGGGGATGGGCGGGTCTCATTCCTGTCAGTGACCGCAGCACCCGACGAGGGGCCCAAAGTGTGTCCCAGTTAGAACTGGCCTCCTGTAATGACATGAGTTTACCACAATCCTCAGTACCCAGCGCCCCCCACTACAATTTGTCATTAGTTCAGTCTGACTATTACTTTGCGCTACATCATGTCCTCCTAAACTCCAGTGCAGCCTGCAGCCTCCTCGCTGCTAACTACTCACCCCTGTGTGTATATATATATATATATATATATATGTGTGTGTGTGTGTAATGTTCCCTTTATTTCACTACTAGTCTCTCTTCTACCCACTACTCCCTCTGTCTGTCTGTGTCTCCTACTGTCTCTCTGGCTGTGACCCTATGTCTTGTGGTGTCAGTGAGTGGGGGCAGGTAAGTGGTGTTGGTGAGTGGGGGTCGGTGAGTGGGGGTCAGGTGGTGATGTTGCTCAGTGTGGGGGGCAGTGCCGGGGGTTTTGTACATGTCAGTGAGTCTCGCGTGTTTCACTCTGTCTTTATTATTAGTCTCTACTTATCCCCCAACTCTTTCCCTCCCTGAATGTATCAGTGTTCCCATTGGTCACTTCCCTCCTGTCATCTGTGCATCTCCCTCTCCTGTCACTCCCATGTGTATCATGTGACCCTCCTTCTCTCTGTCATTACCCAGCAGCCTTGCAACTGTCACTTACAGCTCTGACACATCTCTGTACTGGTACTGGGGATGTGAGTCACGGCCCAGTTGTATATAATGTAGGGGAAGCAATGACTAATCAGTATCAGGGACAGGCTCAGCCAGGGCCCAGTTGTATATAATGTAGGGGAAGCAATGGCTGCTCAGTATCAGGGACAGGCTTGGCCAGGGCCCAGTTGTATATAATGTAGGGGAAGCAATGGCTGCTCAGTATCAGGGACAGGCTCCCGCCAGAGCCCAGTTGTATATAATGTAGGGATGCACCGAATCCAGGATTTGGTTCGGGATTCGGCCTTTTTCAGCAGGATTTGGATTCGGCCGAATCCTTCTGCCAGGCCAAACCGAATCCGAATGCTAATTTGCATATGCAAATTAGGGACGGGGAGGGAAATTGAGTGACTTTTTGTCAGAAAACAAGGAAGTTAAAAATGTTTTCCCCTTCCCACCCCTAATTTGCATATGCAAATTAGGATTCGGATTCAGTTCGGTATTCGGCCAAATCTTTCACAAAGGATTCGGGGGTTCGGCCGAATCCAAAAAAGTGGATTCGGTGCATCCCTAATATAATGTAGGGGAAGCAATGGCTGCTCAGTATCAGGGACAGGCTTGGCCAGGGCCCAGTTGTATCTAATGTAGGTGAAGCAATGACTAATCAGTATCAGGGACAGGCTCAGCCAGGGCCCAGTTGTATATAATGTAGGGGAAGCAATGGCTGCTCAGTATCAGGGACAGGCTTGGCCAGGGCCCAGTTGTATCTAATGTAGGGAAAGCAATGACTAATCAGTATCAGGGACAGGCTCAGCCAGGGCCCAGTTGTATATAATGTAGGGGAAGCAATGGCTGCTCAGTATCAGGGACAGGCTCAGCCAGGGCCCAGTTGTATCTAATGTAGGGAAGCAATGACTAATCAGTATCAGGGACAGGCTCAGCCAGGGCCCAGTTGTATCTAATGTAGGGAAGCAATGACTAATCAGGACGGTCCCTATATACAGTGAGACAGAGAACATGGCGCAGCTGATGCAGGACCTGGGACCGGCTTTTGTCCAACGGCAGCAGCTGAATGCCTCAATGGCCGACACGTTCCTGGATCACATGTGTCTGTTGGACATTGACTCGGAGCCCATAATGGCCAGAAACACCAGCATTGTCTGTACCATCGGTAAGGGGGTCACCGGGGGTTGCTATTTCTCTATTATCCACTACTGTCTCTAACATGTCTCCTGAGCAAAGAAACGGTGTAGTTCAACTGCTCAGCTGGTGCCATGTTGCCCTAGTGGCTCTATCTCCATCTTATGTTGCCCTAGTGGCTCTATCTCCATCTTATGTTGCCCTAGTGGCTCTATCTCCATCTTATGTTGCCCTAGTGGCTCTATCTCCATCTTATGTTGCCCTAGTGGCTCTATCTCCATCTTATGTTGCCCTAGTGGCTCTATCTCCATCTTATGTTGCCCTAGTGGCTCTATCTCCATCTTATGTTGCCCTAGTGGCTCTATCTCCATCTTATGTTGCCCTAGTGGCTGTATCTTACACAATATGCATCTTGCTGCTACTCTTGCCTCTTTGACTATAACGAGGCCCCCTTACATACACCTTGTGTTCTGAGGGGAGCCGCCATGAGCTGGGTCTGGGGCACTTTCCATACAGACCACTCTGTGTATATACTGCAGGTCCAGCCTCGCGCTCTGTGGAAATGCTGAAGGAGATGCTAAAGGCTGGGATGAACATCGCTCGTCTGAACTTCTCTCACGGGAGCCATGAGGTGAGTGCTGGGAGGGGCAATAGTGGGACTCCCGGGGGCTGTATTGGGAGCTGTGAGCATTATGGCTGAGGATTATTAGGTCTCTATAGTAACTGGGGGAGTTCAAGGTAAAGAGGGTTAGATATAATGGGATATTGAAGGCTTATTGAGGGGCCTGTAATGGAGGAAGGGCATCTTGGGCTATGAACAGGGGGCAGACTTTTACCTTGTCGACTCCAACTGTGGCCCCTCTGTCCTTTCCTCAGTACCACGCTGGGTCTATACAGAATATTCGAGAAGCCACCGAGAGCTTTGCCTGTAATCCCATGCACTACCGACCTGTGGCTATCGCTCTGGACACCAAGGGGCCAGAAATCCGCACTGGGGTCATCGGGACGGTGAGTTTGGGGGGCCAAAAGCTGAGCAGAAGATGAGGCTGCTTAATAGGTTGTAACCATTCAATTCAAGTGATGTGGTGGAAATCTGGCAGGGTGGGGTAGACCATGAATCAAATAGCACATAGTCACTTATGGATTCCATAGTCACTTATGGACTCCACACTGTACAGTCTTTAGTTGATGTAGACATTAGCACAGGAACTAATACAGCTTGAACTTTGGAACACCCAATGGAAGACTGGGCAATATATTGCTAGAGTTTGTTAAAGGGTAGGGCATGCTTGTGTAGAGTCTATAGAAGCTGAAAGGTTGGGCATGATTGTGTAGGGTCTATCAAAGCTGGAGGGTTGGGCATGATTGTTGTAATGTGCTAGTTAGGCCTGAACCTGGAGTTAGAACTTTCTGCTGTGGTACTAGCGGGGATCCTATTAACTTCAGAGGTCCAAAGCGAGATACAGGCAAGGGTCAAACGAGCGTAGCCACATACAGGCAGAGGTCAAGACGGGCAGCAGGATCTTACAGTACCAGAAACCAGCTTGGGCAAGGAATAACTGGCTGAGCAGGTTTAAATATGGATATTTGGTGCCAAAAAGCAGGAAACAGGGTGTACGGGCAACATAAAGCATAGCCCAAAACAAAGATGGCATCTGTGGCGGCAAAACACTCAACCGCACATGCCGTGACGTTGTCGCGTGCATGATCACAGACTTTGTGCGTGCTTGCACCCAAGAAGACGCGCCTGCCAGACGGAGTGCATAGGTATGAGAGTGCACCAGTCTAGCAGGGTGACATACAATCGTGTATATTTTGGGGGAGTGAAAGAATGTGATCTAAACATGCCCAGCACTGAGAAGGGGTGGCCATGCTGTTGTAGTGTTTATAGAAGATAAATATTCTACCTTTTATTTTTTCAGCCGGATTAGAAAGATGAATGTTCTGTAATGTTTGATTGTATCTGTTGAATAGATGGACGTACCTAGAAAGGATGAATATGTATTTACTGTAAGGGTTGTGTCTGCCATCTAAGATCTATTATAAGACAGTCCGAGCCAATAAACAAATTGTATTTGTTCCTGTGCCAACTGAAGCCTAGACTATAATTAACGTAAAGAAAAGACTGTGTATTGACATAAATCATGCACAATCTCAATGTAAAGAGGCAGGGCCACTCTGAACCCTTTTACTACCCCAGTGTATGCGCTTCCTTACCACAATTCTCTGAGCTTCTTTTTCTTGCAGGGGGAGAACACAGAGGTGGAGTTGGTCAAAGGCTCAATCATGAAAGTGACTACTGACGAGTCCTTCAAGGATAAGTGCGACGAACAGACCCTGTGGGTGGATTATCAGAACATCTGTAAAGTTGTGAAGGTCGGGGGCAGGATTTTTGTGGACGATGGACTGATTTCTCTGCTGGTCAGAGAGATTGGTGAGTCTCTAGGGAAAGGCATTGGGGTAGGGTTTGCAGAAAGAGGAGTGGACTTGTTTCTGCATGATTTGGAGGAAATTGTCCTTGTTTGTATAGTATTTGGAGATTATGACAGGTTAGGCCCTACATGATTGTGCTTGTTTGTATAGTATTTGGAAATTATGCACAGCTGGGCCCATTTGCGTGGGATTTGGTAAAGCTGAAGGGACTGGCATGGGATTCTAAAAAGGTGGTGGCCATACTTGGGTAATGTTTGGAGAATATGAAGTATTGGGCATATTTGTTGCAGGGTTTGGAGATGTTGAAGGAAAGGGAATTTTTTTGCAAATGATTCCAAGAAGAATATGGAGAATATATAGGGTTGGACATATTGTTGTATGCTTTAGAAAAGCTGAACAGATGGGCTTGTTCTGGATGAGGTTTCAAGAAGGCAATTGGTGAGTCTCATGTTAATGGACATGTTTCAGCAGGGTTTTGAGAAAGATTGTGATTGTTTGTGTAGCATTTGGAAATTATGTAGGGTTGGGCATATTGGAGAAAGGTTTGGATAAACAGAAAGCACAGGCATATTTTGGGATAGGATTCCAAGAAGAAAATTGTGGGCCACATGTAGGTAGTGTTTGGAGAAGATGTCAGTTTGGACATATTGCTGTAGGGTTTGGAGAAGCTGAAGGGGTAGGGATAGTTTTGGATTGAATTTCAAGAAGATGATGGCTGGCCATGTTTAGGTGGTGTTTGGAGAAGATGTAGGCTTGGGCATATTATTGGAATAACTGAGGGGACACAAATGTACTGGCTCGGATTCCAAGAAGATGGTGGGCCATACTTGGTGTTTGGCCAAGATAACTATTCAGTTAATAAAAATAAAGAGATGGGCATGTTCTGAACAGATGGGATATGTCTGGTAAGGATGATGCGGAACGTATGGGTAGAATTTAGAGAGCATGAGTATCTGGGCCTCGTTGGCCAGCCTTGGGAGACCCTGACTGCAGCTGAACAGGTTTATGTTGATGGAATCAGAATACAAATACAGCTGTGGTTTAGCAGAGCCGAAAAGAAGTAAAAGGAATTGTGTTCTTTGTAGGATTGGGGTAATGTGGTTGGCACTGAATCTTAAATTTTTGTACTTTTATCGAACAGGCCCTAATTACTGCATGGCTGAAGTGGAGAATGGGGGTAACCTGTGCAGTAAGAAAGGGGTGAACTTGCCTGGGGCTGAGGTGGACCTTCCTGCATTATCGGAGAGAGATTGCCTGGACTTGAAGTTTGGGGTTGAGCAGGGAGTAGACATGATATTCGCGTCCTTCATTCGCAAGGCGCAGGATGTACATGCCATTCGCAAGGAACTGGGAGAAAAAGGTCGGAATATTCGCATCATCAGCAAAATAGAGAATCATGAGGGGGTCAAGAGGTAACGGCCTTCATGCTCTTCTCCAAGCCCTACTGCAAAGACAGCACTTTAGCCCCAGCTCCTGCAAGGTTTCTTTCTTCTGGGCGCTGCTCCTCTCGCTGCCTATTCCTTTGCCAGTATGTAGATCTTTCCTGCTTGTCTACTGCCTTTGCTTTTTCTTTCCCCGTGCTTCATGTGACCTTCCTCTGCAGGTTTGATGAGATTCTGGAGGCCAGCGATGGGATCATGGTGGCCCGGGGTGATCTTGGCATTGAAATCCCAGCAGAGAAGGTTTTCCTGGCACAGAAAATGATGATTGGACGTTGCAACAGAGCTGGGAAGCCAGTGATCTGTGCCACACAGGTGACACACGCTCCATTTTTACTTCTGTTGCCCCTCTGGTACCCCCCCAAACATGCACTTCTTCCCCCTGTATCCAGCCCTGGTGACCTCTTCTCTCACTACTGATTCCTGTGGCCCTCCATGACACCCCCCTCACTAATATTGTCCCTCAGGTGATGCCCCTGCCACTCCTCCCCTGTGCTGCTCTGAGGTTTACCCCCCTATTAATTTGACACGTCTCTGTTGTTCAGCACCTTGACTCCTGTGTCCCATTACTGCTGTAGATGTTGGAGAGTATGATCAAGAAGCCGCGTCCGACCCGTGCTGAGAGCAGTGATGTGGCCAATGCTGTTCTGGATGGAGCTGACTGTATCATGTTGTCTGGAGAGACTGCCAAGGGGCTGTACCCAGTGGAGTCTGTACACATGCAGCATGCGGTGAGAGGAACCAATATAACTGGGCCGCCCTTGTTAGAGGGACTAGAAAAATGTCATGGGGCTCTTGGAATCCCCGTATTGCTTAAGACTCCCAGGTCACTGTTCTTTTCGAATGGGCTCCAGCCTACTGTGTCTCTAGTTTGTCTTCTCCATTCTCATAGTATTCCATGCATGCCTATAAAGTATTCAATTTCTTTAAGTACCCCAGAGGCACCCTAAATGCCCTATTTCATTAAACCTGTATGGGTGGGGTGCTAGAGTTGGGAGTTGCAAGTGGTTAGGATATACGCAAAGAGCTTAGGCTTGATGGGGCAGGGTTTTCATGGAGCCCTGCTCTGGGGTATTTAGGGTATAGCCTTGTGGTTATACTTGCAGATTGCCCGGGAGGCAGAGGCAGCGATCTACAACCAACAGCTGTTTGAGGAGCTCCGTCGAGTGACCCCGCTGACCCAGGATCCCACAGAGGTGACTGCCATTGGGGCTGTAGAGGCCTCCTTTAAATGCTGTGCTGGAGCCATCATTGTCCTGACCATGTCTGGCCGGTAGGTAAATCCATCCCATAAGTCTCCCAGACCATCATGTCCCATCAGTACTTCTGACGTTGCCTCTTCTCTGTAAGGTCTGCCCAACTCCTTTCTCGTTACCGCCCTCGCACCCCCATCATTGCAGTGACGCGTAATGCCCAGGTGGCGCGCCAGGCTCATCTCAACCGAGGGGTTTTCCCTGTCTTGTACCAGGAGGCGCAGCTGGAAGTCTGGGACGATGATGTGGATCGTAGGGTGCAGTTTGGCATTTCTATTGGTGAGTGGGACGTTGTGATAATGATTGGGATTGTATAGTGTCACTGCAATAGCCCCCCCATTCCCAGTGCAGCCCTTGTGTTCATTTACACCCATATTTGACTCCTCCCCCTGGACCTTCAGTTTCAGCCATATTTGACTCCTCCCCTGGACCTTCAGTTACACCCATATTTGACTCCTCCCCCTGGATCTTCAGTTACAGCCATATTTGACTCCTCCCCTGGACCTTCAGTTACACCCATATTTGACTCCTCCCCCTGGACCTTCAGTTACAGCCATATTTGACTCCTCCCCTGGACCTTCATTTACACCCATATTTGACTCCTCCCCTTGCAGGAAAAGTGCGTGGGTTCCTGAGCAAAGACGACATTGTGATCATTGTGACTGGCTGGAGGCCCGGGTCTGGCTACACCAATATCATGCGGGTGGTGATGGTGCCGTAAGCCTGGCAGTACAGCAATACTCACATTCTGTACCTGGGGTCCCCTGTACTAGTGGGGGGGATTACTGTGTATGTACCCAGAGTTCCAGTCCTGCATTTTCCCTTTATCTGCCTCCCATTCCATATTAAACATGTGCCAAAGCTTCTGTCTGACTCTGGAGTGGACTGTATCTGCCCATGATTGGGGAGCCCCCTGTCTGTGATGTTTGATGTCCAGTCTCAGATCTGTCTCATTTGTGCCCCCCAGCCCTTGCCACTCTCCCCCTTTTGCCCTCACACAGAGCCAGTGTGGGTTTAGCAGGGAAATGACTTGATTACATTGGATTTAGTGAAAAGATTAAAGAGTAAAAGGACAGAAAGAGTCATCGCCCCAAAGTGCAAATACTGTGTATCCTCATCAGTGATATCCAGCCTGTGCCCCCTCAAGCTTTTCAACCCTCCAGGAGGGAAATTCCCGATCAAAGGGGTTTGGGGTTATTTAGAGGGGAAGGGGCTCCCCTGTGTGTGACCTTACATATAATGGCTTTATAGCAAATAGCAGCTGTGATCATCGCACCCTGCCAAACGCCCACTGAGATTAAGGATAATCCCCCCCACACTGCCCCCAAGAACATCTGCTCACTGTCATATATCCCCCCCCCCCCGCACACACACCGTTTAACAGCAGACGTGGGTGAGACAGGCTAAAAGAGACAAAAATCCCTCCCCGTGTAACACATTCCGTATTAGACTTTACTTGCCTCCTGTTACTCACACAGCACTGCCTCAATACCAACCTCACACTTCAACTCTCACACTGGCCACAGACATGTACCCAAACACTGACCCACTGGGACACATTCTTCCCCACGTTGCCCACTTCTAACATTCATCCCCCACCCACCAGAGCACCCTTTTAAACAACTCCTGCCTCCCCTTGCTGTAACTGTACCCCAATACTCACCCATGTGTCTCCAGTGTACCCTCCAATTCCCTTCTCTCTGCCTCCCCTTCCTGTAACTGCACCCCAATACTCACCCATGTGCCTCCATGTGAGCAGCTGCAATCCTTCAGCTGAGTATTTGTAGAAAGTTGCACACGTCACTCCTATGGTAGAGGGCACGGACATGATTTCCCAACAGTTTGTTACCCCATTGAGGTATCTCCGTGTGCCCCGGTGGAAGCCAGCCCTGGCATACAGTGAGATACTCTGCACCATCACACACAGTTGCTGTTCAACTCCTCTTTATTTACACAATTGTAATTTTATACACATAAAAAAGCAAAGTTGCTGTTCCTGCAATATGTCTACTTACTCTCTAGCCTACAGATATATTGCCTGACCCGACACCCCACTATGTATAACCTTACTGACTCCGCTACTTCATTTCACCTACCCCCTTCTTCCCAGCCCAATAAAGTGTAGCCATGCCCGCAGGCCCTGCTCCATATTCTGGAACTACTGCACTCAAAGCTTTGCCAACACCACCTTTGAAACTCTCTGGGAAGCCAAATGTTTTGGTGGTCCAGGATTTTAGCTTTTTGTCTTGGTATCAGTAGGCTGTTTTCTGCTGTACCAATACCACCCATAACTGGATAAGACTGTACATTATGCTGATTGGTACCAATAAGATTGAACTGGGTCTTTCTGTATAACATACAGAGTGGATTCATTTGGCTGGTTGGATGGAGAATGTTGTATTTAGTATTGGATATAAAGGTGGCCTCTGTGCAGTGTAAATCAGTTTGTGTGTGGGGGGGGGTCTATAATAAAGCAACATTACACAGGAGCTATTTGGGGGTTTGAAACTAGCAGACTGGGAGGTACATAAGTCCTGTGTGAGACATAATGCATTTAGGGAAGCGTGCCCTGGGTATGTGAGACTAGCAGACTAGGCCTATATCCACCCTTTGGGATAATACTGATAAATGTTGTAGCATTTACTTAGAGACGGTGGGCTTTTGTATTTCCATAGTAACCAGCGTAGACACTGCTTTTACAAAGGAGAGGCCCCCTCGATGCAGATTACATTAAGATCTTGACTTTGCTCCATTCTCCCAATATATTGGCTTCTTAGCTTGGAACGTTCATTGTCCAGCAGTCCTTATGTTGCCCTAAACCTTCCATATTCTCATGAGTGCCCTCTTGGGTCTGTGTGTAGGGAAGAGAGACTCGGGTTTTACATGGGTTTAATGCAGCAAGTTTCAAGGAGAGGTTTCTGCTGCCATCATAACAGGTTTCTGGCAGGACTGCTGGTAGACTGAATTTTATGGAGAGGGGAGAGGCAGACTCATCTGGGAGCTGAGTATATTCTGATTTTCCTTCATGGAGTGTGGCTCCAGGCAAGATGAGACCTGCAATTGTAAGAATGGAAGGAATGATGAAAAACCAACCACTCTCTGGGCCAGAGTCTAGACCAGAAAGCTCAATGAGGAACTGGAAGCCAGTAAGGGGTTTATGGTGAAAGAGAGACTACAAGCTAAGCAGGAGGGGTTAGCTGTACTTCTAATAAGTCGGGTAGAATTTTAGGAGACCCAAGTAATCAATGATCCGGTATGCTGATTTGTAGTCAGAAAAGGTAGACTTGCAGAGAAAACCATATTGAGGTGCAAAGAAAGCCAACGTAGGATTGTTTGTGGAGCCTCTGCATGTAGAGGAGCAGAAGCTTGAGAATTAGAAAGACATTTTGATGCAAAAGCCCCTCTTGGAGATGAGGACATTTAGGACAGAGAGAACTGACTGTTGTGGAAATATAGATATCAAGTACACTGGAGACACGGAAAGCTCCCACAGGAGCAGATATGGGAAAGTGTACTTCATGGTGAGGGCAAAAGTGTTGCCTGGGGATAGGTACACAGGGGGCTTATGGGTAGTCTGTCCTGCACAGGAGCAAATCTGGGAGTGTATACTATATAACAGGGAGTTTACAAGTGAGAGGGGCAGCTTCTCAAAATCTGTTCATGGAAATGGGGACACAGGAGCCACTAGGGTTGCCACCTTTTTCCGAAAAAAATACTGGCCTTCCTATATATTTATAATTTTTTCCATATTAATAACATTGGGATCAACCATCATTATACCAGCCAGGTGGCAACCCTAGGAGCCGCAGGAAGACATCACATGATTTGCACTTTGTGCAGCATATAACGGCATTCAGATGGATGGATTGTGTTGGATTGTGTTGGCTGGCTGTTTCATTACTTGATGCCTATTTTGTATCTGTGTAATTATTGCACATCATTGTCTCAAGAAAATCACTAATCATTTATAGTCCATTTATAACAAAAATATCAGAGGAAAGGCTCAGAGGAAGGGTTGATGGAAAGGAGAGCATATCGAGAACATTCACTCCAGCTCCTCAAGCTTGGTTTTATAAAAAGACTCATATTGGCACAAATTACTTTCAGTAGCTCAGCCTTTGTTCCTTCCTCTTCTGGCTAATGGTTCTTCTAAACACTTCTGCAAGATGACTGCAGCAGCATCATTGTTACCAGTGGAACTAGAGTGGTGGTTCTCCAGCCATTCTTGTCTGATTCTTCTGCCTACCTCTGTCCTGAGTTCTGACTCTTACAGCCAGTCCATTGTGCTGATACCATGGTGCCTCCAACAACTCTATGATGATACCATCATGGCAGCCAGTCCTCGATCTTGTATTCCACACCCTCTCCTGGGATGCCAACTATCTCATTTACTGGTCTGAAAGTTTTTTTTTTTCTATTATGAAACATTACGGAGTACTTAATGTACCTCTGAATCCTTAGTTCCATGGTTTGATGTTATCCATACCAGACAGGGGCATGCCTCTTTCATCTTTCCTTAGACATTGTCTCCTGTTTTATTCTGTGCCACCACTTGCCACCCAACTAGTGATCCATTGTACCATTGCTGGGTTAGAAGGTATTCTAGGCCTTTGCCATCTTTGGTTACTTTTACATTTGAATCTCCACCTCCACAACCGTCAAAACACAAGAGGCATTAGATTATAATAAGGTACCTGCAGAATTAAACCTAGTGGGTTTGCTTGGTGTGGAGACCTTGATGTCATAACCACCTCTAGTATGAAACCCCTACCCACACCACCTCTGCTTATGTCAGTAGTTAAAATTTCCTGCTTTGGTTTAGGGAATGTTCGGGTTTGTTCCTACATAGGAATACACCTGAATATATTTCCTGCCTGGTTCAGGTCTCATATTACATATTAGAAGGTAATTTTGGTTTAGTCACTTCCACATCTGGGCTAAACACTACAGATCCCTTGCGTAATTGCCCAGCCGGCCTTGGGGCGGATACAGGAGACTGTGGGGTGACTGAACCGCTGACTGATCGCCCAGAAAAAACCAGAGACCCTGAAGGCTGCTGTTGTGGGTGAGCTGAGGGCGATGACAATGATGGCCTGACTAACATTGCAGATACAGAGGGGGTGGATTTATTACTGGCAGCCCCTGCTGCAATTTGGAGCATAGAACCATCCTGCTGGTGGGTGACCTTGTTGGGCAGAGAAGGCTGAGAAGCTGACAGGAGTCGGACATCTTGTGAACGTCTTCCAATAGGAAGTCCCTGTATGCTCCTGTATTTGACCAGTTGCTGAGGGGAACTGGCTGCCTGCTGCATCAGCAGAGAAATATGAGAGCCACTGGCTCTAGACAAACTATAGTGCAGAGTCCTTCCAGAAAGTGAACCTGGGACTACAGAGGAGCTGGTGGGTCCCACCGCCTGCTGCAGGACAGAGGTGGATGCCGATGCTCCACGTGAACGAGATAACTGCACCTGCGATGGGAGAATAGGTGGCTTTGCTACTGATTGGGGTTCCCCTCTCTGTGACTGGCTCAGCCGTACAGGAATTTGAGGACACTGACCATTAATGCTCTGTTTCTGCACCCCAGAAGGGGAAGATGGAGAAACACCAGCTGGAGTTTGCAGGTGAGACTGAGCCCCTGACGGAGAACTGACAGAGGAGGGATGGGATCCTCGTAGGCTGGGCTGAGACCGCCTGGCTTGGCGACTCACGTAGGCCGTTTCTGGGAGCGATGATGGTGGCAAAAAAACATTGGCTTGATGGTTCTGCTGGTGAGTTAGTGCGATGGCCACACTGGTTGTGGCTGCTGCAGTTTGTAATGGAGCGTGAACAAGTTGCTCCCAGATAAGAGTCTTGTTAGGGTCCCGTGTGGCTGCCAAGGACTTAACATCCTGGATATTGTAAGCCATGTCACGATCATGCTTCACAATCTGCTGAATTATCTCATTGTTCACAGATCCTGTGCTGTTCTCTGCCCTCTTACGTAAAAGGATGGAGTTCTTCCTGCCTGCAAGGGAAGAGCAACAAAGAGAGGAGGTTGATGGGGAGGGTGGAGCATATAGGGCAAGAAGGGGTTACAGAGGCCAAGGTAGTAGAGAGACCCATTGGGACACTATAGGTAGGTCAAGGCAGCAGAGATAGGGAGCAGACATGAAGGTACATATGAAAACTTAATGGATACTAGAGTAGGCAACAGGGAAAGTGTGGCTGATGGAGAAGGTAAGTGAAAGATTCTCATTTCTGAGAGAGAGACCCACCAATCCTGTCCAGGCGATCCATGGCCACTGTCTCAAATGCGCGCCTCATCATGGGATATTCTTCCAGGACTTCATTAAAATTATCCACAGAGAGAGAATACAAGCGGCAATATGTGTCTGCTCTCACGCTCGCAGTCCGGCGCCCACGGGTAAGGAGGCAGATCTCTGGAACATAGAAGACATGTTGGTGGATTTTGAAAGTTTCAGATTATTGGGTGGAGGCAGGTTGGATATCACTGGCGCAGGGTATCGCATTCTATTTATTTATGCCCATTTGTAACCCATGAAAATGTGCACCAAGGAAATCCAAGTTGCCAGTTTAGAACTCTGACTTAATCTAAGGGTTCAACTTTAAAGGTTCACTGGACCCACTATGTGTTCATTCACCCTCTCTCTCGGGTTCTCACCTCCAAAGTAGGAGCCGTCCGATAGTTTGGTCTCCTTGCTGCCCCTGGTGAGAATACTGACCACTCCGTGCTGTATGAAATACATCTTTTTACCCACAGTGCCCTCACGAATGATGTAATCCCCAGGTTGGAAGACCTCGAAGCGCAGTTTGGTTAACATGGCCGTCACAAAATTTGGGTCTGCGTTGGCGAAGAGAGGCATGTTTGCAACAAGGTTCCGGCAGTTAAAGTTGACAATCTCCTGTGGGAAGAACATATATTTCAGGTACTATAATAGATTCAGTACACACTGGGTAATATATAGTTAACGCTACCTTTTACGCCAGACTTCCTTCGCCACCTCCAGGCGAAGTGCAATACAGTAGATAGGGATTGCTTCAAATAAGTTACAAATTTTTCTAAGTCCCAAAAAACGCTGGCGTTTTTTCTTTTTTAGAAAAAGATCGAAATTTTTTTGAGGCTCCCCTCCTTCCCCCCTACATTTCCTAACTCATGGCACCTTAACTATACAGTGGGAACATGTGTAGGGCAAAATAAAAATTGTATTTACTGTTTTGAAGGTTTCCCAGGCTTGTGTAGTGATGCTACATATACCTCCATTGTAACTTCAATTTAGCATAATTTCACTTTGCTTGGTGAATGAACACTAGTGCAACTTCGAAACCTTACGCTTCCCCTGAGCGCAACTTCGGATTTTAGTGAATTTGCATAGCGCTGGAGAAAATACGCCTGGCGAAGTGCGACGAATCGGACGCTGGCACAACTACGCATCTTAGTGAATTTGCCCCTTAGTGTGAGAGGACCAGTGGTAGAGTTCTGGGCAGGCAAGGGAACCACACATGGTACAAGAATGGAGAACAAAAAGCGTAGTCAAGGGACGGGGTCAATACCAAACAGGAGCAGCAGTACAGATACAGACGGAAGAGTAGTCAAAGCACAAGCAAGGTCAAAACACGGCTTAAACGATTTGGAATAGCCCACAGGAACTAGCAAACAGAACCTATATTGGGCACTGATACAGTGCAAGGCAGGGTCTTTATAGGCAGCCTAATGGCTTACACTGATCACATGGACCAGATCAATAACAGTTGAAGAAGCCATGCCTATTTGCAATTACAAGTATAGCAAAGGGAGTGAACCAGGGCTTAGCTGTCTGCTCACATAGAGCAGTGGTAACTCAGAAACATCATGTCCCTGGTCCAACTCCAGGCAGGATATTACATCAGGGAGTCATGTGACAGAAATGACATCACTAAGCACTGATTATAACTGATGACATAACTAAGGGAAGTTTCTAAGGCTAAAATGTACAGGATATTGGTGTCTCGTGTGTACTCTATAGAACTAATGTAACTCACCTCGTTCAGGGGCTCACTGAGCTCCCCCAGGATGTTTTCCTCATCAAACATCTTCCCCTGGTAGCGATGCTCATAATACTCATGGATCCTCTGGCGTGTGTCTGGGGGGAGCTTATGGAAGGACATGTACTGCTCCACTTGTTTGTACTTTGGGAAAGAGCAAATGGAACAATTACTTCTCTCCATATGTTCCAGAAGCTGCCCTTGCCATAAAAAGACCGACCCATCTCCAGACCTGCTGTTAAACCATCTCTCAACCACATCTGGCACTGACCCCCATCTCCACAAAACCTCAGAGTGACACCTTTGTCCTTCAGACCTATCACTTATGAACTTCACAGTGACCCGTCTTTTCTTCCTGGTCCCCTCTCTTCCCAAAACCTTGAATTGGCCCTCCTTTACTGTCGATCTAGCATTGTCTTCTCCCTCTTTCCATCAAAGCTCATATTGACCCCTGCAAAACCAGAGATTGTCTCCTTCCTTCCCAAGACCCCCGCCCCCCCCCAGTGCTCACCTTCTCCTGGTACTGCCGTCGAGAGGAATCCAGAGATTGTATGAGAGCTGTGGCATGGCCAATAAACATGGCGTAGCATGTCGCCCCAACAATCATACTGAGCATGGTGAGCCAAACGTCAGTCATTCCTTCGGGTGCTTGTTGGCCATACCCGATGCAGAGCATGTGACTCATGGCCTTAAACAGAGCATGAGAATATTGCTTTCCCCAGGACTCATTCTGGTGAGGGAGAGACCACATTAGTGAGAGAAGTGCATTGTGGATTTGTGCACCCCTGCGGTATCTGTTACTCCACTTTCTTTGGCTTCTAACTAGAGGGTTCAAACCTCAACCATATCTCCCACCCAGGCCCTTCTAGTGTTGTGACAAAATACCCTGAAAACAAGTGCCATAATGTCTTACAATGTGCAGGCTCCCAGTGCACTATAGGATTATAGCCTCTCTTTGCATAATGTGTGCATCTCAGCACCTCAGTGCATTGTGGGAAGGCAATTGGATCCTTTTGGAGTTGAAATAAATATGGAACAGATCCAAACGGCTCTCTCCTCAACCCTGTCACAGGCAAATACTTATTTCTATATGGAAGGTCTAGTGGAACTGAATGGAAGAGCAAAGTGCTGATAAGTGAGTGCACGAGTTGAACCATGATGTTCCTAAGCACATTCCTGGTTTTGTTGCAGCACTGGCTGTTGGGCGTTGGACATGCTTTTCTGCATAGGACACGTGGTCGCCATTAGTGCACATTCATTCCCGCAGGCAGATCTACAGCAGCCAACCTACACCTACAACAGGGGCTCATTACTCACCTATGCGCCAAATTGCACAGGAACAATCCGCAGTTCCCTTTGAACAGTCTACTAGACTTTACAAAATAAAAGCAACAATCTTATTGGTTGTTGTGACTAACGGCATTGCTGTAATTTAGCAATTATATTTGTAAATCAACTAATGCACGTAACATACAGTAAGTAGTAATGTTACATATGATATTGTGTGTTCCTGTAGATGTTGCATGAGTATTGTTCTCTGAACGTTTTGCATACTTTATCCTACACATGTTGCATACAGTTAGAATAATCTGCACATTTCATATGATCCTGTACATGTATCATCACTTATTATAATGTATGATATGCTAAGGGTGTTCCTGCACATGTCGCATCACTTAAGAGTCCTCCTGCACATGCTACATACAGTGGATCTGACCAGACCCTATTTTACATAGGATTCCTGCACACATAAGGCTAAGTGTCTCTGCACACGGCACATAAGATGAAGTGTTCCTGCACATGCGCATAGGGCTAAGTGTCTCTGCACATGGCGCATCAGGCTAAGTGTTCCTTCACATGACGCATAAGACTAAGGTTTTCTGCATGTGGTGCATAAGATTGTGTTCCCACCAATGCTGCATGCAGTAAGTTCCTGCACATGGTGCATACCGTTAGAGCATTCCTGTACATGCTGCATACAGAAGGAACGTTCCTACACATGTTGCATGCAGAAGAGATTTTGGCCCACGCATGCTTTTGGCTGCTTCCTTCAACAAGGCATGCAGCAAGTTTGCCCCTACTATTGGCATGCTATCCTTCATGGACTCGTCAACCGGGAATCTCTACGGAGAACTGGGCTACAGTACTTGGCTGGACATGTGGCTGCCCCATCCATTCTCCATGTGCATCTGCGGGCGGCTCCATACACGCATGCTGAGTGCAAGAACAAGTCACCATACCTACAGCTGACATGAAATGGGACAAACCTTTGCACCGCTGAGCTCTGAAAAATTCATGTAGTCAATTATCTGGTGAGTCTGTAAGTACCAGAACTATCACATTCTAAGCCTTTATTTTTACAGATAGGAGGAGTTCTGGATATGTGGGTTATACAGTGGAACTATATGGAGAAGCGAGAGGAGTTCTAGCTAGTTTGGTTATACAAAGCAATAGGTGGTGGAGATATGTTCTTGTATTAGAGTTAATAGACTTCCCCTGCAATCATCAGAGTGTGTGCAAGGAGGGGTAATGAGCTCTGTATAATGAGCCCCTTAAATGGCCAGGGAATTAGCAGAGTCAGTGTAAGAAGAGATAATAAGCCCCTCCCATGGCCTGGGAATAAGCAGAGTCAGCGTAAGGAGAGATAAAAAGCCCCTCCCATGGCCTGATCTAGAGAATGATATAAAGGGTATAAAGACAGAATATATATAAATACATAACTATCCTGCATTGAAAACATCCTGTGAGTGTTGCTTCTTTCTGCAAATATATATATATATTTATATGAGAGAGAGAGACACAGATAAAGTAAGGATATATACAGTATATAGAGAGAGATACAGTAGAATAAAAAACAACCCCACACAGGTTTTCTTTAAGTAGAAACCATAGACTAACATGGTCCCTTTATATATGGCCCTTTGTACAGGGAAATAACAGAATATCTGATGGTATCTAAGGGGTACACAAAGGGTGAACTGTGGGGTCCAGAGACTTAGAACTTACCGCCATTTGGTTGATGGAGACCCAACAATCCTCTGGGAAGTCTTGCAGCATTGGCACCAGGAATTGCAAACAGCCGTCCCAGTGGCACAGCAAGAGCATCATTCCGATAAGGTTAAATATTCGCACCACCGCGCTGGCAAGGTCATACGTCATGTGGAAGATCTGACCAATCAGATGGGAAGAAAACCTCATGGAATTACAGCCTGTCAATGCTGAAGATGCACTATAACCCAATGCCCCACCTTGTATGAAACGACAATAAAGGGGAAATGACCCTGCCCAGGAGCCTGGCCCTTCTTTTCTCTCTATTAGTATGTGATCTACTAAACTTTTTTTCTGCCAAGAGCAACTGAAATGTTCCCTTATAATGAACCCTCAGTAGCCAGATAGTATTGGAAAATGGCAGAAGTTATTACATGGTAGAGCCAAGAAAACATTCTAAATGCATTTTCTTTAGGGGATCATGGTCCCCTTGTTCTACTCAAAAGACCTACCCAACCTCTATCTGTAAATACATGGCAGCTCAGTGTAATGCCCCTGGAACTATGTACTAATCTGAGATACAGGACTCACCTCCTCCCATTGGTGGATATAGCGAATCAACCGTGAAAGGCGCAAGAGTCTTAGGAGGCTAAGAATCTTAGTG
The DNA here is from genome assembly GCA_038501925.1 of Xenopus petersii. Taxonomy (NCBI): domain Eukaryota; kingdom Metazoa; phylum Chordata; class Amphibia; order Anura; family Pipidae; genus Xenopus; species Xenopus petersii. Next base: position 443,360 of record CM076687.1, read on the forward strand.
AACCTCACAATCCGTAGGGCCCGAGCCGTCTTGTATACCTCTGAGTCTACACGTGTCTCCAAATCCACTATAAGAAAGATATAATCCACAGGGATAGAGGACACAAAATCCACCAGAAACCAGCTCTTGAGATACTTCATCTTGATGGTGTGAGGGTCCAGAATAATCTCAGTGTTGTCCTCCACCACTATCCCAGTACGGAAATTCAGCACCAGGTCAGCCAGGAAAAAAGTGTCAGAGAGTACATTGAACACAATCCATGGAGGGGTGTTCTCATCCTTGAAAAAGGTGATTCCAACAGGAAGGATAATCAAGTTGGCGCCCATGAGGAGAAGCATAATCAGGTCCCAGTAGAACCTTCAGGGAGACAAGGAATGAAGGAAACAAGTTCTGAAAAGGATCTTATGCCTGAAAATATCAATAAAGAAAAAGAGATAGGTGGAGAGAGAGAATGGATGGGATGGAGAGAATAAAAAGTAGATGGGGTCCAGAGGATGAGGGGGGCAACTGGAAACTGAAGGTAAAAGCTAGAGAAACTGAAGTAGATAAAGAGGACAGAGAGCAGGGTGAAGACATTGACTATATAAACATGACCAAGGCCAACAAGATATTTGGTTGTACAACAACAATAGGGATGTGGAGTGATTCTCTTTCCTTCTGCAGTTGTTGGCTGACTGCACATGTGGTTCTGAATGGTAGAAGCTCTTGTGCCATGAACATGATGTGTGAAGCAACTACAACTGTACCAAATATATTAAAAGCAATGCAGTCTGTGGCTGGGGGAATATACTGCTGATGTGAGGGGTTGAAAGTAAGATACTAGTGGCGTAACTAGATATTACTGAGCCCCAGAGCAAATGACATTTTCGGCCCCAAAACATTAGTTATCTTGACCTACACCCTTGATATTGTCCTAATCCTTTCATACTGCCCTGCTCTCTGTCTTGTACCATTGTCTCAATCTTATCCTACTCCCTTTATATTGTCATACTTTTTGTACCGTGTCATTCTCCCTTCATATTGTGCTTTGGACCATATTTCCCTACTCCTTTCATATTGTTGTACTATCTCCATCTTGTCCTATTGTCTCCATCTTGTCCTACACCCTTTATATTGCCCTACTTTATACATATTGTCCTTCTCCCCTCATAATGTCTCCATCTTGTCCTACTATGACCATCTAGCACTACTCCTTTCATATTGTCCTACTCTTTTCACAATGTCCTACTTTATCTGTCTTGTCCTGTCTTCATCTTGTCCTGTCTTCATCTTGTCCTACACTCTTTCTGCTTTATACATGCTGTCCTCCCTTCATCTTGTCCTGCTATCTCCATCTTGTTCAAATATTTCGATCTTAACCTGTTGTCTTCTCCTTGCCCTAGATCCTTCATAATGTTTTACTTCATTCATATTGTCCTTCTTTTTATACTGTCTCTCTCTTGTCCTTTCCCTACAAACCCTCTTTTCCTACACTCCACCTACCTATGAGTTGTGCTTTGGGGGTGCTGTGTGCATTCTCTCCCTATCTATGCCCTGTTTGTATAGGTGATAGAGTCACTATGTTCCAGTGTCTAATAGGAAATTAAAGTGGAATTCCAGCTCTTCCCTTTCCCAAGGCCAAGCAGTGAACATTGCGAATGTGGAGCTGTGAGCATCAGCCCAAATCCTATTATCATGCAATCTTGCTGCTCACTGCTTACTCCCATAGGGATCGAGTATCTCCCACTCCCCGGAATCTCCCTTCTCATACATGTAATTGGTATCACCCCCTGGGCATTTTATTGCTCAAGTTCCATTATCTCTAGGGGCAAGAGTCTTAGATTCCAGGTGGAACAAGACTAATAACCATAATGAAGAGTTGCCTGGAGAATGAGCCAGAGCCTCCTCTCTGCACCATTGCTGCTCTGTCTTCTGGGGCAATGCTGCTGTCATAAAAGGACATCACCTGTATCAATGCCCCTAAAGGTGGCCATAGACGTAACAATTACAATCTTTCTTGGAAAAGATGTTTCCAAGAAAGATCGTTTGTTTCAATACACAAGTGTAGAGCTGAATCGTCAGATATACAGGTAGATATACTGGAAGAAACAATAGAATTCTACCTGTATCTGATGATTCAGCACCAATGGGTGATGTTTGGGTCCCTTCAAAGGCACCCGATCAAAATTTTCCGTCCAGCCTGATCGACGAGCCGACTGATATCCAAGTCTTCTGCCAATATTGGTCAGCTCTTTTTCCACCATACACGCAATACATATCAGACGAAAATTTGTTTTGTATGATATTATCTGTGCGTCTATGGCCACCTTTACTCTATGAGTGGGTGTGGTAAGAAACTTTCCCATGTGGCAGCCATCTTACCATTGGAGGTTATTGTGCCATTTTGGCCCCAGGGAATGTAGTTAGTTGGTCTGTAATGGGGTTTAATACTTTCAACTCCAGCTGTGGTTGCACAACAGCATTAAGTTCCCCTTTAATAATTCAGATACAGTTAACAAGCCTAAGGCTACCAAGTGTCCCAGTTCCCAGGAAAGTGACATTTTTGGAGCAGAAAATAAGACATTGGAATGGTTGAGTGGGAATGTGGGGGGTTCTGCTTCCTGTTTGAGAATTGTGGGAGCCGCACAATCCCCATGACTTTTGCACCCACATAATCCCCATCAATTTAAATTGCACTACACCCACTGTACAGTAGTGATGTGTGGGTCAACAAAAATCCGACCCTAATATGTCCTCTCCCAACCTGCACCGGCTCAAACCTGGCCAGTGACTCCATTTATAGACCCGTGCCTGACCCATCTATCTCTGACATCATAAAAGAGGGGAGGCATGTGCCTAGAAATGGCTATATAATGGCTACCAGAGGCAAAAACCGGTAGAGTAAGGTCATGGATGAGGAGACCTGAAGAAGAGCTCAACCCAAACTAGCCAGTGACCCTCAAAATGTGTGCGGAAGTCAGCCCCCAGCCTGCCTGTGGGTTTCAGGATGGCTCACACATCGCTACTGTACAGATATGTTACAGCATTCAGCCCCTGCCCCCACTTTGTGTCTGCCCAACATCGTATGCCCCAGCCATAAAGCAAGATGCTGTAAAGGGCAAGGTTCAATGCATTTTAGCAAAGCTTTGCAGTCTGGTAGTTTGGAGCAAAGGACATATTTACCCATTTATATTCTTTCCCAAATACTTTGTGGGGTTATCTTACTGTTCGTGGCATTGATTTATACTTTCATACTTCTGCACTTCTGGCTTTATCCTAAAACTATAGGCACATGCCAAGGTGCAAAGGTAGAGGGGCGCCAGGCACGTACCTCTTCTGGCACCTTCCCTAGATGCATGGCATATTCTGCGTGGGTGCTCTTCTGCACATGCATGAACAAGGAAGGGCCAAGTAGTTGGCCAGGTTGCCTAGGGCATAAAATAACTCCAGCACATGTATTATGCTCATTGATGTTGGAGGGGCCGTCCTCCTATACCCCAGGCACCGTACGTAATTATTGGGAGAGGCCAGGTGTGCGTGTGCGACTCCTTTGCCTAACCAGGTTGCCTAGGGCCTGGCACTGGTAGAAATTGCTAGAAAATAACATATCTGTATAAAGCCAGTTGCAGCTCATTAGGGATCTACAGTTAACATGTCCGTTACAATCACATGACCATCACAGTTGGTCACCTGACGGTGGTTACAGGGCCTCATTCCCACCACCTGATCATTCCAGTTACACTGCAGGTTCATGTATCCCCTCCCCCAAGCCTAGGGTACATTTGCCTCCCATTTTCTTGCCCCTGAGTACTGACCTGAAGTCGCTATAAGGGTGAATAATCCAAGATCCAACTGATTTAACTCTTTGCTGTTCAATCTCTACAGCCTTATGGCTTCCAAACATCCGCAAGGAGAACTTGTTGACTGCTGGCTGCAGGAGGGCCCCAAACTGGCGCTGCATGAAATTTCCTGACTCCTCATTGACAGTCTGTTCTGCACCCTCTAATTTAGGAATAAGGGAACTCCGCTCCTGTGCAGGAGATTGGCTGGGGCCTTGGGCAGGAGATTGACTGGATACTTGTACAGGAGACTGGCAGGAACTTTGAGCAGTAGACTGAGCAGGTACTTGGACAGGACACTTATTGGCTACTTGAGCAGGAGAATGACTTGGTTCCTGGGAAGAAGAGTGGATGGATCCTTGGGTAGGAAAATGGCAGGAACCTTGAGAAGGAGATTGACTGAGGCCTTTAGTAAGAGACTGGCTGCACACTAAAGCAGAAGACTGGTGGGGTACTAGAGCAGGAGAATGGTTGGGCATTAGAGCAGGAGACTGATTGGGCACTTGAGCAGGAGACTGACTGGGCACTAGAGTAGGAGACTGACTGGGCATTAGAGCAGGAGACTGATTGGGCACTTGAGCAGGAGACTGACTGGGCACTAGAGTAGGAGACTGACTGGGCATTAGAGCAGGAGACTGATTGGGCACTTGAGCAGGAGACTGACTGGGCACTAGAGTAGGAGACTGACTGGGCATTAGAGCAGGAGACTGATTGGGCACTACAGCAGGAGACTGGCTGGGCATTAGAGAAGGAGACTGGTTGGGCATTACAGCAGGCGACTGACTGGACAATTGAGCAGGAGACTGGCTGGGCAATAGAGCAGGAGACTGGTTGGGCAATACAGCCGGAGACTGTCTGGGCATTAGAGCAGGAGGCTGGCTGGGCATTAGAATAGGAGACTGGCTGGGCAATTGAGCAGGAGACTGACTGGGCACTACAGGAGGAATCTTGCTGGGCACTAAAGTGGGAGACTGGCTGGTAACTAGAGCAGGAGACTGGCTGGGTACTAGAGCAGGAGACTGGCTGGGTACTAGAGCAGGAGACTGGCTGGGTACTAGAGCGTGAGACTGTCCGTGTACTAGAGTAGGAGACTGGCTGGGTACTAGAGCAGGAGCCTGACTGGGTACTAGAGCAGGAGACTGCCTGGGTACTAGCGTAGGAGACTGGCTGGGTACTAGAGCAGGAGACTGGCTGGGTACTAGAGCAGGAGACTGGCTAAGACCTTGAGAACAAGAGTGTTTACTGTCTTGAGCAAGAGACTGGCCGTGCCCATGGATAGTGGACTGAGTGGATACTTGAGCAGGAGACTTGATAACGCATGAGGAAGTTGACTGGCTTGCCGCTTGGACAGGGGATGAATTGTAGCCTTCCAAAGAACAGTGTCTTGGTCCTTGAGTGAGATACTGGTTCAGTTCTTGAACAGGAGGCTGGTTGGGCACATACACAGGAGACTGGATCACTGCCTGAGCAGAAGACTGACTAGGTCCTAGAGCACAAAGCTGAGTGGAGTCTTCGTTGTGGGATTGCCTGGGAACATGGGCAGAAAGATGGCTGTATAACTTGGTAGAAGGCTGGCTGAGTCCATGAACAGAAGCATGGGGTTGGCTGGGTAGTTGGGTGGAAGGTAGGCTGGATAAACAGGCAGAATGTTGGTTCAGTTCTTGGGAAGAAGACTTGCTGGGTATGTGGACAGGTGGCTGATTGAGTCCTTGAGTAGTAAACTGACTGGATACTTGGGCAGGAGACTGGCTGAGTCCTTTGAATGAAAGCTGATTGTGTTCTTGTGCAGGAGATTGGTCAAGTCTTTGGGCGGGATCCCGGTCAAATCCCTGGACAGATTTCTTGGGTCCTTGAACATTAATCTGGCCAGATACTTGGGCAGGAGACTGGTCATATCCATGGAGAAAAGGCTGGTTGTATTCAGTAGATCCAGGTGCAACATGTTGGCTGATTCCATAGGCTGGTGGCTGATGTAAGGCAAAAGACTGGGTTGGTCCTGAATCCATAGACTCGCTATTCTGAGGGACAGGAGCAGAAACCTGGATATTCCCAGAGGATGGAGCCTGATTGAGTTCTGGGGCAGGGACTGAAAGCTGATTTGCTCCTTTGAGGGGTAAATTGCAATTTGGTTGGACAATAGGCTGATTAATTGCTAGGGCTAATGGTTGTCTAACCCTGGGGGCAGGAGGCTGGCTGAGTCTTTGATTAAAAGGCTGAGTAGGTACAGGGGCAACAAGCTCGCTTGTTCCATATGTGAGAGGCTGGTTTTTTCTCAAATTTAGATGCTGCCTACATGCTACATGCTGAGCAGTGTCCCCTAATTCAGGAAGGATCTTCTCACTGGCTGAGTTGTTCTTGTTGAGTGCATAGGACTCTGAGTACTGATTAGGTCCCACAGCAGGAGGGTCTTGGATGGATCTCCCCGAAGGAGCATGCTGTTGGTCTGGAGCTGGAGGGTCCTGGATGGATCTCACTGTAGGGCCCCGTGGCTCATCAGGATGGTGCTGAGTGGGTCCCAGAACAAGAGGGTTCTGGTTAGCTTTCACTGTAGGCACAGGCTCCTGGCCTGAGTCAGGGGGAGCTGTAGTGGACAAAACTGTTGGAGTTTTATGCCTGGGACTAGTAAGAGAATGCTGTTGGATTGTTGCCACTGTGTCCTGTGCCTGGGGTAGAGATGGTGCTTGTTGCCTGCCCATCGGGTGGCTACTGGGCAAGTTATCTCCATTTCTGGGCTCCATGGTGCTCAGGAGCTGTTTCCGTGTGATCTTCTTTCCTGGGTCCCCATGTTCTTGCTCACAGTGTGGCTCTGCCGTGCATCCTCCCCATCACTAGATCCGCTCATTCTATCCATGACATCCTATACCAGGAGCTGAGCGAGCTGAGAGCACACACCCAGGTGAGGAGACAGAGAGGGAGGAGGATTCTAGTGAGAGGGGGAGGGAGAGACATACAAGGGAGGAAGGCGAGAGAGTGAGAGGGATGGGTGGAGGGGGAATAGAAGGCACAGTAGAAGGAAGAGACAGAGTAGTAATGGTGGCAGAGAGACAGACGGGAGAGGATCTGTCTCATCAGCACTGGTGCCTGGATAACATCCTTTCCTGCTGGTACCTGATCATGAGGAAGAGACAGCAGTTAGTGAGAGACTGCAAGCCTTGTCCAGTAGCTCCCTCTAGTGACTGCCTGTATCCTCAAATACACCCTCATATCTCCAGCAGAAAGGTGACCTCTAGGATTTGGGAATGTCCTTCTGAGAGCGCAGGGGGTGCACCGGGTTCTTGTTACCCTGTGATGTGCTCCCCGGTCTTACTGAGTGTGGAAATCATTAAGCTGGTGACTCAGGGCAGTGGGAGGTGTTTGGGTACTGGAGTTATAATGGTTTTGGGGGCTTAGGGCCGTGGAAGATGTCATTGGGGGGGGTCAGGGCAGGAGGAGATGGATTACTATTGGGGATATCATGTCATTGGGGCTAAAGGAAGGGCAGAATGGCCACATTTGGGGTATTTAATGACATTTTTGGGCTCAATGTGGGGGGGAGATGGTTGGATATTGGGGATATAATGACATTGAGGGGCTCAGGGCAGTAGGGTTGCCATCTGAAGGGCTGCCCGGGTCAAAACTGCCTGCCTGGTTTTCTAAATTGGGAAAACTGTGCAGAATTTCCTATAATTGACCCGGCAACGGGCCAATCGGCGATCGCTGTGTCATAACCCTGCCCTTGGCATCACCATCCCGCCCCTGCCGCATCACAGTCTCGCCCCCTGCCTGGATTCCACTGGATGAAAAGGTGGCAACCCTAGGGCAGAGGGAGATGTTTGGACATTGGAGATATAAGAATAAGGGGGGGGGGGCTGAGGGCATAAAATGACATTGGAGCCCATGGCAGGAAATAGTTGGGTGGACCCTGATATTACATACCTCCCAACGGGCTGTTTTTCATGGGACAGTCCCGATTTTGACAGCTCAGCCCACAGTCCCGGATTGTTAATGAAACTTTCTCGTTGATCTCCTGCACTGAACAGCCAGAAATAGATACAGTTTTTAAAACTTAATTGGCTTTTGGCAGAGAGCCCAGAATAGATTCTTAGATACTTTTGTAACAATTTAAGATAAGCAGGTCTCTTGGGGAAACTGTGACAGCTTAAAGGGCAATTCACCTTCATTAGAAAACTGTAATAACATAAAACCCACAGAAATGTGTTCAAATTTCCATAACCTGCCTAATTTTGTAAAATGGACATGGTAATTAGGAGCTGTGGTCATAAAATGGGAGTGGTCAAACAATTTCACAAAATCTTTTTCTCCCTCCAAAATGTTGGGAGGTATGATACTGGGAGCTAAAGGCAGGGGGATAATATTGAATATTAAGGATATAATGATATTGGGGGCTCAGAACAGATATTTGATTCCTGGGGTGCGTTGTGGGTGGAAATATGTTGGGTTGGGGGTTCAGTGTACCCTCAAGTTGAAGTACATTAGTTCATGAAACACACACACAAAAGGCTAAAAAGTCTAAAAGAGGAGGAGGCTGGTAATGGCCCGTATAATGCGTTTGTCATTGAACTTCTTGAATTCATTTTGACACATAACTACTTTACTTTTAACAATAAGTACTACCACCAGTTAAGGGGTACCGCGATGGGCAGCACGTGTGCTCCATCATACGCTCCATCATACGCCAACCTGTATTTAGGGTGGTGGGAACAGAATTATGTTTTTAGTGATGCGCTATTGGAATATACACAGGCGATAACACTCTGGTTTGGTCTGGTACTCACAGAGACTTCTTTGAGTTTGTCAACAAATTAAACACTAATGACATTAACCTCAAAGTCACGGCTGAAATCCAAAAAGACAGTATCAATTTCCTAGACGAATACGAATTCACGGAAACTGTGATCAGAACCTACATACAACTGTATACCGTAAGGAAACAGCTACTAATAGCTTATTGCATGCAAATAGCCAACACCCCACTAGTACTATCAGGGGGATCCCTACAGGACAATATCTTAGAATAAGAAGACTCTGTAGCACTAGGAATGATTTCAAAGTAGAAGCTAAAAAATTGTATGATAGGTTCAAATCCAGAGGTTACAGCCATAACTGTCTTAAAAGGGCCTTCCAAAAAGCACTGGGAATAAATAGAACAGCCCTCTTAATACCTTCCAAACAGAGGAGGCAGAACAAAGAGGAGTCCACTAATCAAATAAGGATAATTGGGGACTATAGTATGGAACATAACCAAATCACCAATATACAGTACTTACCAAACATTGGCACATACTAGAACAGGACAAGATCCTTAAGGAGATGATAGGTGACCGACCATTGGTTAAGAACTTAAGGGATCGACTAATACATAGTCATTTCACTACCCCTATAAAATCCACCTGGTTATCTGAACGTGTGAAGGGGGTGATAGAAATGTGGCAACTGTCTTGTCTGCCTCTTCATTGAACAAACCACCAGTATCAGGGGCCGTTTAGACATTGAGGAATACAAGTTGATGCAATTCATGAATTGTAAAACTACGGGAGTGGTTTACATGATGAGGTGTGGCTGTAATAAATTATATGTTGGAAAAACTAAGAGAGAAATCAGAAGGAGGATTTTGGAACATGTGGGCGATGTAAGAAACAAAGGCAACACCTCAGTAGCTAAACACATTAACGAATTCCATGAAGGAAAAGTGACCATCATGAAGTTCTTTGCTGTTGAACATTTTCAACTTACCACCAGGATAGGGGATATAGATAGAAAATTGCTACAGTGTGAAGCCAAATGGATATATTGGCTGAGCAGTCGGGCTCCCCTTGGTCTTAATCAAGACTTTACTTTTAAGCCTTTCCTTTAGTTGCTGATATAAAAGTTCTAGCTCCTTGTTTTATGTGCGGAAAGTATGTTATGAGATGTAAAGGATTTTTCGATTTACCCATTTATTTCTTAATTATATTTCATTTTATTTGTCCATTCATTCATTTATTCATTCCTTTATGAGGTGGAAACCACCCTTAACATACGTTTATTTCATCTTTATAAATCAAGATGAGGTTCTTTATCTGAAGTAACGTTGTATCTGTTCCTCTGTACATATAAGACTTACTGGTGATTGTATCCATGGATTACGACAACCGTTCGCACATGCGCAATGCCAGTGATTCAGCGATGGGCAATTAAACAAGCTCAGCCGCAGAGCTTTAAAGGGGAAGGAAACCTAGTTGGCGCAAAAACCCTCCCGTGTGTTGCCCACCCTCCCTCCTCCCCCCTGGCCTACCCGTCCCGCTGGGCAAATGCCCCTAACTTGTTACTTACCCTTCTGCGCAGGTCCAGTCCAGGGAGTTCACAGACAACATCTTCTTCCATCTTTGACCGGCGCATGCGCAGTAGGAGCATTTTGCCGGTACGATCTACTGCGCATGCGCCAAAAGTACTTCGTGACTTTTGGCGCATGTGCAGTAAGGAGTGAGAATGTTCAGGAGGAGTTGAGGAGTGAGACTGTTCAGGAGGAGTTGAGGAGTGAGAATGTTCAGGAGGAATTGAGGAGTGAGACTGTTCAGGAGGAGTTGAGTGAGAATGTTCTGGAGGAGTTGAGGATTGAGACTGTTCAGGAGGAGTTGAGGAGTGAGACTGTTCAGGAGGAGTTGAGGATTGAGACTGTTCTGGAGGAGTTGAGGAGTGAGAATGTTCTGGAGGAGTTGAGGAGTGAGACTGTTCAGGAGGAGTTGAGGAGTGAGACTGTTCAGGAGGAGTTGAGGAGTGAGACTGTTCAGAAGGAGTTGAGGAGTGAGACTGTTCAGGAGGAGTTGAGGAGTGAGACTGTTCAGGAGGAGTTGAGTGAGAATGTTCTGGAGGAGTTGAGGAGTGAGACTGTTCAGGAGGAGTTGAGGAGTGAGACTGTTCAGGAGGAGTTGAGGATTGAGACTGTTCAGGAGGAGTTGGGGAGTGAGACTGTTCAGGAGGAGTTGAGGATTGAGACTGTTCAGGAGGAGTTGAGGAGTGAGACTGTTCAGGAGGAGTGAGAATGTTCTGAAGGAGTTGATTGTGTGTACATATATATATGTGTGTGTGTCTATATAACACAGTATATTTCCAGTGCCCGTGGATGGGTAATATTGAGGCACTTGCCAAACACAGGAGGAAGCTGCCAGACACCTGCACAATATGGACTGGTTCTGTAGCACTGACCTGACCTCCATGTGGGACAAGGACACTAACGGGGGAAGATCTTGTGAGTATTGTGAAGCTGAAAATGGGGTGATCCAAGTGCTATGGCTGCACCATACTGTATGGGCTTTGAGTGTGGGTATGAAGTGCAGCCATACTTTATGGCAACTGTATGTACAGCACAACTAGAGCCCAATGTGCTGTGGGTTTTAACTCATAGGTTGGACAGATCTCTCTCTAGCAGCTGCTGTACAATGTGGTGCTGGTGTCGGAAGTGTGGGGTCCCCTACATATAGCACAGAGCAGTGTTCTGAAGTGACTTCATTTCCGCCAGTTGGGACGTGCATATAACAGAATATTTTAGTCCATATATGTCTGTAAGCAAGACCACACTGCAGAGTGTTTTCCTTGTAACTCCCTACTCTGCAGTGTGCACTGCTCTGTGCTATATGTAGGGGTGGTAGCTTAGCAGTACTGGCTAGCTCAGATATTGTTGAAGCTCCTTATGCAGCAGGTGAGGAGGGATGGCAAATGCATGTGTGAGGAGCAATTCTTCAGTTAGGGAAGATGAAGGAGCTCCCTGGCATTCTAGAATAATGGTTCTGACTGGTTGAGCAGAGGTCACATCATCACAAGACTTGTTATCCAACCATAAATGTGGCACCTTTGGTGGCTGTGTTGTGTTCTAGTGCCATAACCAACATGGCGGCCTTGTTCCCCATTGTGACATAAAAGGGTGCCAAGATGGCAGCACGGCCAGCTCAGAAGAGGAGCCACCCATCTAATCACTGGCCCATCTCCAGTACCTTACCCAGGTGGTTTCAGTCTTTGGGGAACACACGGCTCTGTAGCGATAAGGGTTGCTATTTTGCACGATATTTATAGAACTGAACCTCCAGCAGGAGAAGTGGGAGGTTCCATGGACAGAATGAGTTGGGGAGTAGTCCTTGTGGTTCCAGAACTCAGCAAGCCTCCAACTGAGTAAATAATAAAATCTAAACTAACTGTAAGTAGCTACTCCAAGGTGGAGCAGAAGAGTCAGGGGATGGACGTGGCACCAGCCTATATAGTGGAGGACCAAGTTCTTCTCGCCAGCCTTTCCACCTGCTCTAGTGGTGACAAGCTGCCTAAGCCTGGTATAGCCTAACAACAACATTGTGCTGGGTTCTCAGCAGTTTATTACCATGGCAGAAACTAAAAGCCAGTGAATGAAGTGGCTGGCCAGTCTACTGTCCAAGTTATAAGATTACTCGTGAAAAATGAGTGTACAAACTTACTGCATGATATATTCTTCACTTACAGGAGTTCATTGATTTGGCAGTGACCTATGATGGAGTCTTAGATGTGAAGTGTTGTACCACCTCCCACAAGAGATCCATAAGAGGTTGGACAACCCTCCAGGTAGGTCTGTGGTATGGGGGTGGAATCACTAACCTGCCTGTTCTGGTTGATTATGGTTTAGTGTTTATGTTAGAGATACTATGGACATTTAATAATGATAATAATTATATATTAGGAAGTATAGATGTTACCTCACTTTACTCGCTTGTACCCCATGAGGAAGGGCTTGATTCAAATCAATACTCTTTGTAGAACTAGGCAGGATTATTGTGGTTACGATCAAGGCTGCCATCAGGGCGCACAGGGGGTACTGTTGTACCAGGTCTAAAGGGGGGTCCTACTTTTTGAAATAGCTGGCCCCCCTTGACAGCACCAAAGTTGTGCCGAACTGCTCTTCCCAAAGAGCCAAAATCCCAAAGAGCAGAAGTCTTGATGTCCCAAAGAGCCGAAATACTGAAAAGCCGAAGTCCCGAAGAGCCAAAATCCCGAAGAGACGAAAAGCCAAAATCCATAAGAGCCAAAGTCCCAAAGAGCAAAAATCCTGAAGAGCCAAAGTTCTGAAGAGCCGAAATTCTGAAGAGCCGAAGTCCCGAAGAGCTGAAGTCCCAAAGAGCCGAAGTCCCAAAAAGCCGAAGAACTGAAGTCCCGAAGTCTGAAGAGCCGAAGTCCCGACGAGCAAAGGTCCCAAAGAGCCAAAATCCTGAAGAGCCGAAGTCCCAAAGGGCCGGCGCCCCCTAAGAGCCAAGGTCCCGAAGAGCCGAGGTCCCAAAGAGCCCAGGTCCCGAAGAGCCAAGGTCCCGAAGAGCCGAAGTCTCAAAGAGCCGAGGTCCAGAAGAGCTGAAGTCCCGAAGAGCCAAGGCCACAAAGAGCCAAAGTCCTAAAGAGCCGAAGCCCCGAAAAGCCGAAGTCCCGAACAGCCTAAGCCCTGAAGAGCTGAAGTCCTGAAGAGCCAAGGCCCAGAGGTTCTGAAGAGCCGAAGTCCTGAAGAGCCGTAGTCCCGAAGACCTGAAAAGCCAAGGCCCCGAAGTCCCAAAGAGCCGAGGTCCCAAAGAGCCGAAGTCTGGAAGAGCTGAAGTCCTGAAGCCTCAAAAAGAGCCAAAGTTGAAGTCCTAAAGTGGCAAAAAGAGCAGAAGGCAGGAGTTTAGTTCAACGGACAATAATGGATTTTATTTTATGAAACCCCTGGCCACCAGTGTATTATTTTATTAGTCTATAGACCCTGCCAACAATGTTTTTTATTTAACTTCTAGGGGTGCCCTGGTCACAGTTATTTTAAGCCCTGTCTGATCTCCACTGTCACAGGTTCCTCAGGTCCTGCCTGGGCTGCTTATTATCAGTTATCATGAGGAGGCTACTGAGTGTCTATACTTTACTATATGAAGGCTTGACAACGTGCCCTCGTGCAAAATGGCTGCCGCTGGCGCAATCACGTGACATCAAAGAAGCGGAGCCATAAGGAGTGGATCGAAGCGCGTATCAGCTGAGTGGTGGGCGGAGCCGTATGCGCTGGTGCCTGCTGGGTAGCCGTGCGTGAGCGAGCACAGCTCTGAGAGAGAACCAGACGGAGGTAGCGGCGGGCTGGAGCCCGTATACACGCGCCGCAATCACGGACTTTTTGTGGGACAAGAGAACCGGCCTGGCTGCGAGAGCGGTGAGAGAAAGAGACCGCAGCAGGGTCACACTATGGAGGTGGGGTCCCTGAGGGGAGTTTGTGAGAGAAAACATCAACCGTAGCGGCTCAAGATGGCGACTGAACCCAGCCGCTGAGAGACAAAATGGCGGCGGCAATTGGCCTCTTTGTGTGTCTTGTCTCTCTCACAACTGTCGATATACCCCTGTATTAGGAACAACTGTCTCTATTCTTATCCCTCAACTGTCTATATACTCCTGTATTGTTACCTCTCTCTGTGACACACAACTGTCTCTATTCTTATCCCTGTATATACCCCTGTATTATACCCCTCCTGAGCCAGTGCTCCTTGCTTCCACTACTACTGTCTCTCCATGTGTATACACTGCAGGCCACACATTGTTTATTCACTGCCATCTGCTTTATATTGACTATGAACAGTCATTTATTATCATTATTGTGTGTTAAGTACAAATCATTATTGTATTAGATTAATTCCCTTAGACAGTACAGTATGAAGGTATAGCTTATTGTGTGCCCAGAACATTCCTTCTCTGTATATTTGTATTTATACATATGGGAGGAGGAGGTGCCATATTGATTCCCTTAGACAGTACAGTATGAGGGTATAGCTTATTGTGTGCCCAGAACATTCCTTCTCTGTATATTTATATTTATACATATGGGAGGAGGGAGGTGCCATATTGATTCCCTTAGACAGTACAGTATGAGGGTACAGCTTATTGTGTGCCCAGAACATTCCTTCTCTGTATATTTATATTTATACATATGGGAGGAGGGAGGTGCCATATTGATTCCCTTAGACAGTACAGTATGAGGGTATAGCTTATTGTGTGCCCAGAACATTCCTTCTCTGTATATTTGTATTTATACATATGGGAGGTGCCATATTGATTCCCTTAGACAGTACAGTGTGAGGGTATAGCTTATTGTGTGCCCAGAACATTCCTTCTCTGTATATTTGTATTTATACATATGGGAGGAGGAGGTGCCATATTGATCCCCTTAGACAGTATAGTATGAGGGTATAGCTTATTGTGTGCCCAGAACATTCCTTCTCTGTATATTTGTATTTATACATATGGGAGGAGGAGGTGCCATATTGATCCCCTTAGACAGTATAGTATGAGGGTATAGCTTATTGTGTGCCCAGAACATTCCTTCTCTGTATATTTGTATTTATACATATGGGAGGAGGAGGAGCCATATTGATTCCCTTAGACAGTACAGTATGAGGGTATAGCTTATTGTGTGCCCAGAACATTCCTTCTCTGTATATTTGTATTTATACATATGGGAGGAGGAGGTGCCATATTGATTCCCTTAGACAGTACAGTATGAGGGTATAGCTTATTGTGTGCCCAGAACATTCCTTCTCTGTATATTTGTATTTATACATATGGGAGGAGGTGCCATATTGATTCCCTTAGACAGTACAGTATGAGGGTATAGCTTATTGTGTGCCCAGAACATTCCTTCTCTGTATATTTGTATTTATACATGTGGGAGGAGGAGGAGGTGCCATATTGATTCCCTTAGACAGTACAGTATGAGGGTAGAGCTTATTGTGTGCCCAGAACATTCCTTCTCTGTATATTTGTATTTATACATATGGGAGGAGGAGGTGCCATATTGATTCCCTTAGACAGTACAGTATGAGGGTATAGCTTATTGTGTGCCCAGAACATTCCTTCTCTGTATATTTGTATTTATACATATGGGAGGAGGAGGTGCCATATTGATCCCCTTAGACAGTATAGTATGAGGGTATAGCTTATTGTGTGCCCAGAACATTCCTTCTCTGTATATTTGTATTTATACATATGGGAGGAGGAGGTGCCATATTGATTCCCTTAGACAGTACAGTATGAGGGTATAGCATATTGTGTGCCCAGAACATTCCTTCTCTGTATATTTGTATTTATACATATGGGAGGAGGAGGTGCCATATTGATTCCCTTAGACAGTACAGTATGAGGGTATAGCTTATTGTGTGCCCAGAACATTCCTTCTCTGTATATTTGTATTTATACATATGGGAGGAGGAGGTGCCATATTGATCCCCTTAGACAGTATAGTATGAGGGTATAGCTTATTGTGTGCCCAGAACATTCCTTCTCTGTATATTTGTATTTATACATATGGGAGGAGGAGGTGCCATATTGATCCCCTTAGACAGTATAGTATGAGGGTATAGCTTATTGTGTGCCCAGAACATTCCTTCTCTGTATATTTGTATTTATACATATGGGAGGAGGAGGAGCCATATTGATTCCCTTAGACAGTACAGTATGAGGGTATAGCTTATTGTGTGCCCAGAACATTCCTTCTCTGTATATTTGTATTTATACATATGGGAGGAGGAGGTGCCATATTGATTCCCTTAGACAGTACAGTATGAGGGTATAGCTTATTGTGTGCCCAGAACATTCCTTCTCTGTATATTTGTATTTATACATATGGGAGGAGGTGCCATATTGATTCCCTTAGACAGTACAGTATGAGGGTATAGCTTATTGTGTGCCCAGAACATTCCTTCTCTGTATATTTGTATTTATACATGTGGGAGGAGGAGGAGGTGCCATATTGATTCCCTTAGACAGTACAGTATGAGGGTAGAGCTTATTGTGTGCCCAGAACATTCCTTCTCTGTATATTTGTATTTATACATATGGGAGGAGGAGGTGCCATATTGATTCCCTTAGACAGTACAGTATGAGGGTGTAGCTTATTGTGTGCCCAGAACATTCCTTCTCTGTATATTTGTATTTATACATATGGGAGGAGGGAGGTGCCATATTGATTCCCTTAGACAGTGCAGTATGAGGGTATAACTTATTGTGTGCCCAGAACATTCCTTCTCTGTATATTTGTATTTATACATATGGGAGGAGGAGGAGCCATATTGATTCCCTTAGACAGTACAGTATGAGGGTATAGCTTATTGTGTGCCCAGAACATTCCTTCTCTGTATATTTGTATTTATACATATGGGAGGAGGTGCCATATTGATTCCCTTAGACAGTACAGTATGAGGGTATAGCTTATTGTGTGCCCAGAACATTCCTTCTCTGTATATTTGTATTTATACATATGGTTGGAGGAGGAGGTGCCATATTGATTCCCTTAGACAGTACAGTATGAGGGTAGAGCTTATTGTGTGCCCAGAACATTCCTTCTCTGTATATTTGTATTTATACATATGGGAGGAGGAGGTGCCATATTGATTCCCTTAGACAGTACAGTATGAGTGTATAGCTTATTGTGTGCCCAGAACATTCCTTCTCTGTATATTTGTATTTATACATATGGGAGGAGGGAGGTGCCATATTGATTCCCTTAGACAGTACAGTATGAGGGTATAGCTTATTGTGTGCCCAGAACATTCCTTCTCTGTATATTTGTATTTATACATATGGGAGGAGGTGCCATATTGATTCCCTTAGACAGTACAGTATGAGGGTATAGCTTATTGTGTGCCCAGAACATTCCTTCTCTGTATATTTGTATTTATACATATGGGAGGAGGAGGAGGTGCCATATTGATTCCCTTAGACAGTACAGTATGAGGGTAGAGCTTATTGTGTGCCCAGAACATTCCTTCTCTGTATATTTGTATTTATACATATGGGAGGAGGAGGTGCCATATTGATTCCCTTAGACAGTACAGTATGAGGGTATAGCTTATTGTGTGCCCAGAACATTCCTTCTCTGTATATTTGTATTTATACATATGGGAGGAGGAGGTGCCATATTGATTCCCTTAGACAGTACAGTATGAGGGTATAGCTTATTGTGTGCCCAGAACATTCCTTCTCTGTATATTTGTATTTATACATATGGGAGGAGGAGGTGCCATATTGATTCCCTTAGACAGTACAGTATGAGGGTATAGCTTATTGTATGCCCAGAACATTCCTTCTCTGTATATTTGTATTTATACATATGGGAGGAGGTGCCATATTGATTCCCTTAGACAGTACAGTATGAGTGTATAGCTTATTGTGTGCCCAGAACATTCCTTCTCTGTATATTTGTATTTATACATATGGGAGGAGGGAGGTGCCATATTGATTCCCTTAGACAGTACAGTATGAGGGTATAGCTTATTGTGTGCCCAGAACATTCCTTCTCTGTATATTTGTATTTATAC
Organism: Xenopus petersii; assembly: GCA_038501925.1. Classification (NCBI taxonomy): domain Eukaryota; kingdom Metazoa; phylum Chordata; class Amphibia; order Anura; family Pipidae; genus Xenopus; species Xenopus petersii. Next base: position 461,487 of record CM076687.1, read on the forward strand.
ATATGGGAGGAGGTGCCATATTGATTCCCTTAGACAGTACAGTATGAGGGTATAGCTTATTGTGTGCCCAGAACATTCCTTCTCTGTATATTTGTATTTATACATATGGGAGGAGGAGGAGGTGCCATATTGATTCCCTTAGACAGTACAGTATGAGGGTAGAGCTTATTGTGTGCCCAGAACATTCCTTCTCTGTATATTTGTATTTATACATATGGGAGGAGGAGGTGCCATATTGATTCCCTTAGACAGTACAGTATGAGGGTATAGCTTATTGTATGCCCAGAACATTCCTTCTCTGTATATTTGTATTTATACATATGGGAGGAGGTGCCATATTGATTCCCTTAGACAGTACAGTATGAGTGTATAGCTTATTGTGTGCCCAGAACATTCCTTCTCTGTATATTTGTATTTATACATATGGGAGGAGGGAGGTGCCATATTGATTCCCTTAGACAGTACAGTATGAGGGTATAGCTTATTGTGTGCCCAGAACATTCCTTCTCTGTATATTTGTATTTATACATATGGGAGGAGGTGCCATATTGATTCCCTTAGACAGTACAGTATGAGGGTATAGCTTATTGTGTGCCCAGAACATTCCTTCTCTGTATATTTGTATTTATACATATGGGAGGAGGAGGAGGTGCCATATTGATTCCCTTAGACAGTACAGTATGAGGGTAGAGCTTATTGTGTGCCCAGAACATTCCTTCTCTGTATATTTGTATTTATACATATGGGAGGAGGAGGTGCCATATTGATCCCCTTAGACAGTATAGTATGAGGGTATAGCTTATTGTGTGCCCAGAACATTCCTTCTCTGTATATTTGTATTTATACATATGGGAGGAGGAGGTGCCATATTGATTCCCTTAGACAGTACAGTATGAGGGTATAGCTTATTGTGTGCCCAGAACATTCCTTCTCTGTATATTTGTATTTATACATATGGGAGGAGGAGGTGCCATATTGATTCCCTTAGACAGTACAGTATGAGGGTATAGCTTATTGTGTGCCCAGAACATTCCTTCTCTGTATATTTGTATTTATACATATGGGAGGAGGTGCCATATTGATTCCCTTAGACAGTACAGTATGAGGGTATAGCTTATTGTGTGCCCAGAACATTCCTTCTCTGTATATTTGTATTTATACATATGGGAGGAGGAGGTGCCATATTGATTCCCTTAGACAGTACAGTATGAGGGTATAGCTTATTGTGTGCCCAGAACATTCCTTCTCTGTATATTTGTATTTATACATATGGGAGGAGGAGGTGCCATATTGATTCCCTTAGACAGTACAGTATGAGGGTATAGCTTATTGTGTGCCCAGAACATTCCTTCTCTGTATATTTGTATTTATACATATGGGAGGAGGGAGGTGCCATTGGGCAGTGCATGCTGCTGATAAGAGTAGGTGTTTGTGGCATGAGGTATGTGTGTGAATCGGGTAACTAATAATATTTGCCCTTTGCTTTAGATGCCTCACTCCAGACGTTACGGTTCGTCAGAGAGGGGCAGTTACAGAAGTCGCAAGCACAGGAGGAGAAGGAGCAGGTCACGGAGCAGCAGTAGTAGTAGTGACAGAGGCCGTGAGCGCAGGCACAAGCACGGTGACGGTTACCATGAGAGGTCTCGCAGGTAATGCTGCTGCCGTGTCTAGTTGTTTCCCTCCAGCTCTCTACATGTGGCTAATACAGCTGATTAGGTTGTGGCAGAAGCCTATTTATTGCCCTTATTGCCCCTCTGCAGCCTATATCAGGTGCTCAGATGAGCTGTATGTGCTAGTAATGTCTGTAATGTAATGCGTTCTGTATGTTCATCTGCACCTCTCTCACCCTCAGTTATGAAGAGCGCTCGTCAGACAGAAGAGCTTATGATCGTCGTTACTGTGACAGCTACAGAAGGAACGACTACAGCAGGGACAGAGGGGACGTGTACTACGAGACAGACTATGACTACAAGCACTCTCGGGACGACAGCTACAGGAGCACTCGCCGCAAACAGAAGCGGAGGAATCGCAGAACCAGGTCTTATAGCCAGTCCTCATCGGTGAGTAGCCCCCCGTCCTTCCTTTAATGCCCACCCCCTCCTTTCTTTTTAAGATGATTAGAAGATGTGGTAAGTAGTCTTTCCCCTCCTGTGTATTTACTTGTGTTTATACATCCTAGTGATGTCCCATTTGGCTACCTATATTATGTGAGTGTGAGTAAGTCCCAGAGCATTATGGGAGACTGTTTATTTATATACATATGTCTCTTGTAAATACAGTGGTCTCTGCAGGGCCAAAAGCACATAGTTTACTAAGCTGCGTTTAACCCTTTGCTTGTGTGTTATATTGGGGGGGGGGGCTGTTCAGACCTTTGTAGCAGTTTCACACAGGGATTGGGACTGACCTTATGTAAAAACCTAAGCTAATAAGCCATATGTGCACCCTTCTACTTGACTTCAATTTGTGCGACCCCGGAACATAAAATGTGCCCCCATTACTGCACTAAACCTACATTTCTTTTTAGCTCTCTCTGCTCTTCTGCCTCTTTTAAATGCCACTTCTGCTGTGTATAGTTGGACTATTTCGGCACAAGTTGCAGTGAACCTGTGGGGGCCTCTGGGACCCCCCAATCACATCTTTTCCCAGCCGCTGAGCATTGCAAGGAACAAAGTGACATCCTATGACACTATAATGGGAATCTTCTTGGTTATAAAGTCATTAAAGGGCTGCTTCACCTTTAATATGTTATAGAATGGCTAATTCTAAGCAACTTTTCAGTTGGTCCTCATTTTTTCCTTCTTATAGTTTTTTTTTTTTTTTTTAATTATTTTCATTCTTCTGATTCTTTCCAGTTTTCAAATGGGAGGGTTTCAAATGGGGAGGACCCCGTCCCCATCTAAAAAAACAAATGCTCTGTAAGGCTGCAGGTTATATCACTCCAAGATGCATGACCCCTTGAACACCCATCCAGCTGTGGGGCCACAATAAGAATTGCTTCTGTGCTGCCCATTGGCTGGTTATGCTCAATACTGTTCCTGTGCTTCCAATAATATGGATATGCATGGGGCTGCTCTTGATACTGCTCTTGTCTTCTATTCCCATTTAGTCTCACTTAGCTGGGTATTTGCCTAAACCTATTGTTATATTTGATATCATTTCTGACCCAGACAGGAGTGTAGTGTGTGAGATATATATATATATATATATCACTTTCTGCTTCATCCTAATCCATTCCTACAGGCACCCGCACATGAGCCTTTGTTTCATTAATCATTATTATCTCTGCTTCTGTGCTTTGTATGGCCTTTTTACTCTGGACTGGGAATATATGGTGACTTTTGTGTTCTCTATTGGGAATGTATAGAAGTCTGTCAACTCTGCAAACTGGAGCTGGGAAACCAAGCAGGCTTGCAGCTCAGTGCTGAGTATATGAACAGATCTAGAAGGCCATAACTATGGTAGGAATATACAGTCAGAGCTCAGTATATAAAGGAACTATATGGCTGCATCTATATTAGGAATATACAGTCAGGGCTGAGTATATAAATGAACTAGGGTTGTATCTATGGTAGGAATATACAGTCAGGGATGAGTATATAAAGGAGTTGGGATGGGAACATACAGAAGGCTATGAGTATAGTGCATGGAATGTAATGGGAGGGTTTGGGGTATTTGGTGATGTGAGGGCAGTGCAGAGTGTGAGTAGCTTGGGGTGTTTGCTGGTAATATATTGATGGAATATATATGTGTATTTAGATCCTCCTCACTGACCCCAGTAGCATGAAGACTGTATTTGGATATTTTCTGGCATTGGGGGGGTGGGGGGTTCTTCACAGTGTTCTCTCTGTTCCTATTTTTTTTCCTTCTCTTGCACCGATGAAACAAAGCAGAATGTTTTTTTTTTTCTTTTTTGATTTCTGAGTTAGTGTGTTTGTATCTTGACCTGTTCCCTTGCAATATCCCTATCGTTATATATTCCTATGTGCCGTATGAATTGGCTGGGAATCTACTGCTCACCCTCCTACCTCAAAACAACCTTGTGAATTTCCAAACCAACCTACCAATGTGCCGCTGGTTTGAAAATCTGATTGGCTGGCGAATGGTGATGTTTGGCTGGGGATGACGGGCTAACAGAGGAGTCGCCAGAGCAGCCGGCGGGCAAAGAGTGTTGAAGACGACGTGGAGGGCCACCTGATCTATCACAGCGGCGACTGGCTACAAGAAAGATGTACAGCCAAATCGTAACATAATTTAGCTCTCTAGTTCTAAGACCCCCTCCCCCAGAGACGCTGCACACCTGTCTTTTGTTTATTTTTATTTGTTTTTTACTTAAATTAATAAGAGAAACAAACGCCCTTTCCTCCTCCTTCTTAACTCCTTTATTACTTTATAAATCTGCCACATCCATTTTCCAGTATGTTTCTGGCTAGGAAGCTAGTATAGACTTCTCTATGTAGAGATATAAGCAACGTGTTGGTGGCTCACGCCTCAGCCTGACTGATACACTGAATATTGTTGTGAGCTTCCCCAGCACCGGCCAGTGCACCCACTCTTTTCTGCTTCCCACACAGATGAGATTGTGAGCACACTCGGGGAAGGAACGTTTGGCCGAGTTGTTCAGTGCAAAGATCACAGGAGGTAAGTGTGTCTTGTGCTACACATGGATACAACTCATTCTGCCTTTACTGCTTTTATATTCCATTTCACCATAGCAATCTGAATAACATTAACACTCAAACTTTGCCTGAACCTTTGACCACTGAATGTGCAAACGGGGCCACAAACTGGGTTGTACAATATAGCTGTATGCTCAGGAGCCTGTGAGCCAGGCATGTGGCCAGATTACACTGCAACCAATGCAAGGGGTTAGGGCACCTTAAGTAATTGAACAATGGCATGTAACAGCATTTTGTAATGATCTCTGGCATTGCTTTAATCTCTCTCCCTCCTGCGTGTGTGGCTTTAGGGGAGGATCCAGAGTGGCATTAAAAATCATCAAAAACGTGGAGAAATACAAAGAGGCGGCTCGTCTGGAGATCAACGTATTAGAAAAGATCAACGAGAAGGATCCGGAGAACAAACAGTAAGTTCCTACTGTGAGACAAGTGGTAGGTTATGTGAGAGTGCTGCCCTTTGTGTAACATATTGCAGGCAGTCTCACATTGAAATGCTAATTTAGTGCACAGAACAAATGTATCCAAAAAACAGAAATAGCCATAACAAAAGGACAGAGGAACCTCAGTGCTCCACAGTCCCTGAGCTTCTCCCTCCTAATGTCTTTTAGGGTAGAATAAATCTTATTGGTTTGTGCGACACTGCCTACTACTTGTATTGCTTACCGTATATTGTTTATATTTACATATGTATCAGCTGCCTCCTGTTCCTCAGTATTTAAAGGGGAACGATCGTGAAAATGTATTATAAGCTTCAACATACTGAAATAAGAAACTATGTAAGTGCAATCAAATATTCGGTACTGTTTCTGAAATAATAAAGTTTGTCTTCCCTATATTAGATCTAACTGTCAATGATTATCTGACACCCAACTGCTGAATGAAGAGAGAATGAGAAGAAACAAATGATGAGAGGGATAGTAAAGATAAACTTGATTATTTCAGAAACAGTACAGAATATTTAATTGTATTTAGAACGTTCTTATTTGAGTATGATGAAGCTTATATTAAATATTCATTTTCGCGATAGTTCCCCCTTTAATAATTGTCTCTCTTTGAGAAACCCGTCTATGCAGTGTTGCAGAACCCCTGAATCCCTGCCTATGCTGTGTAACAGAATACTGTGTGAGAGAAGAGCAGTGTAACAGAGGGTGTAAGGGAGATCTGATCTTTGTGCACTCACTTGCTCCCCCGTTCTCCCCAGCCTGTGTGTGCAGATGTTTGACTGGTTCGACTATCACGGACACATGTGCATCTCCTTCGAGCTGCTTGGCCTCAGCACATTTGACTTCCTGAAAGAGAACAACTACTTCCCATACCCTATCCACCAAGTCCGACACATGGCCCTGCAGTTGTGCCAAGCTATGAAATGTAAGTGAGCACCCTGGAAGGGTGGGTTTGGGAATGGGGTAAGTTGTGGAAGGAAAGGCTGGGGCTGGAGAGTGAGGTGCGATGGTGCAGCAGTGAGCTTGGAGGATATTTGTTGCTATATAGTAGTAGCAAGCACACCATTGGCTCATGTGTTGGGGAACATTTAAACACAAGCTGTGTATATTTGTAACACCGATCTTTCATTCCAGTTCTACATGACAACAAACTGACTCACACTGACCTCAAGCCAGAAAATATCCTATTTGTCAGTTCTGACTATGAGCTGACGTACAACATGGAGAAGGTGAGTAATGTTGCTGTACCTTATCAGTGTTAGTACTCCCTTGTGTACCCAAGCATTAGTATCCGCAGCCATTCTTACTGCCCTTGTCTAACAACCCTCTTTTTCTTCCCCCGGAACCTGATTGCATGAAGAAACGAGACGAGAGATGCGTCAAGAGCACAGACATCAGGGTTGTGGACTTTGGCAGCGCCACATTTGATCACGAGCATCACAGCACCATCGTTTCCACACGCCATTACCGGGCACCAGAGGTTCTACTGGGTAAGCTTTCCCATTGCCAGAGTACAGTGAATACCCCACTCTTTTGTATTATACTTGCTGTCTCAATGGAGTCAATTCTTGTCATTTGCTGAGGGTTCTGCCATATTTCTGCTCCTCTCTGCACTGTATTGATACTATGCTTAACAGAACCTTTGTTTTCCCTCACAGAGCTGGGCTGGAACCAACCCTGTGATGTCTGGAGCGTTGGCTGCATTATATTTGAGTACTACGTGGGGTTCACCCTCTTCCAGGTAAGTCATGTGGCTCTGCTGTTATTGGGAACCATAGTGCTAATCACATTTCATCAAGCCACCGACCCCTTGTTCTGTTTTCCTGCAGACCCATGATAACCGTGAGCATTTAGCCATGATGGAGAGAATACTCGGCCCTATCCCCTCACGGATGATTAGAAAAACTAGGTGAGCCAAATCTCCTGCCCCCCCCCAAATCTTCTCTTGCCCTGGGGCTCAGGTCAGGGGGGCTTGGTGATTATACCCCAGGTAGGGTATTTCTCTGCTTAAAGGGATTCTGTCATGACTTTTATGGTGTCGTTTTTATTTCTAAATGACACTGTATACACTGCAAATAATTCACTGTACAATATAAAATGTCATTCCTGAAGCAGCAAGTGTATTTAGTTGTAATATTGGTGTGTAGGTGCATCTCAGCTCATTTTGCCTGGTCATGTGATTTCAGAAAGAGCCAGCACTTTAGGATGGAACTGCTTTCTGGCAGGCTGTTGTTTCTCCTACTCAATGTAACTGAATGTGTCTCAGTGGGACCTGGATTTTACTATTGAGTGGTGTTCTTAGATCTACCAGGCAGCTGTTATCTTGTGTTAGGGAGCTGATATCTGGTTACCTTCCCATTGTTCTGTTGTTAGGCTGCTGGGGGGAGGGGCTGATTTCACTTCAACTTGCAGTAAAGAGTTTATCAGAGCACAGAGTCACATGACTGGGGGCAGCTGAGAAACTGACAATATGTCTAGCCCCATGTCAGATTTCTAAATTTAATATCAAATCAGTTTGCTCTTTTGAGAAACGGTTTTTGCTGCAGAATTCTGCTGGACCAGCAATATTTACTGATGTGCTTTGAAAAAAAAAAATCCCTTTAATCTTTTCTCAATTCTCTGTCCCAATAGGAAGCAGAAGTATTTCTACCATGGACGCCTTGACTGGGATGATAACACATCAGCAGGTCGATATGTGCGAGAGAATTGCAAGCCCCTAAGGGTAAGACCTCCCCCCCCATGTTGTGCTGTCCTCTGTCTGTGGTGTAAGTGTGCATAGGTGTAACACTTCCCTGTGTTCCTTTCTGGCAGAGGTACATGATGATGGAGACTGAGGAACACCACCAGCTCTTTAATCTGATTGAGGGATTACTGGGATATGAACCCTCCAAGCGCATGACACTGGCAGCGGCTCTCAAGCACCCTTTTTTCAGCCCGTTGAAGGGAGACCCAACACTTAAGCACTGGGACACCGGCCGGGATATAAGCCGATGATTGGAGTGCATTCATGAGCACTACCACCTGCACTCCCATACCTTCCCAAGCTTGTCATGATGAATTGACAGCCGGAACCAACGGTGCTCTTTCCTTTTATACCTGAATGGACTGAACCTTTCTTACATGTAAATCTGTGTTAATATGTAAGATACTCTAATTATATGCCGATATATATGTATATATCACACAGGCTGTCCTGTAAATAATACCTGCCTGTAACTGCCCCTGGGGGTGCTTAGCTGCCCACTTTAATTTATGTCAATGTTAGGGAGGAGGGCAGCAAGCTTCTCAGATGTGATGTCAGTGAGCATCATCCTGTTTTTATAAGCTTTTGTATAGTGTTTGTGAGAAATAAACTCAATTTGTTTGTATTTGGGATGCGCAAAGTGTGGCCCCTTTACTTTCAACTGCCATGTACTCACTGTGTACAGTAAATTAGAAGAACCACTCTGCAGCCATCTTCTCCCAGCCATCTTGTATTGGCTCATCATGAATGTTCTGTTATACAGATAGCTAGAATCTCAGCTGCCATAAAGCAGGACAGGACTGCTGCTTACAATGGGGATCAGATAAGATCTGTGCAGCCACTGGGACAGAATGTTCTGTTATACAGATAGCTAGAATCTCAGCTGCCATAAAGCAGGACAGGACTGCTGCTTACAATGGGGATCAGATAGGATCTGTGCAGCCACTGGGACAGAATGTTCTGTTATACAGATAGCTAGAATCTCAGCTGCCATAAAGCAGGACAGGACTGCTGCTTACAATGGGGATCAGATAGGATCTGTGCAGCCACTGGGACAGAATGTTCTGTTATACAGATAGCTAGAATCTCAGCTGCCATAAAGCAGGACAGGACTGCTGCTTACAATGGGGATCAGATAGGATCTGTGCAACCACTGGGACAGAATGTTCTGTTATACAGATAGCTAGAATCTCAGCTGCCATAAAGCAGGACAGGACTGCTGCTTACAATGGGGATCAGATAGGATCTGTGCAGCCACTGGGACAGAATGTTCTGTTATACAGATAGCTAGAATCTCAGCTGCCATAAAGCAGGACAGGACTGCTGCTTACAATGGGGATCAGATAGGATCTGTGCAGCCACTGGGACAGAATGTTCTGTTATACAGATAGCTAGAATCTCAGCTGCCATAAAGCAGGACAGGACTGCTGCTTCCAATGGGGATCAGATAGGATCTGTGCAGCCACTGGGACAGAATGTTCTGTTATACAGATAGCTAGAATCTCAGCTGCCATAAAGCAGGACAGGACTGCTGCTTCCAATGGGGATCAGATAGGAAATTTTTTTTATTAGTGAAAACTTAAAACGTAATACAATATTCCTTTCAATTCAGAAAGAAACTAAATATTTAGACCATTTTCAGACAAAAAAAAAAACCTATCACCAGTTAACAACAGGTAAAAAGTTCATAATTTTTCAGTTTGCAGGAGGTTTCCCATCATACAAACCTTCTGTCCATGAAAAAGATGTTCAACCCGGTCACAAAGTCCCAAGTCGGACTTCCTATTATTAGGCCTCACAGCAGCCTCCTCCCTTTCAGTTCCATACACACCGTTTTGCTTTTCACACAGACTAAGATATGGGTAAATGCCTGAACTGCTGATGTTTGTTTTTCCCTCTGTACACTTATGTATTGACTTTCCCTGTACTTCACATGGCAGGGGGTACTAATGGGGTTAAGCCCTGGTCACATGACTTGCAGGAAATAGAATAAATTTGAATTCCAGCCCCCACAATCCATCCTTTTCCTGCGTGTGAGCTCATCCCAATACAGCAGGGTCTCTGGCCTGTGACTGCTGAAGCTCCAGGGTTTAATAAATGTATCCTGCGAGGGTCTTATCCAGACCTTCCGTTGCCTGTACCTCGCAGTAAGCCGCATGGTGGTTGAACTCGCGCAGTAAGTCGATGGTTATATTCCAAATGATTTAAGAATACAAACAAGGACAAGGTCTCTCCTCAGGTCCTCTCTGTGTAATAGCTTGAAGCCTCCTATGTAATTACAGTGTGTATTTAACATCCATAGGCAAATGTCTATGCCTCAGAGTGTTGTAAATAGTGATCTTTGCTTTTCCCCAGTTATGGGAAGTTCTAGTTAAGTGAGTGATCTGCAGGAGAATATCAGACTGGCTGTGATGTATCTTGAGAAATTCAGCATCTTGGGAGGCATTTTGTGAATCTGAGTCTGGTCAATTGCATTTTCCCGGAAAAAACACCTAATGAAGGTAGAACTGTATTGCCTGGTTACATTCCAGCTTTTTCATCTTATTGGACTTACTTGCAGTGTGCAGGGAAATTTGCATTTTAGATTTGCCTAAGTTATGAAAATGCCTAATTGAAGATTACGTTTCTATTGCCTGATTACCGTTTATCTTATTGGTCGTTTGCATCTTGATAGAAAAGCACCTAACTTAAGGTGGCCATACATGGAGAGATCCGCTCGTTTGGCAATGTCTCCACCTTGAGGTGGGCAATATTGGGCTGATCCGATCTTGGGCCCTAGGGCGTGCAGGACCCCATCAACGAACAGATACGGCCGCGATCCAACGGGATCTTTCAGCCAGATATCGATCGGGGAAGCCCGTCTGAGGGCCCCATACACGGGCCAATAAGCTGCCGACTCGTTCTGTCAGCAGCTTTTATTGGCCCGTGTATGGCCACCTTAAGAGTAGATCTCTATAGCCTGATTACCTTCAAGCTTATTGGAATTGCCTGCAATGTGCAAGATGATTTGAAATTTCGAAAAACGGTCCGCACACACCAATGTTGCAGTCGGGGATTGTACCCCTTTTAATAATGCCACCAACAATCAAAAGAATTTTGATTGTTGGTGGCATTATTAAAAGGGGTACAATCCCCGACTGCAACATTGGTGTGTGCGGACCGTTTTTCGAAATTACAAAGCGGTGAGGTGGCCAGGCAAGGTCAGCGGAGGACCAGCACCACCACGCAGAATAAGTGGAAGGAGGTGTGCGGTAATATAAAATTTCATTGAACAAGATGATTTGAAACAAGTTAAGAAAACACTGAACCGAGGATTAGGTCTATATTAGCTGATTACCTTCCAGTTTATTGGATTTGCCTGCAGTGTGTTAGGTAATTTGCATCTCGTTACAAGAGCACCTAACTGGTGATTAGGTCCAGATTACCTGATTAACTTCCAGCTCATTCAGTTTAATAGATTTACCTGTAGTGTCCAAGATTTGTGCATCTCGTTAAGAAAGTGCCTAACTGAAGAATATGCAGCTTAATAGATTTGCCTACAGTATGCTGGATAATCCACATCTCATTAACAGAGGAGACCTTAAAGGGATCCTGTCATTGGAAAACATGTTTTTTTTTCAAAACACATCAGTTAATAGTGCTGCTCCAGCAGAATTCTGCACTGAAATCCATTTCTCAAAAGAGCAAACAGATTTTTTTATATTTAATTTTGACATGGGGCTAGACATATTGTCAATTTCCCAGCTGCCCCTGGTCATGTGACTTGTGCCTGCCCTTTAGGAGAGAAATGCTTTCTGGCAGGCTGCTGTTTTTCCTTCTCAATGTAACTGAATGTGTCTCAGTGGGACCTGGATTTTACTATTGAGTGTTGTTCTTAGATCTACCAGGCAGCTGTTATCTTGTGTTAGGGAGCTGCTATCTGGTTACCTTCCCATTGTTCTGTTGTTTGGCTGCTGGGGGGAAGGAAGGGGTGATATCAGTCCAACTTGCAGTACAGCAGTAAAGAGTGATTGAAGTTTATCAGAGCACAAGTCACATGACTGGGGGCAGCTGGGAAATTGACAATATGTCTAGCCCCATGTCAGATTTCAAAATTGAATATAAAAAAATCAGTTTGCTCTTTTGAGAAATGGATTTCAGTGCAGAATTCTGCTGGAGCAGCTCTATTAACTGATTCATTTTGAAAAAAACATGTTTCCCCATGACAGTATCCCTTTAAGTAGACAGGAGTGCCCACTATGGCAACATGAAGCAACTAATAGTTTTATACTGGACCTTTAGTTTCACTACTACAATTGTTACAAATGCTCCATATCTAATGCTGCACATGTGTAGTCATCATATTACAGTGTTGCAACCTTCTCAGCATATTAATACTATGCATGCTGTCACTATTGTTACTAGATAGAGATTACTCAACATATAAATACTATGCATGCTGTCACTATTGTTACTAGATAGAGATTACTCAACATATTAATACTATGCATGCTGTCACTATTGTCACTATTGTTACTAGATAGAGATTACTCAACATATTAATACTATGCATGCTGTCACTATTGTTACTAGATAGAGATTACTCAACATATAAATACTATGCATGCTGTCACTATTGTTACTAGATAGAGATTACTCAGTATATTAATACTATGCCTGCTGTCACCATTGTTACTAGATAGATTACTCAACATATAAATACTATGCATGCTGTCACCATTGTTACTAGATAGAGATTACTCATTAATACTATGCATGCTGTCACCATTGTTACTAGATAGAGATTACTCAACATATAAATACTATGCATGCTGTCACCATTGTTACTAGATAGAGATTACTCATTAATACTATGCATGCTGTCACTATTGTTACTAGATAGAGATTACTCAACATATAAATACTATGCATGCTGTCACTATTGTTACTAGATAGAGATTACTCAACATATAAATACTATGCATGCTGTCACTATTGTTACTAGATAGAGATTACTCAGTATATTAATACTATGCCTGCTGTCACCATTGTTACTAGATAGAGATTACTCAACATATAAATACTATGCATGCTGTCACCATTGTTACTAGATAGAGATTACTCAGCATATTAATACTATGCATGCTGTCACCATTGTTACTAGATAGAGATTACTCAACATATAAATACTATGCATGCTGTCACCATTGTTACTAGATAGAGATTACTCATTAATACTATGCATGCTGTCACTATTGTTACTAGATAGAGATTACTCATTAATACTATGCATGCTGTCACTATTGTTACTAGATAGAGATTACTCAACATATAAATACTATGCATGCTGTCACTATTGTTACTAGATAGAGATTACTCAACATATAAATACTATGCATGCTGTCACTATTGTTACTAGATAGAGATTACTCAGTATATTAATACTATGCCTGCTGTCACCATTGTTACTAGATAGAGATTACTCATTAATACTATGCATGCTGTCACTATTGTTACTAGATAGAGATTACTCAACATATAAATACTATGCATGCTGTCACTATTGTTACTAGATAGAGATTACTCGGCATATTAATACTATGCATGCTGTCACTATTGTTACTAGATAGAGATTACTCATCATTAATACTATGCAAGTAATCTCTTTCATACAGATTGTTATACCATATAACAGTTAATTGTAGATTAAGTTTAGCAGCTTGTTTCAGTAGCATATTCCAGTTTCAGCTGTTAGTGTATCTATCTTGTAGTAACAAGGTACAGAAGTTGTAATACACAAGTCTATTGTCATACAGGGTTCACTGCATGGATTAATGCTGCAGGTTACTACATTGTTAATAGTCATCATAAAACTCTGATAAAATAGTTCAGATATGCTTAGGCATTGTGACAGTTAATTTCCACTAACAGTATCAAGAAGGGTTCTTCATCCCTGCTAGTAATAAGGAGCATCACAATACTTAAGTATTTCAGTTACAGAGTGGTGAGTATGAATTCAACCACAGAAATCTAAGGACTGGTTGTTCTCAGTAGGCAATGGTGTTGCTGTGTACTGTAGGTTTTATTGTCCTTTTTCTACAGTAAAAGAGACCCAAAGATCACTGCAAGTACCAGCTGGTCTTCATTCTAGAACTGTGCTATTGATATTATGGTACAGTATAATTATTACTGTGGTGTCCTAGCCATGTTAGTATCTCAGCGGTTGTATAATTTAACTACCGGTACTATAGATATGGTGTTGCAGGTATTTCCCTCCCTAATATGTTTACTGCTTGGGTATGTCCCATTAGTACCCACTGCCATGTGAAGTACAGGAAATAAAAATCTCGGTAAGTATGATTTGATTTTCCATTATCTTTAGAGGGCCTTTAATATCACAGGTACTCAGGACCGCCATCAGAAATCACAGGGCCCCATACAACAAAATTTCCTGGGCCCCCTGAGCTGTGCCCACCGCAAGCCCCACCTACAGGTCCGCCCTCCCCACCCCACAGATCCGCCCCCCACCACACAGTAAAAAAACAAAAAAAAATATTGGTGGCTAGGGTTCCCACATGTTAAAAAAAAATAAAAAAAAGATATCAGTGGTCAGGGCCCCCCATAAAAAACATCTGTGTCCAGGCCCCCCCCCACATTATAAGAAATTTGGTGGCCAGAGCCCCTTAAACGTCCATGCCTTCCCGAAGTCAGCAGCTCTCAGAAAGATGGGGGGCCCAGCTAATCAAGTGTGGCCCCCTACAACTCTCCCCCCTGTCCCCCCCTGATGGCTGCCCTGCAGGTACTACCAACAAAAAGCCAATAAGGTCAGTCAGAGATTCGCACCTCTCCATTTGGATGCATTCAAACAGCTTTGCTTGTTGTCTCTTTCCTTCAGGAAACCCAAATCGCTCACCATAGACCTCACTATCTGATCAATAATAACATCTTGGCTAATTGACCTTCTACAGCGGGATTTGCACAGATGATACCTCATCACTGATATTAATATGTACATGGTCCCTCTATCCAAGCGAGTTGGGCAGACAAAATACCATAGGCTGCATCATCATAACATACTTGTTTGACATAAGGAACTTTGAGGGCCAACCGAGATCGCACAGTTTGTCACAGGACAATCCACAAGAAACTGTTCTTGGGTCTCATCAGTAGGACAACCCCATGGGCACACCTTTTCTGCAATATTAATAAGTAACACAGATTGCCCCTGAAGGGAGAGCCAATTCAGATCAAAATATTTGGGAGGCAGCCTTCTGTCATTGAGCAACCGGTGGCTCTGAGAAAACGTCCCCCACACAGTCCTTCAAGGCCAAGGGGACAATGAAATAAGTTCCCAGGATTCTGTGATAAATTTGTTTCCTCGCAACAGAACTTAGTTCTCCAATTCCTATGTCCCACTTCCTCAAAAGTTTCAGTCCCTGCTCAAGAAGTGGTTGGAGATGCCATCCACGCACTCAGACTTTCTTCACGCTACTGCCAAGCAGCCAATCTCCCAGCAGAGGCAATTTCTGATGCAACTCTCCAACAGGGAATCAGTTCTTTGGCCCAGGATCCCAAAGTTGAACTTCAGGAAGATGGATCCAAAGAAAGCCACTGGACATCCCTCATGTCCAACCCTCTTCTTTCATCTGCAGGTAAGTAATGACACTTTTTACTGGATTCATCTTGTTTCCCCAGATTAACTGGAAGAACAGACTGTGGATCTGAGCATAGAGAACGTCTGGCAGCGGATACACGTAGGAAACAAACAAAAAGATAGGGACCAGGTAAATCTTCACAAGCTTTACCCTTTCTCTGTAGGACAGCTTCCATCCCTTCCATCGCTGTACCTTTGCATTTTTGGCATCCAACTTTTCTTCCCAGTTTTGCCTACCATCATCTCCCTTCCCTAAGATTCTAATCTGAGTTGGGGCTGTTGAAAAATCCTGGAGAGGAAAGGCCGGCTCCTCATTTAATGACCAAAAAGCTTGTGACTTAACCATGTTGACCAGAGGCCTCTGAGTAACTTCTGACAGTCTCGGACAACACTCTCGCATCTACCTGACAAGAGACTGCTACCGTGACATCATCCGCATAGGCTACTGACCTGAGGGGCTGGCTATGGGGAACAGAGAGACCCTCAATTCCACTAGCCTGCAAATGCCTTAAAAAAGGATCAATCGCAAAAACATACAGGAGAGGGTTTAAGGTACACTCCTGTCTTACCCCGGCCCCGACCTCAAAGTTTTCACCGCGCCATCCATTGATAAGTGGAAAGCTTATTGCCCCTTTGTACAAAGCTGAGAGCCATCCAATGAATGTTCCCGGGATGCCATACTTTGTCAAAACAGCCGACAGATACTCATGATCCACTCGATCAAAGGCCTTAGCCTGGTCCAGAGACAGAAAGTAACACCCAGTATTTAGGACTTTGCATAACTCCAAGGCTTCCCTTTGCCCTTTCACCGTGCAGAACTGGACTGGAGATAATAAAGTGCCTGAAAATGAACTCAATCTAGTAAAAAATATCCGTGCAAGAAGCTTCCTATCAGTGTTGAGAAGGGCAATTGGCCTCCAGTTCTCAACCCGCTTTGGATCCTTACTCTTTGACAGCAAGATCAAGGAGGATTCTCTCATAGAGGGGGGCAAGATACCCCCTTCCATGCAGTCTCTAAAAACGTCTTTGAGAACCGGAGCCAGCTGATCTTTAAATTTCTTATAAAATTCGGCTGTAAGGCCGTCCGGTCCTGGAGCCTTCTTTTTAGCGAGGCAGTTGATGGCAGCTTTGACTTCATCCTCTGTGATCTCAGCTGTCAAAGGCTCAATGTCCAAATTAGTTACATCAGGCCCTGGTGTTGCCTCCAGGAAGGATGAAGTCCTCCCCTTATCCAAAGCCTTAGCCCGGAACAGAGTTTAAAAAGGGGTCCGGCAAGTGAAAACTCCTGTAGTCCCTTTTCTGCACAAGAGATTTGTACCGGCTGAACTGACATTCTATGATCTGTGCCTTCAGCTGAGCAATTTTTGACCCCTCCACTCCAGAGGACTCCAACTTCTTTAAAAAAGTTAAGTACTTTTTATATTTGCTACCCTCCCTACGTACAGATAGCCTATGGAAGAAAGCCCGGAATGAACTTTTTACGCTTTCCCACCATGATGACAATGTCATAAAAATCAACTCTCCCAAATTGGTGCTGAAGAAGTGCCTCAAAAGACATTTGAACAGACTCTGCCTCCAAAGAATCCACACTAAGCCTCCAAAGATCATTACCCCTTGCCGGAATAGATGAGGTCCCAACTGTAAACGTTTCTGATGGTCAGAGTATTCTACCCCTCCTCTCACATCAGTGAATTCTTCTCCTGCCTTGACAAAAGCCATATCCAGACGGCTACTCCTTTGTGCACATCTGTAGGTATGTATCAACCTCGACCACCCCCAGGGGCTACATCAACCAGGCCAGCCTGCTGAATAAGCATGTTCAAATAATAGCTTTCAGATGTCCTCATTCTTCCAGACCGATCTTCTGGTCTAAGAACCTGGTTGAAATCACCAGCCAGAATGACCGTGAGCGGTGCGTGCAGAAAAGGTCTGATCTCAGCCAGTAATGCCCTCCTACCTGACATAGACTGTGGCCCATAAATATTTATGAGACAAAATCGCCTACCATTTAAGGTGACATCCAACAATAAACAACGGCCAACCTGGCTCTTGAGTAGTCGATGTACTTTAATATTGAGACAATATCCCTACAGAAACCTAGACCTCTGGACTTAAACGCTACAAACATTTGAGGTAAGAAGAGCAAAATGTTCAAAAGTACCAAATTGGCTGGCAGTGAAAGGGTTAATTAGAAGTAGAAATGATGAGTAAAATTTGTACTGCCCACCAGCAGCCACCAGAGAGCATCAGCCCTTTCCCCTTCACTATACAGAGAAAATGGCAAGACTGAGTGAAGAGCGGAGCCCACAGCCATCAGTGACTTGTATGAACATATATGAGCTCTCTGATTAACAGCAGGACACGCATGATTGTCAGCTCCTTGTGTACGGAGCATCTGTATCCTGACGTGATGGCACAATGGGCACGTTTAATAGAAATATATATTGGCACATTTTGCACCATGATGTGATTATTTGGGCTCATACAGATCACAGTATGGGACATTGTCTTCAGCAAAGCAAGTGTAACAAGTTCAACTCATTTACTTATAATGTGTCTAAACACGTGACAACAACAAATGAATAAATCAAATATATATTGTATTCAGTAAAGACACAGAAAAAAGTAGGGCACCAATGGTCATTAGAAGTATATGAAATCCATTAATTTAGTCCAAACAAGCCGAGGGTGTATTTGTGAATCTGAACTCCCTTTGCAGTAGCCACCTGTCATGGCCAATCACCATGCACAGTGCTCAAGACCATTTCATGTTTATTCTTATTAAATGTGCTTTACTAGGGCCCCAAACAAAAATATATTTGCCCTTCAAAATCTATTGTTTATGGAAAATCCTGACTTGGTGAGTATTGATCTCATATCGCTGAAAGGTTGGTCTCCTGTTTGGAAAGGAATCTGTTGCCTGTTAAATGGTGGAATCCCTTACAAAGCCTTGTAGCACCTACTCAGCCTGAGGACTGGAGACTTCAGCACTTGCTCCATTTAGGTTATAGGAAATTGTATAATAATAATAATAATATTGTATATGTTTTTATTGCCCAAAGTCCATCTCTGTCACAACTTATAGGATTGTCCTGGAACCCACAAGGTCTGGTGAAGTCTACAGAGGTTTCTCCATGGTAAACCAAGGATTGAAATGATCTCCGACATTAGCTTTGCTCAGTCCTGGTTTTCTTGAAGTGAAACTGGAGGGGCAACTGAAGTCTTGTATTAATGCCCTTTCTTTTCTTATTTCATTACTCGCTGCTGCTACTAAACATCCTTATTTCTATTCTGGTTGTGGGAAAACTCTCCTTCTTGAAAAGACATTATTTCTCAATGAGAAAACCTTTGTAGGTAGGAAGCAAATAGGGTGAAAAACAGCTGAACCCCATTTAAAATAAGTTTTTGTGGACATTTAATCCATTTCCTTGGACTGAGTTGACACTAGTTAGAAATCCTGAATTATTCCACCTGTTCCAGTGACGTGACTAGTGTGGGTTGGGCCCCTATGCGACAAATTCTTCCAAGGGGCCGAGTGCACTTCAATACCTTCCCGACCCCCTGCCTCTCCCACCAGCCCCTCCAGGCCACCTATGTACTCCCTCTCATCTCACAGTGATTGGAAGGTGGGTGGGGACCCATGGTCTGGAACCCTTGTTTCTCTCCCCAAGAACACAGGGTGTGTCCTCTATAGTTATTCCACTGACTCATTCTATAGTGGTGGAACTCAAATGTTCATTCAACCTACTCTCGTTATTTCTTGTAGACTTTTGTTATCTTTTCATTATAACTTCAGTATCAAGCTTCAATGTCAAGCTTCATTGTCAATGTCAAGCTTTAATGTCAATGTCAAGCATCAGTGTCAATGTTTCGGTTTTGTTCATTAATCTGCATTTTTGGTTCCTGTTAGAAATTCCTGTGAAACTGAATCAACATATTTGGAAAAGAGGATAAAATATCAAAAGAAAACACCAGACATCAGCTGAAAATCCAATGGCAGGTCATTTTATCAACTGAACTGTTTAATCAAGGTATTTGTATTTTTGGTGAAATAAAACCATTCGTCAAACTCTCAATTCCAGGCACATCTTTATTTGTGTATTTTATTTAGAAACTACCAGAAAACTGGAGAGTTTACCAAAAAATGTGTAAATATTGTCTTTTCATAAATATCTTCAAAATCATCTCAAGCCAATTCACAATGGAAAACTACAATATTTGCTCCATTTTACATTCTGTAAAAATTTCGATGATTTTCTTGTTGTCTGTGTGACATTCCCTGGTATCCTGGATAAGTGCCGAACACTAGAACAACTCTCTCCAGCAAAAAAAACCCCAAATAATAACAATCTATCAATTATTATTATTATTATTATTATTAACATGTATTTATATAGCGCCAACATATTGCGTAGCACTGTAAAGAAAATGTGATTATACAACTAAATCACATGAATTATATGCATAGAACATATGGCGTTACATACATCACAATCAATACCGGTACAAAAAGTCTTGAATGCGAATATGTGAGGAGGTAATGAGAGAAGAGTTGAGTAGGAGGTCAGTAGAGGAGAGTAGTAAGCGAGTGGGTGAGTATATAGAGATGAGTTCAGAGATGTAGGGTGGGGCAGAGTTATGAAGTGCTTTGAATGTCAGGGTCATTAATTTGAATTTGATTCTGAGAGGTAACGGAAGCCAGTGCAGGGATTGACAGAATGGCGAGGCAGAGGAGGAGCGGTTACTGAGGTGTATGAGCCTCGCAGCAGTGTTCATTATGGACTGGAGAGCTGACAGTCTCTGGAGGGGGAGGCCAATTAAAAGAGAGTTACAGTAGTCTAGACGCGATATGATGAGAGAGTGAATAAGAATTTTGGCAGCGTCTTGGGTGATAAATGATGGTATTTTGGATATGTTCCTTAGGTGGAAGTGACATGATTTAATAAGTGACTGGATATGAGGAGTGAATGACAGGGCAGAATCTAGGATAACCCCAAGGCACCGGGCCTGGGGAGAGGGGGTGATAGTGGAATTGTTAACTATGATGGATACTTCCGGGATGTTACTGGTGTTAGTTGGAGGAAAGAGAACCATTTCAGTTTTAGAGAGGTTTAATTTAAGGTAGCGTTGCGACATCGAGGTACAGATAGCGGACAGGCAGGAGGAGACGCGAGTTAGGAGTTCTGGGTTGAGATCAGGAGATGAGAGATAGATCTGAGTATCGTCAGCATAGAGGTGGTAGTGGAAACCATACAAGTTGATTAATTTACCAAGGGAGGAAGTATAGAGGGAGAATAGTAATGGTCCCAGGACAGAGCCTTGAGGAACTCCAACAGAAAGAGGTAGGGGAGAAGATGATACTCCATTGTAGGAGACACTGAAGGAACGATTGGTGATGTAAGAAGAGAACCAGGACAGGGCTGTGTCACGAAGGCCAAGCGACTGGAGGGACTGGAGGAGGAGAGGGTGATCTGCAGTGTCAAATGCGGCTGAGAGATCAAGCAGTATTAGTAGTGAGAAATGATTGTTGGCTTTAGCGGTTAAAAGGTCATTAGTTAGTTGAGTCAGGGCAGTTTCTGTGGAGAGTTGTGGCTTAAAACCAGATTGTAGGGGGTCCAGCAGGTTATTGTCAGAGAGGAATGAGGTAAGTCGGTTGTAGACTAGGCGCTCAAGTAGTTTAGAGATGAAAGGTAGCAGAGAGATAGGTCGGAGGTTGTCAAGATTGGAGGGATCAAGAGAGGGTTTTTTCAGAATGGGGGAGACAAGAGCAAGTTTTAGTTGAGCAGGAAACAGTCCAGTTTAGAGGGAAAGATTAAATAGGTGAGTTAAGGCTTTGATTAGACAAGGATTGGTATTGCGGAGAAGTTTTGAGGGAATTGGATCAAGCGGCAGGTGTTAAGGTGAGAAGAGGCCAAAAGCTTTGAGATTCCTCATCAGTGACAGGGGTGAAGGAGCACAGGAGAGACTGGGGAGTGTGGACGGAGGGTGGTGGAAGTCTAGGGGGGTTGAGTAGTGGAATGTCCCTTCTGATAGTGTCAATTTTGTTTTTGAAGTGCTCAGCAATATCTTGAGCAGAGACAGATGACAGAAGAGAGATGAGACTACAGCTTGCAAGTCACGGTAAATACGTGTTTGGGGAATAGCAGGGGATGAGGAGGGAGTTAGTGAGAGTTGAAATGTGACCATATTGTGTTCAGAGAGGGGAAATGGGGAGTTAGTAAAATTGGTGGTTGAACAGAGTCTGGTAAATATGAGATCCAGAGCATTACCACTGGAGTGAGAGGGGGAGTCTGAGCACAAAGATAAGCCTAGGGAGGAGGTTAGTGAAAGAAGTTTAGAGACAGAAGAGTTGTTAATGTTGTTAATGGGTATATTAAAGTCACCTAATATGATGGATGGGATGTTAGATGAAAGAAAGTAAGGAAGCCAGGCAGCAAAGTTGTCCAGAAATTGTGCAGTTGGTCCTGGTGGTGGATATATAAGAGCAATGCAGAGTGAAACAGGAGAAAAGAGCCTAATGCAGTGAGTCTCAAATGAGGAGAATGATAGAGAGGGAACAGGTGGAAGAAGTATAAAAGTAGAGCGGGGAGAGAGAAGCAAACGTAGCCCACCTCCAGGTCTGTTAGCAGGTGTGGGAGTATGAGTAAGTATGAGTAAGTATGAGTAAGTATGAGTAAGTATGAGTAAGTATGAGTAAGTATGAGTAAGTATGAGTAAGTATGAGTAAGTATGAGTAAGGTGTAGCCCCCATAGGACAGGGCAGCAGGTGAGGCAGTGTCAGTAGGAGAGAGACAGGTGTCAGTAAGTGCGAGTAGGTTAAAGGAATTGGCAATGAAATGGTCGTGTATAGCGGTGAGTTTGTTGCAGACAGATCTGACATTCCAGAGAGCACAGGAAAGATTAACTGGGTTTTTGGGTATAGGAGTAAGTGTTCTGTACTGTTTGAATTTGCTCCGGAGAGAAGGAGCTCGTGGCCGTGATATAACTGGGATGGGGTAAGGGCCAGGGTTTGGGGAAATGTCCCCAGCTGCCAGCAATAGAAAGGAAAGAAAGACTAAGTGAGAGTGGGATTTATAAGTCCTTAGTTTGTATGAAAAAGAGGAGTTTTGTGGAATAGCTAAACAGAGTACTTTATATACTTCATGTGTGGAGAGGGAAGGAGAGGAGAGAGGCTGAGATTTGTATAGAACTGGGATTTGTCGCAGGAGGTAGTGAAAAATGCTTTATGAAGCATGAGAATGAAAGAAGGAGAAATGCAGGATAAAGTATGTTTGGAGTAAGAAGTAACAAACTAGCAGGTACAAACAAATCTGTTTTCTTCTTCTCCCAGATGGTTCACAGTTGATTACAGGGGAATCCGGTTCCTTTTGCCTTGTCAATGCCTTGTCCAACTGTCTTGTTTAACTGTCATTTCTGAGCACTTGTGAAATTTTAGCACTTGTGAAATATTAGCACTCGTGCCATGCCCCAGACATGAGATACCTGATTGGCTGGGACTGTCCTTTGGGTGTGGCTCCCCTGGGGAAAGGGTAGTACAAGTATGGGATCTGTTATCCGAAAACCCATTATCCAAGAAGCTACAAATTACAGGAAAGCCGTCTCCCATAGACTCAAATAATACAAAATGTTTAAAACCGATTTCCTTTTTCTGTAATAATAAAACAGTAGCTTATACTTGATCCCAACTAAGATATAATTAATCCTTATTGGAAGCAAAACCAGTCTAATGAGTTTATTTCATGTTTACATTATTGTCTAGTAGACTAAAAGTATGAAGATCTATGTGATAGAAAGATCTGTTATCCAGAAAACCCTAAGTCCCGAGCATTGTAGATAACAGGGAACATACAGTAGCTGTATCATGTGTAATGCTTGTTTGAATGTCCTTATGTATAAATACTGTTAGTTGGGCACGTTCCTCTCCCTTTCTTCCCCCCTCCACCTTATTTAGTTCCCCTTTTCTTCTACCCTTTATTATTGTATAAATAAATATATCATATATAATAAATCAGGCTCAAGTCACCAGCTTGGCACCCCAAAATCCCCTGTGAGTAGGGAGTGGAGCAAGAATATAATGGACATAACTCCTTATAGAACTCCTTCCTGACCTCTTTGTTGAAATTTTCAGAGTTTTTACATTTAGAGAATGTCTCATAGTATTTTCAAATGACTTTTATGTAACACAATGATTGATGCAGTTATGAATTTATATAAGCGAAGAACTTTTTTTCATGGATTTGATACATATTTTATTAACCAATGATACATTTATAACTGTGAATGGATTTGAGTAGAATTCATTAACATGATAATAAACACTGAAGGAGATCTGACACTGCCCAACGCCTCCCCTGATCTTCCTCCACCATTACCTGACAGTGTGTAAGACTACAGGCTTGATAACGGGACACTTTTGTCTATTTCATAAATTGAACCAATAAATCACATTGCTGAAAAATCACTTCACTTGACAGTGTGCTACAGTTACTGGACTTTGCATAGTACTTTTCTGACCCGTGGCAGGTTGGATTAAGCCCCTGATCCCAAGAGTTTCTGCACAAGGTTTGAGCACTCCATTATTGTGTGGAATAACTCCTTATAGGAGAGAAATGATATTCATTGGTTATGGTTTTTCCTACTGGTTCCAATATTGTGTGACCTGCCCCTGCCCACATATTCACATCTGATAAACCCAATACCAAGACCAGTACCAAGACCAGTCATGTTTGGACTCATTTGACAGTCAATGTTGTTTTGAACTCATAAAACCTAGAAGCAGTTTTTATACAGTTGGTACAAGAGGCGTGGATTCTGTGTTTGAGTTACATTATCATATATGAGAGGTCTTGATGAAAACTCAAGTCACATCTACGTGGGCTTTCATCCCCCACATGGCATGGCTCTTATGGGCTTATCGTTGAGCATCACAGGCTGTGACCCCTTTACACCTGACTGATTCCAGACCTTAGTGAACAGAGGCCTGTTAGGTCAGTATGTTCCTGATGTTTCCTTCTGGGTCAGTCAACTCTTACATGTAGGCAATAAACAGTGGGGCAGAAATGGAACAGAGCTGTATTCCTTTAAATAGATGTCCCCATGCACTTCCAGTCACAATTCGGATGTACGGAAGTACAAACCTCACAGCCCTAATATGAAATGGTCTCCTTCCCTAACCAAGCCAACGTCCACATTATATAAAGTTTTATATGCAAGACAGCATATCAAAAATGGTTAATGGACATCCCAGACCTCACTGAAGAGGAGTGGGATGAGGCAATAGATAAAAGCTATTGTTATTTATATTCCATACGGGACACATTAAATAAATTTGAATGGCTTCATTAGCTCTATCTCACCAGTGTGTGACTAATATCAATGGGGCTCAATCCCAATGCAAGGTGTCATAGATATGGGGCTGAGGGTGCACATGGCTTGGTCCTGCCCACTGCTAGTAAACTGCTGACACCACAGGTGTGCATACTATCAATATTAGACAAAGTGATAAATATTAATCACGCCAGAATTAGATACTGGATAACATTAGTAAATCAGAATCTGCCACTTATCAAACTCACCTTTATAACCAGAGGTTCATTGAAAAGATTTGAAAATATCTGGAGCCCACAGTGGGAGGCGGGACTGGGTTCATGGATCTCTAACATAAACTAAAATGTGTGCAGAACAAAATGTGAAAATCTGTTGACCTTATATAGATGAAGGTGTAGTTAGTCCTAATTGTCAATAGGAGTCGGGGAAGTAAAACTTCCCATTAGGTGAATGAATACCTGAAGAACACTATAGATGATGAATACACTGACTACACTACTAAACAACGTATGTAAATCTAACAGAAACATAATTACCTTTATAGTATGTGTCAATGTCTTGTTTTTCTTTTCTTTCAATTTTGTCTGATGTGTTATATATATCATCATCATCATTTATTTATATAGCGCTGTCAAGATACGCAGTGCTTTACTGCAGTTATAGCAAACAGGGAATAAATGGTGGATAACAGACAAGGATTACAGAGTACAATAGGGTTTACAAACTAAAAGGTTAGGGTACAATTGAGACATTAGGATTGTATAAACAATTTGTCATTTTTGATACAGCAATGATTAATTAAGGTACATCGAATAGGCCTCTTTAAACAGATGGGTCTTTAAGGAGCGCTTGAAAGTTTGGAAAGAAGGAGAAAGTCTGACAGCTTGTGGCAGAGAGTTCCAGAGAAAAGCAGAAGCCCGAGAGAAGTCTTGTAGGTGAGAATGGGCAGAAGTGATCAGAGGAGAAGTGAGGGAAGATCAGAAGCAGAGCGTAGGTTTCGTGAAGGAGAGTATTTGGAGATTAGAGATGAAATCTAGGGAGGGGTTTCATTATTAAGGGCCTTGAATGTGAGTGTAAGTAATTTGAATTTGATTCTAGAAGAGATTGGGAGCCAGTGAAGGGACATACATATGGGAGCAGCTGATGTTGAGCGGTGAGATAGATGAATGAGTCTAGCGGCCTCGTTTAGATCAGATTGGAGTTGTGAAAGGTGACTTGTTGGAATACCTGTGAGGAGTAAGTTGCAGTAATCAAGGCGGGAGATGATGAGAGACTGAATCAGTGTTTTAGTTGATTCTGAACTGAGATAGGGTCGTATTCGAGCAATGTTGCGCAGTTGAATACGACAAGATTTTGCAAGTGTTTGAATGTGTGGTGAAAAAGACAGATGAGAGTCTAAGATGACTCCTAGGCAGCCTGTGTGGTGGAATGAAAGGTGGTGTTGTTTACGGTGAGTGATATCTGAGGGACAGGGGAAGATCTTGGAGGAAATATAATGAGTTCTGTTTTAGAAAGGTTCAGTTTCAGGTGGCGCTGTGACATCCAGGAGGAGACAGCAGAGAGACAGTCTGTGACTTGGGAAAGGACAGAATTAGAAAGATCAGGAGTAGACAAGTAGAGTTGGGTGTCAGCATAAAGGTGATACTGAAGTCCAAATGACTGAATGAGTTTTCCTAGTGAAGTTGTATAGAGCGAGAACAGCAGGGGGCCAAGAACAGAGCCTTGAGGAACTCCAACAGAGAGTGGGAAAGTAGTAGAAGTAGAGTTAGAGAAGGAAACTTTAAAGGAACGGTCAGACAGATAAGATGTAAACCATGAAAGAGCAGTGTCCCGAATGCCAGCTGAGTGTAGAATGTCAAGGAGGAGTGTGTGGTCAACTGTATCAAAGGCTGCAGAGAGATCTAGAAGGATTAGAATGGAATAATGACCTTTAGACTTTGCCAGTAGAAGATCATTGGTTACTTTGGTGAGTGCAGTTTCAGTCGAGTGTGATGGGTGGAAGCCAGATTGCAAGGGGTCGAGGAGGGAGTTGTGAGTGAGATGCTGGATCAGGTGTTTGTAAACAAGCCTTTCTAGTAATTTGGATGCGAATGGAAGAAGGGAGACCGGTCGATAGTTAGTGGGAGAGCTGGGATCAAGGGAAGGTTTTTTGAGGATAGGAGTGATTAGTGCTTGTTTGTATAATGATGGAAAGGTACCAGTAGAGAGTGAAAGATTGAATAGGTGGGTAAGTGCAGGAAAGAGTATATCAGAGATTGGGTGGAGAAGGCGAGAGGGTATGGGGTCAAGGGAGCAGGTGGTGGGTTTTGATCAGACTAGAAGTTTGCTAACTTCATCTAGAGTTGCAGGGGTGAAGGAGTGCAAAGTAGAAGTGAGTGGACTGCACGTTGGTCTGAGATTGTATATATAAATGCCCCCAGATGTGGGGCATAACTGGCACGATGAAGGTATGACTGTGTGTGGTTTGGTGTAATATATTGGTGTTACACAAGTGTGGACAAAATCCTGACAGAACCAGAAAGTCGGAAGCTTTGGCAGAACCCTAACTGGTGATTCTGACCCAAGAACCCAATACACAGAATGCAGCATGGAGGGGCTCAGTGAATGTGGCAGTGAAGGTGTGTAAGTGTCTGATTGGCTCACTCAGCTCATAAAAGGACACACGTCCGGCCTCATAGTCCAATGAGATCCTGATTCTCCTGCAGGAAGGTACGTTTGGTAAATTGGTTCTTCTCCTATAATGTATCACTGAATATTTATTTCCCCATCTGCACAAACTCCAGGACTTGTTATTATCCCCAATCCAGGACCAATCCCCTCCCCTTTCTATACTGGGATAGGCCACCCCTACCCTCCAGTTCCCTGATTCACTGACCTCCACTTCCCAGTAATGTCGCCCTGAGGGGAAACTCCTGCTGCTTAAAGCCTGAGGATAATCCTGAAATCTCTCTGGGGATTGTGGGTAATACTTCTTTTCTAGTGAGTAGGAAGCAGATTTCCTGTCCCCTGATACAGATACATCATTCCCAGCCGTGTTTATATCCAGTACCAGGTCTGTAGCCTCCTGCCCATAGATCCTTCCCTTTACCCCAGTCACAATGGCAGCTAAGCCTGTGATTAATGTCTCTGAGATCAGATCCACATCCGGATCCCCTACAGCAGGGACCTTTATATCATGTCTCTCTCTGCCCCCCTCATTATCTGCAGCTCCATGTGATTCCCGTTCCTGTAGGACAGTGAGTGGATCTGCCATGTTGCACAGCTCCTCAATGTGACGGATCTTCCTGGACAGCTCGTCCTTCTTTATCTCCAGCTCCTGGATCAGATCATGGAGTTGGTGGGAAACCTTCTCTTCCCTGGAGATGTCACTCAGGAGTCTCTTCTCTAGGGCTTCCAGCTGTTCCCTGGTGTCTCTAAACAGGGCAGTGACTCTCTCTGTCTCACCGGCTGCTTTTTCTGCCACTTCTCTCCTGCGCTCCTGCAGTCTCTGGATTTGCCCCTCAGTCTCCTCTCTCTCTGGCCTCAGTTTCTCCACAACTTTTCTTAGTTTCTCTTTCTTCTTCTCAGAGACCTCACTCAGCAGCTCCACCCTGTGGCCCCTGTGCTCTCCAGCAAGACAGCAGGACACACAGATACAGACAGAGTCCTCACAGCAGTAATACTCCAGGAGCTTGTTGTGTGAGGAGCATTTTATATGATATGATCAGGAAGGAATTGCTCTGCTATGTTCCTCAGCCTCAGGTTCCTTTCCAGTTCAGGTTGTCTTCTATATGTCCTTCTACATTCAGGACAAGAAGGATCTTCCTCTATACTCCTCTGCCAGTCCCATGTTCTCTCAATACAGATGAGACAGAAGTTATGGCCACACGGCAGAGTTACAGGGTCGGTATAAATCTCCCGGCACACGGAGCAGGTCAGTTCAGCTCTCAGATCAGCAGCTGCCGCCATGAGTAGAATCAGGAAGAAGAACTGAACAGTCTTCTCACTCAGACATGGGAGTGGCAAGTTTAGAGTTTAAACTTCAGATTCCTTTTAACCGTTTCCATTCCTGTTATTTTATCTCCAGTTACAATATAGGGAAAAGACTCACTGGATGTGGCTCTCTGATAGGAACCAATTGCAACACATTTCATTTTATGCTTCGAAGAACATTTATAAAACCACCTGGACATTTCAGCTTTGATACTTCGTTTCATTCCTTCCCTACAGAGATCCTTCCACTTCACAGGCTACAGCTCATTAGAGACAGTCAGGGTTCCATGATGACTTTTACTTGTTGCACATAATGGTGGTGGGTCTCCTCTAATGACTTATCATCCTCCCCAGGGGTCCCTTGTAGCCACAGGGACTGTTAGCCAGCCCTTAAACACTTGCCTGCCTTGTCAGGTCTGTATAACCAGAGAGTTAGTAGAAATGTACCAGTGACTCTCTTGCTGACACCTAATAACTCTGAGATTTATAATCTATAAAGCAGGATTGGAAATGGGGGCAGGTAGAAGAGCCACATAAAGCCACCCCAACATATGTATAATAATGGCAAAATGTCCTAGACCCTGTATTTACTTAGAGCAACACCATGACAACATTTATCATCACACCCCAAAACATTGTCGTTTTGTGGTAAACACATGGGCTATGCCCTTTTTGGCTTTATTATACATGTGCTGGGGTGCACATTTGAGCTTTTGGAGAGGCGAGACGTGGGTGTGAATATTTTGGATGACTATGTAGGCAGAAGACGCAAGTGGTTTGCTCCAGCTATAAAGTATTTCAGATGTTCCAACTCTCCCCTTGTCACCAGCACCTTGTGTAAGAGTTCACTTCCCATGTTGTGTAACTGGTACCTTTGCCCTGTGGGAGGGGTGTGTTCCTATTGGGGTGCAGTTCATTATTGCTATAGAAATGAAGGAGCAGGAATGTTCTTCATCGTTAGAAGGTGGAAGATGCCGGTGGAGACTTGAGACCTCAGTGAAGCAGAAGCTCCATGAGATATGGGGGACCCCTTTGGTGGAAGTTGAGGAAAGGGGCTAAACACATGGGCTATGCTCTTTTTGGCTTTGTTATACATGTGCTGGGGTGACTTTGTGTGTTACTTTTTCAATTTTGGGAACCCTATCTAATGGCCAAACTCTTAAAGGGGTTGTTCATCTTTGAGTTAACTGTTAGGGGCAGATTTACATATGGTCAAATATCGAGGGTTAATTAACCCTCGATATTCGACTGCCGAATGTAAATCCTTCGACTTCAAATATCGAAGTCGAAGGATTTACCGCAAATAGTTTGATCGAACGAAAAGGATCTTAATCCATTGATCAAACGATTTTTCTTCGACCAAAAAATTGTTAGAAAGCCTATGGGGACCTTCCCCATAGGCTAACATTGCACCTCGGTAGGTTTTAGGTGGCGAAGTAGGGGGTCGAAGTTTTTTTTAAAGAGACTGTACTTCGAATGGTCGAATAGTTGAACGATTTTTAGTTCGAATCGTTCGATTCGAAGTCGTAGTCGAAGTAGCCAATTTGATGGTCGAAGTAGCCAAAAAAAACATTCGAAATTCAAAATTTTTTTTATTTTATTCCTTCACTCGAGCAAAGTAAATGTGCCCCTATGTGTGAAGTAGAGAGGGATATTCTGAGACAAGTTGCAATTGGTTTTCATTTTTTATTATTTGTGGTTTTTTGATTGATTTGAATAAGATTCTGGAATAAGAATAGGAGAAGCCTGAATAGAAAGATGAGGACTGGTGTGGCTGAAACATGGCTGAATGAGTCACATGACTGGGCAGTTAAAGGAAAACTATACCCCCCCCAAACAGTGTATTTCTCTGTAAAAAGATATTGCATAAAACAGCTCATACGTAAAACCCTACTTCATGTAAATAAACCATTTTCATAATAATATACTTTACTAGTAGTAGGTAATCATAAATAGAAAACTGCCATTTTAAAAAATAAGGGCCGCCCCCTGGGATCATACAATTTACTGTGCACACAAACAAACCATACAGAGTTGTGTCTTTTGCTTCAACACTTCCTCCTGTTACAGTTAGAGCTGCAGTATTTCTGGTCAGGTGATCTCTTCCTGTTACAGTTAGAGCTGCAGTATTTCTGGTCAGGTGATCTCCTCCTGTTACAGTTAGAGCTGCAGTATTTCTGGTCAGGTGATCTCTTCCTGTTACAGTTAGAGCTGCAGTATTTCTGGTCAGGTGATCTCTTCCTGTTACAGTTAGAGCTGCAGTATTTCTGGTCAGGTGATCTCTTCCTGTTACAGTTAGAGCTGCAGTATCTCTGGTCAGGTGATCTCTTCCTGTTACAGTTAGAGCTGCAGTATTTCTGGTCAGGTGATCTCTTCCTGTTACAGTTAGAGCTGCAGTATCTCTGGTCAGGTGATCTCTTCCTGTTACAGTTAGAGCTGCAGTATTTCTGGTCAGGTGATCTCTTCCTGTTACAGTGAGAGCTGCAGTATTTCTGGTCAGGTTATCTCTTCCTGTTACAGTTAGAGCTGCAGTATTTCTGGTCAGGTGATCTCTTCCTGTTACAGTTAGAGCTGCAGTATTTCTGGTCAGGTGATCTCTTCCTGTTACAGTTAGAGCTGCAGTATTTCTGGTCAGGTGATCTCTTCCTGTTACAGTTAGAGCTGCAGTATTTCTTGTCAGGTGATCTCTTCCTGTTACAGTTAGAGCTGCAGTATTTCTGGTCAGGTGATCTATTCCTGTTAATGTTAGAGCTGCAGTATTTCTGGTCAGGTGATCTCTTCCTGTTACAGTTAGAGCTGCAGTATTTCTGGTCAGGTGATCTCTTCCTGTTACAGTGAGAGCTGCAGTATTTCTGGTCAGGTGATCTCTTCCTGTTACAGTTAGAGCTGCAGTATTTCTGGTCAGGTGATCTCTTCCTGTTACAGTTAGAGCTGCAGTATTTCTGGTCAGGTGATCTCTTCCTGTTACAGTGAGAGCTGCAGTATTT
Source organism: Xenopus petersii (assembly GCA_038501925.1). Taxonomy (NCBI): domain Eukaryota; kingdom Metazoa; phylum Chordata; class Amphibia; order Anura; family Pipidae; genus Xenopus; species Xenopus petersii. The sequence continues at coordinate 493,268 of CM076687.1, forward strand.
CTGGTCAGGTGATCTCTTCCTGTTACAGTTAGAGCTGCAGTATTTCTGGTCAGGTGATCTCTTCCTGTTACAGTTAGAGCTGCAGTATTTCTGGTCAGGTGATCTCTTCCTGTTACAGTGAGAGCTGCAGTATTTCTGGTCAGGTGATCTCTTCCTGTTACAGTTAGAGCTGCAGTATTTCTGGTCAGGTGATCTCTTCCTGTTACAGTGAGAGCTGCAGTATTTCTGGTCTTTTCTGGAGTAATGACTGATGTAGCAGTTTCATGAGGTGACTGCACATATATATTATAAACTGGTATAGAAAACAGGGTCAGACAGAAACCATAATGATTTATATTTACAACGTATATATAAACAGATAGATGGCAGCACCCTCCATTAGACGAACAAACCAAAAGAGAAAAAATATTTAACCAATAAACTTGCACCACCCCCACATCGTTAGTCCGTGATACTTCCCATGTAATATAATGTTAAAACGTAACCTTTAATTGGCAGAAGATAAACATTAGGAGTCCAGAACCCACTAAATTAAAAATATCATTAGGGGAGTAGATCTGAGCCGACTCAGTCATCGGCTCATAGACGGGTATCAGAGGTTTAATAGCTGGTATAATTCATGTGATGTTGGACTTATAAAGATTTATATAGAAAAACACATCATATATCACAACCACTAATGGAAATGAATTACAGTAATATTATATTATAGTATAGACAGAGTCCTGTCCTCTGTGCACAGTGAGTGGTATATGAACAGTGTTGTGAGTCACTGATAACTTGTGTCTCCTTTATTGTCTCCTTTGTGTGGATAACTAGTGACTGTGCAGAGATTAACTGTCTATTCCAGCCGCACAGTATAACTGCCTATAAGGGACACCTCAGATGCCATACCCGTTATTAACTGAAATGAGTCTGTATCTAGCGGTGGAATCTCAGATGCCGTGTAAACAGTTAACTGACTTCTATTTCGCCTCCAATCCAGTCCAATTGTCATAAAGATTGGACACAACCACCTTTCCACCCTTCACCATACTCTGCCCAATGTTTTAAAAAATAGCGGCGCCTGACATGCGTTTCAATCGCTAACTGCCAGCTTTGTCAAAGGCCATATTTATAAAGCAGGGCTGGAGATAATTAATACCTACCAATGACTGGATGGGGCAGAATAACTGCACATGCTCTTATCTCAGCTGTGAAGAGTATAAAGATGGCAGCTAGACTGATCATTCCCTGGGATTCTGAAAGCAATACACATAAGCCATCAATTAAACCAGTAGGTGGTGCTATACAAGTAATCAAGCAATGCTGGAGGCATGACATTAGTAATGTGTATGATTGGCCCAGAGGCTGATGACCACTTCCTGTCACACTTCAGTTTAGTGCTGGGCAGAGGGTGGAGCTTCCTCTTTCCCCTGCTGCTCCAGGAGGGAGTGGATGTACTGGGAGCCTGGGATTTAGGCCTCAGTAAAGGGAAGACTTTGATGAACTGGGGGATACAGGGACCCCTTGAATGAGAATTCAGGACAGGGGAGTTGTTTGTAGGAAAGTGAAGCAGATAGAAGTAGTTTAGCAAGAGCAGCCTGTGCTCCAACAAGGCTTGATAGCGTGGGGGTCGCTCTCCCCTCAGACAAGACTGTAGTGTAGGGGATTAAGGTTTAGTACTGAGGCTACAGAGATGCTGAGGTGCAACTATCCATGGGGGGCGCTATCTCTACAGGGGTGTCACAAGCTGCTGCCTCTCAATTGCTCTGATGTGACCTGACATGTCTGTGATAAACCTCACAGGATTGTGACTAGAAAACCCTCATTTGTGCTTCAGTGTAAGGGCACACTCAGATTCGGGGGGAGATTAGTCACCAGGTGAATAATCTCCTCTTCTTCGGGCAACTAATCTCCCCAAACAAACTGCCTTCCCCTCAACTAGAATTGCCGGTGAGATGGCACTCCGGTTCCCTCACGAGGAAACTTCAAGCGACTTCCGAAAACGAAGTGCCCCGAGTGCCATCCGACTGGCGATTTTCATTCTAGCTGAGGGGAAGGCATTTGGGGAGATTAGTCGCCTGAAGAAGAGGAGATTTGTTGCTGGACGACTAATCTCCCCGAATCTGCCCGTGTGTCTCTGCCCTTAAGAGAATAAAGCCTGTTGTGTTTGTTCAAGAAACTTCTGGTGTCAACTTCTATTATTTAGTCACTCAGCACAAGTGAGGTGTAGTTGCACAACACCATCCCTTCACCCTTTCATGTAGCAAAGGCCCATCCTATAGAGAGAGGGACAAATGTCCTGGTGGGACAAGGTCTAGCCTAGAATAGATGGGGTTAATTTGCATTAAATGATATTTGCTGTTGATGTGATAATGAATAATGTGAGATTGTGTCTTAATAAAGGTGGGTTTATATAACAGGGTAAGTGAGGAGTTTTATACTGGTTATAATGAATGTTCTAATATTGTATTCTACTAATTCTTTTACAGCTGAATAATTAATGAAGTATTTCTTTATTTTATTTTGCATTAAACAAAAACAGTAGGAAAAGAAGAAGGAGAGAGAAAGGTTACATGATACCCTTATATGTAATACTATATTTATTCTGGGATTAATGGCTAAAATACATGACATTTCTACTGTATTTATCCTGAAATTGACATTTCATTTATCATCTTTTTTTCTGGAGGTGATACAAGAAATGAGCCCAGAATTTCTCTTACATATAATGTTTTTGGGGTGTAAGTCTGTCACTGTATATAATATAGTTGGGGTGTCAGTACCCACAGCCTTTCATTTTATATAATGAGCTTGGGGTGCCAGACATGCAGCTATTCCAGTGCTGATCAATCAAAAATAATATTTTTGGAAAAAATTACTCCCACCTGCACTTCTGCAGGATCCCCACTATAGTTTGGGGGTGAATAGTTGGACCAGCAGCAGATCTGCTACATTTAGCACTGGCTTTATCTTCTCCAAACAAATAAATCCCAACCTGCCTGTGTCACACAGTGAGTAAGATACTACTGACCTGAGACAAATAATAAATCTATCAGTGCAGAAATAAGAGGTCAGGGTGTGAGTAACAGCAACAACGTGTAACCACTGAGTATGTCAATATCTCCTCCAGTCTCTGTACAGTAAACAAAGGCAAATACTCTTCCCTAAATCTGAATATTCTGTTGCTGCTTAACTAACAGACCTGGAGTAGGACTAGAGTTGTGACCCCAGGAAAGGGAGTGAGTGTAGGGAACATGTATATATTAGACAAACTCCTCTAATAATGACTCGGCAGTTCCATTTCTGCACCTACAGATTTATATTGAATTCTTTTGATTCTCTTAAAATATAAAGGGGTTTAATTTCTGCTCCTCCCTCTGCCCAGGGGTCCAATCATTCTCCCTCCCTTCTAACTCACAGACCCACCTCTGAGTATCACTCATGTATTAAAAGGGATAATGTACCCCCTACTGTAAATGATAAGGATATTAGAAGTCACTGAGGGGTTGTTCTGTGACCATATAAAGGCACAAGGCTGCAGGCTGAGTTATACAGGGAACTCTGAGTATCACTCATGTATTATAAGGGATAATGTACCCCCTACTGTAAATGATAAGGATATTAGAAGTCACTGAGGGGTTGTTCTGTGACCATATAAAGGCAGAAGGCAGCAGGCTGAGTTATACAGGGAACTCTGAGTATCGCTCATGTATTATAAGGGATAATGTACCCCCTACTGTAAATGATAAGGATATTAGAAGTCACTGAGGGGTTGTTCTGTGACCATATAAAGGCACAAGGCTGCAGGCTGAGTTATACAGGGAACTCTGAGTATCACTCATGTATTATAAGGGATAATGTACCCCCTACTGTAAATGATAAGGATATTAGAAGTCACTGAGGGGTTGTTCTGTGACCATATAAAGGCACAAAGCTGCAGGCTGAGTTATAGAGGGAACTCTGAGTATCACTCATGTATTATAAGGGATAATGTACCCCCTACTGTAAATGATAAGGATATTAGAAGTCACTGAGGGGTTGTTCTGTGACCATATAAAGGCACAAGGCTGCAGGCTGAGTTATACAGGGAACTCTGAGTATCACTCATGTATTATAAGGGATAATGTACCCCCTACTGTAAATGATAAGGATATTAGATGTCACTGAGGGGTTGTTCTGTGACCATATAAAGACACAAGGCTGCAGGCTGAGTTATACGGGGAACTCTGAGTATCACTCATGTATTATAAGGGATAATGTACCCCCTACTGTAAATGATAAGGATATTAGAAGTCACTGAGGGGTTGTTCTGTGACCATATAAAGACACAAGGCTGCAGGCTGAGTTATACAGAGAACTCTGAGTATCACTCATGTATTATAAGGGATAATGTACCCCCTACTGTAAATGATAAGGATATTAGAAGTCACTGAGGGGTTGTTCTGTGACCATATAAAGGCACAAGGCTGCAGGCTGAGTTATACAGGGAACTCTGAGTATCACTCATGTATTATAAGGGATAATGTACCCCCTACTGTAAATGATAAGGATATTAGAAGTCACTGAGGGGTTGTTCTGTGACCATATAAAGGCACAAGGCTGCAGGCTGAGTTATACAGGGAACTCTGAGTATCACTCATGTATTATAAGGGATAATGTACCCCCTACCGTAAATGATAAGGATATTAGAAGTCACTGAGGGTTTATATTATTATTTTATTGTTATTAATATGTATTATTAGAGTGCCAACTATTCCGCAGTGCTGTGAGGTTTATATGCTGAATGTTGGAGTGATAATCAAATAGTGACTGATGAAATGAATATAGTTAGTGTGTCTATATATGTTACTGTATGTTGCTCAGGCCCATTCTCCCCAGGGAACCAGCCAGAATTCCCAAATGATATTTATATAACACTTGTGGGTTTTGTTCCAAGTTCAGTCAATTCCTGGGGGGCAGGTGCAGTTTGCTAAAATAACTTTGTTGTCTGGTCCTGGAATCTGGAGTGTTGTGAAAGGAACAGACAGGCCAGACAATTCCTTCCAGTGGCCCAGCTCACGTATCCCATCAGAATGAGTGACCTTGTGTCAGCTGGAAAGAGCTACTGGTAAATAAATCATTAGAGAGATTATTATATGATCCCCTTATATATTTATACATAGTTATCATATCTCCCCTTAAGCGCCTCTTCTCCAGTGTGAACATCCCCAATTTGGCCAGTCTTTCCTCATAGCTAAGATTTCCCCTTTACCAGCTTAGTTGCCCTTCTCTGTCCCCTCTCTAATACAATAATGTCCTGTTTGAGTGATGGAGACCAAAACTGTACGGCATATTCTAGATGGGGCCTTACCAGTGCTCTATACAGTGGGACCCCCTCCTCCCGTGACTCTCTGCCCCATTTAATACAACTCAAGACCTTATTTGCCCTTGATGCTGCTGACATACTTCCTCTGCCTACAAGAAACCTGGATTCTCTGGTTTTTAAGAAGACCCTTTGAGGAAAGACTGGCCAAATTGGGGACTTCCAGTATGGGGCCAAGAGGAGAGGCAGCTCACTAGAAGCGCTCCGTCGCTAACCCTCCCCTCAACTAAACATTCAGTCCCTTTGCGGCAATAATACAAATTTGAATAATGTCGGCAAACTCACCTAAAGGTAATCCGGGTTCCAGAGGATCCGCTTCGAGACGTTCTAGTCTTGAGACAAGGCTAAAAAAGACGCTGCACAGTTAAAATCAAAGATGGCGGACAGGAACTCTAATGCTATTGCGCAATTACCTCATAACTCAAAATGAATCAATTTTGACAGCTTGAATTACAAGCAAATTGCTACTGAAGTATCTCATTAACTCTCATTAACTCTGCTTTGGAGAAATCTATTGAGAGAGCTGTAGGCTCCATAAGACTGGATTTAAATAAGTTTACTGAACAGCTTTCCTCATAGATTAAAGGGCAAGTAACACCAAAAATTTTTAAGTAAAAAATCCATTCCTCCCCCCTCCAATAATACTGCTATCCTGGACAAAGTTAACTCTCTTTAATATCTAATACATAAATAAAGCAACAAAATCTCACTTCCGGTTTGTTGTAAAACGGCGATTTGGCGACCTGCACTTACGTGCGCGCTCCAATGTCCTGCTAACCGGCTTCTTTCTAAAACCGGAAGTTACTGGTGATGCTGCTGTTCAGCCGGTGACTTGTCTCCTTCGCTGTCGAGCTTGGTAGCTGCTCACTCCCCCTCCCCTCTTCTTTCCCAGCCACCTCGTTCCCCACACGGACTCACACAGAACAGGCTCCGCCACAGTACCACATATCGACTTTCTGCCAGAAGTTGCTGGTTCAGCTGCTGTTCAGCCTCTCTGCTCTCTCTCTGCACACACACCACGTAGCGGGCAAAGTTCATCACAGACTGTTCTGTGGCGCCATTCTGTGCACCGAGCAGAGGCTGAACAACGGGAACTTCCGTCAGTGAGTCACTATGTGATATGTAGTACTGTGGCGGAGCCCATTCAGCTCTGTGTGAGTCTTTGTGGAGAACAAGGTGGCTGGGAAAGGAGAGGGTAGGAGGGGGGTTTGAGCAGCTACCAAGCTTGATAGAGAATGAGACAAGCTAATAAAAAGTCACCGGCTGAACAGCAGCAACACCAGTAACTTCCGGTTTTAGAAAGAAGCCGGTTAGCAGGACATTGGAGCGCGCACGTAAGTGCAGGTCGCCAAATCGCCGTTTTACAACAAACCGGAAGTGAGATTTTGTTGCTTTTTTATGTATTAGATATTAAAGAGAGTTAACTTTGTCCAGGATAGCAGTATTATTGGAGGGGGGAGGAATGGATTTTTTACTTAAAATTTTTTGGTGTTACTTGCCCTTTAACCTTGTGGTGGAAATGGAGGAGAGGGTTTCTTCTTTGGAGGATAGCTCTTATTCCATGGCTAATAAAATGCTATTTCTACAAAAAAAACTCAAGGAATTAAAACCAAAAATGATGATCTGGAAAACAGGTCCAGAAGGAATAATCTTCATTTTATTATAAACAAGAGACTTTTGATTCACTAATTTCTCAGTGGCTAAAGCTTTAAACCTTCAAAAAGACATTCCCATTTTAAAGGTGGAAAGAGCTCACAGAGTCGGCGATCTCAAGGACTCAAATGATCAAAAACCTAGAACAGTTTTGGCAAAACTTCTGGACTATGCTCATACATTTTGGACTATGCTCATACATTTTGGACTATGCTCATACATTTTGCAGGCTTACAAAAAATCCAGGAATCTGTTTTTGGGAAAAAATAAAATTCTGATTTTGCAAGATTTTTCTCAGATTGTTTCTAAACAAAGTTTAGGTTTATTTCTCACATTGAACGAGATTTAAACAAGAGAAAAGCTACTGATGAAATTTCTGATGTAACGGAGAATTCCACTCATTTAAATCAGATTTCAACGCCCAGGGATCAAGACTTTCACATTGTTAGAAAAGTCTCCCCTTACAAAAAGATATAAAATCTTCCTCTGGAAAAAGGTCAAGATCTCGTCATGACAAGGATTTTTCTCGGATCTGCAGAAATGGACACTTGATTCAGTACATCTAATACATTGTTATTGCTTCAATGAGTTTATTACTTATATTAATTTAAAGGAAGGGGGGACCCTCACTTCTATTGATTCAATTCTGGAAAGAATTAATTAAGATGACATCACTCTAGGAAAAAAAGTGAGGGTGTTTTTGTTTCTATCATTTTGTATTCTCATTCACAATGTTTATTATTGATAGTTCAAAAAGTTACACTTTATTATCTCCATTATTTTATGTCTTAAATTTGATTTGCAAATGTTTGTTTTTTCACTATGATTTATTTTATAACATATATATTGACTTTTATTTTGCTCTTAAGGCTAAAACCCCCATTTCGGTCACTTCCCATCACTTGATGCTCAAATATTTTGACAATGGATAAACTTAAAACAGTTTCTTGGAATGTAAATGGAATTAACTCACCTATTAAATGTAAAAGAATACTACTACAAGAGTTAAAAAAAATGGGAGCAGATAAGAGAAAATGAATTAATACTTACCGAGATTTTCTTATCTCGGTGAGTATTAATCCATTTTCTCTTTTCCTGGCCATCCCCTGGCAGCCTTATAATTTGGGTTAGTAGCCTCGCAATTAAATGGGAGGGCAACTGAATGATGTTTGATAACAGAATTGAATTAGGTTACAGCTGCGGCCTGCAGTACTGAACGCCCAAACTGTGCCAAAGATGCAGATCTAATATCTAATCTAAGTTCTACCAAATGGCACATTTCAGGTGAGTAAAGTCCTTATGGGATGAGATGGATATTATGGGGGTGCTAGTCTACTCCAGCAGAGGATCCAGTTCTGCACATTGCCATTGGTTGATCTTGGATCCCTCCCCTTGTTTATTATTATTATTCAGGAGAGATCTCAGTGTGTGGGGCTGGACCCCAGTCAGGAGAGTCAACTGGAGAGCGTGGCCTTTCTTTGCCCAGATGGCTCTGCTTGATTGTTCTAAACAGGTGAGATAAGCAACACAGAGGGGCTAAAGGGGGGACCTTTATGATTATCTATTACCCCCCAACATCTGTGCTCTAGTGCTACATCTTTTCCTCCCGAGACTTCTCCCTTCCCCGCAGTTCTATCTTCTTCCCCCCAGACTAGTGTTCCCTTGGTTTCTTGGTTGTGATTCTACTGCCTATGTCCTGCTTTGGGTTCCTCTGGGTTCCTTGTGTGTGTGGACTTGCTCTCAGATCTGTTTCTGTCCTAGACACGATAACCCCAGCAAACTCCATCCAGACCGGAGCCAATGAGGGGCCCAGCGGCCAAAGAGGAGGGAATGAGACAGAACTAACATTTCTCATATTGGCCAAGGAAGGACAACCATGAACTAAACCTGTCCAGCCCAGAAGGGGGGATGGGTCTGTAGTTGAAGAGTCCTGTTCCAGAATCCCATAAGCTCTCTGGAGTCTGTTGATATCAAGGGTCCGGACTTTCCGCTATGAATGTCCCACAGGAGGGTCAGGCACATAAAGCTCAGGCTGGAAACTTGTGTTGCACTAATTAACCCCTTGCTCACTGCAGAAATGAAGTGCTGATTTCATCTAATGATATTAATCCTGAACGTTGATCACAACATGATTTCTCACCAATATTCCTGCTTTTGTTTTCCCCCCACTATACAACATAGCAAGACACTCACCCGACAGCCCAGAAGCTCAGGTTTTAGAATATAAACATTGCCTCAAATATCTCCTCTAGTATCTACATGGGGGGTGAGTCAACCAACCGATCTACCAACCAATCTAGTGATCTCTAGTAGTAGAATCCCTGGGCAGTAATGTCATCTCATTTAATGCAAAAAACAAATATATACTGGGGCAACAAAGACCGATCAGTGTATTGTGGGGGGGGGGGGGGCTTCTTTTACACAATAGAAATGCTACAAGTAAAACAGCAATTAGGCAAAGATAGAAAATGAGGAACTGGTCGATTCACTGGTAAAGTCCAATCACAAAAACAATTGGTGATAAAAAAAGATGCAGTTTAAGAATGTGGTTCCACTAAAGGACAAAGAAAGGTGAAATCATGGAGTGGGGCTGCCAGTTTGTTGGGCAGAAGTTTGACTCATTGACGAGTGTCCAACTAAAAGGGACCACCCAGAGATTTCACATTAAATTGCTTTTTGAAAGATGTAAATATTGTAGTTACAGGGGATTCTTTTCCTCAGTATAAACAATAGAGGAGCAAGTGCTACTGGGCCTACGCTATAGTGGTTCAGATGTCTCTGCTCTTTACTGTGTTTTTTACACTTTTAAGATCTTTGTGCAGGTGATTTCTGGCATTTTTAACAAATACTATTCCTCTCCCCCAGCAGCAATAGGGTTTATCTCTCCCTCTATTTTCTTTCATTCCGGCTGCATGTTCTGAGTAGCCAGCAGGGGTCACACAAACACCATGAGACTCAAACTGGCCCAATGGAATAATCAACAGCCCAGAAACTGTAACTGTAACTGTAACTGTATTCTGCAAATCAACCCACTGCCTGAGCTCTTACTGAAGTAACCCTTCATATACCAGCTCCAATCTGCACTCCTATATCCACTGCTGTGTAGCTATTACTGTTATGCTGCCATAGTTTTATGGGATCTCTGTACAGACTATCAGCAAACGTAGGGACTGTTCCTGCTGAATTGTGCTTAGTACAGGGAATACCTATGTACCATAGTTTTATGGGATTTCTCTGTACAGACTATGAGCAAACTTAGGGACTGTTCCTGCTGAATTGTGCTTAGTACAGGGAATACCTATGTGCCATAGTTTTATGGGATCTCTCTGTACAGACTATGAGCAAACTTAGGGGACTGTTCCTGCTGAATTGTGCTTAGTACAGGGAATACCTATGTACCATAGTTTTATGGGATCTCTGTACAGACTATGAGCAAACTTAGGGACTGTTCCTGCTGAATTGTGCTTAGTACAGGGAATACCTATGTGCCATAGTTTTATGGGATCTCTCTGTACAGACTATGAGCAAACTTAGGGACTGTTCCTGCTGAATTGTGCTTAGTACAGGGGAATACCTATGCTGCCATAGTTTTATGGGATCTCTCTGTACAGACTATGAGCAAACTAATGGTGGCCATAGACACACAGATCCAATCGTACGAATCGAGGATTCGTACGATTTTCGGATCGTGTGTGGCATGTGCCGACTTCTTTCGTCCGGCGGAGATCGGTCGTTTGGTCGATCGGTCAGGTTTGATTTTGACCCGACCGATCCCGCCGGAGCTCATGGCACATTGTAATCTGATCGTTCGGCCATACGGCCGAACAATCAGATTACCCCCGATATAGCCATGCCTGTTAATGGCATATCGGGGAAAGATCCGCTCGTTTGGCAACATCGCCAAACGAGCGGATCTTTGCATCTATGGCCACCTTTAGGGACTGTTCCTGCTGAATTGTGCTTAGTACAGGGAATACCTATGTACCATAGTTTTATGGGATTTCTCTGTACAGACTATGAGCAAACTTAGGGACTGTTCCTGCTGAATTGTGCTTAGTACAGGGAATACCTATGTACCATAGTTTTATGGGATCTCTCTGTACAGACTATGAGCAAACTTAGGGGCTGTTCCTGCTGAATTGTGCTTAGTACAGGGAATACCTATGTACCATAGTTTTATGGGATCTCTCTGTACAGACTATGAGCAAACAGGGGGCTGTTCCTGCTGAATTGTGCTTAGTACAGGGAATACCTATGCTGCCATAGTTTTATGGGATCTCTCTGTACAGACTATGAGCAAACTTAGGGACTGTTCCTGCTGAATTGTGCTTAGTACAGGGAATACCTATGTACCATAGTTTTATGGGATCTCTCTGTACAGACTATGAGCAAACTTAGGGGCTGTTCCTGCTGAATTGTGCTTAGTACAGGGAATACCTATGCTGCTATAGTTTTATGGGATCTCTCTGTACAGACTATGAGCAAACTTAGGGACTGTTCCTGCTGAATTGTGCTTAGTACAGGGAATACCTATGTACCATAGTTTTATGGGATCTCTCTGTACAGACTATGAGCAAACTTAGGGACTGTTCCTGCTGAATTGTGCTTAGTACAGGGAATACCTATGTGCCATAGTTTTATGGGATCTCTCTGTACAGACTATAAGCAAACTTAGGGGCTGTTCCTGCTGAATTGTGCTTAGTACAGGGAATACCTATGCTGCTATAGTTTTATGGGATCTCTCTGTACAGACTATGAGCAAACTTAGGGACTGTTCCTGCTGAATTGTGCTTAGTACAGGGAATACCTATGTGCCATAGTTTTATGGGATCTCTCTGTACAGACTATAAGCAAACTTAGGGGCTGTTCCTGCTGAATTGTGCTTAGTACAGGGAATACCTATGCTGCTATAGTTTTATGGGATCTCTCTGTACAGACTATGAGCAAACTTAGGGACTGTTCCTGCTGAATTGTGCTTAGTACAGGGAATACCTATGTACCATAGTTTTATGGGATCTCTCTGTACAGACTATGAGCAAACTTAGGGACTGTTCCTGCTGAATTGTGCTTAGTACAGGGAATACCTATGTGCCATAGTTTTATGGGATCTCTCTGTACAGTCTATGAGCAAACTTAGGGACTGTTCCTGCTGAATTGTGCTTAGTACAGGGAATACCTATGTACCATAGTTTTATGGGATCTCTCTGTACAGACTATGAGCAAACTTAGGGACTGTTCCTGCTGAATTGTGCTTAGTACAGGGAATACCTATACAGATAGAGTTAAGAGGGAACATGCCTCTGGTTTGGGGAAAGCTCCAGGCGGTGCTGGGAGGGTCTTTGGCTCAGGATGGTGCAAAAAGGCTGATTTGGAAAACACATTGTCCGTGGGTGACGTTACAATGGGTTTATTAGGAGTGGGCGTGTTCCAGAGAACCTGCCATTTCCCCGCCCCCTCTTATTCCCCAACACTAATTTGCTTGAGGATGTGATTTTGGGAGTGTTTGTTCCAGTCAGATGGAGAAACCATCTCACATCTGTTATAGGGAGAATTACTCACCACTTGGTCCTGTCCCAAATACTCTGGTGCTGATCCAGATACACAACGTGGGGCTTTGAGGTTCCTCAGACTGATTGGACCTGAGATTTCCCTTGTGCTACTGCCACAACCAATGGCTGATAATGTTCTGCTCATCAGACGAGTAACTTCATTACTGGCACCATCCGCAGCTCGGAACCACCAGCCCATCGGAACATATTAAATAACTGGATCAGTGACCAGGAATTCCTAAATTATTCCATTTATTCCAGTGCTGAGTCTCTAATCCACCAGGACACGACTCCCACTTCTACTGTGTATACACTGAGCCGCCGTTATAGTTAATTATATCCTAATGTTATTCTATGGGGACTCGTTATGCACCGCCCCAAACTGAGTCACAACTCACTGATATATAAATTCCCACACCCTGCTGCTTATATACAAATACCCCCATATAGACATGGTTATGAGATTCCCTACCAAGAGAGGGGAATGAGTGATTCATTGGTGGGGAGGAAAGGAGATCTCACCATCAGTATAGGAAGGGGTTCTTTACTGTAAGGACAGTCAGGTTATGGGATTCCCTACCAAGAGAGGGGAATGAGTGATTCATTGGTGGGGAGGAAAGGAGATTTCACCATCAGCATAGGAAGGGGTTCTTTACTGTAAGGACAGTCAGGTTATGGGATTCCCTACCAAGAGAGGGGAATGAGTGATTCATTGGTGGGGAGGAAAGGAGATCTCACCATCAGCATAGGAAGGGGTTCTTTACTGTAAGGACAGTCAGGTTATGGGATTCCCTACCAAGAGAGGGGGAATGAGTGATTCATTGGTGGGGAGGAAAGGAGATCTCACCATCAGCATAGGAAGGGGTTCTTTACTGTAAGGACAGTCAGGTTATGGGATTCCCTACCAAGAGAGGGGGAATGAGTGATTCATTGGTGGGAGGAAAGGAGATCTCACCATCAGCATAGGAAGGGGTTCTTTACTGTAAGGACAGTCAGGTTATGGGATTCCCTACCAAGAGAGGGGGAATGAGTGATTCATTGGTGGGGAGGAAAGGAGATCTCACCATCAGCATAGGAAGGGGTTCTTTACTGTAAGGACAGTCAGGTTATGGGATTCCCTACCAAGAGAGGGGGAATGAGTGATTCATTGGTGGGAGGAAAGGAGATCTCACCATCAGCATAGGAAGGGGTTCTTTACTGTAAGGACAGTCAGGTTATGGGATTCCCTACCAAGAGAGGGGGAATGAGTGATTCATTGGTGGGGAGGAAAGGAGATCTCACCATCAGCATAGGAAGGGGTTCTTTACTGTAAGGACAGTCAGGTTATGGGATTCCCTACCAAGAGAGGGGGAATGAGTGATTCATTGGTGGGGAGGAAAGGAGATCTCACCATCAGCATAGGAAGGGTTTGCTATAACAACGGAATGGTAGAACAGTAGTCACATGGTGTTGGCTGTTCCTGCAAGAATCGGATCAGGCTGTAGTGTTAAGAGCTACACAGTGAGGCTGAGCGGAGAAGCAGGGCATGCTGGGTAAGGTCCCAGTGCAGAGATGTGGAATTTCACAGAGTGGGATGAAAAGGAGTGAGGAATTTCCAATAGGAATGTGACCATTGGTTTTAAGAAGTCAATTGGGAAGCCCCGCCCATTCCTCTAATCATCTCCCCTGCAGGGTGTGGGGGTGCATGTCCAGTGAAGGGAAAATGTTGCATTGTGGGTAGGTGGCTGTTCCTGCTGAACTGGGATTGGAAAGTGTCAGTGTGACTGTATCTCTCAGCAATGCCCAGATACTGCCCCTGACACCCAAACACGTTTCCCTGTTTGTCCCTAACGGCTCTTCATACCGAGTCAGGAATCCCCTCCCCCACAGACTTGCGCCACTAAGTGATGTGTGAGACCCCACCCACAACTTCACTGTCAGCTTCTGTCCTTATAGGTGCCCACCCCTTTTGTGACATCATCAGCGGGGCAGGTCTGTATATATATATACTGTATATACTTTATATAGAGGGAGAGAAGGTGGGTTTGGCTCAAGTTTGTCTCAACATCAGAAGCTCCACCTAATGCTGAGTATATAGAGAGGTCTGACTAGTTCTCTCATTGCCCTCAGGCTGTTCCTGCTGAATTCTGTTCATGCAAAGTATAATCATCCCGTGACAGGTTTATGCCCCCTCCTGCCATTCACTTGTTCTTGGGGTACAAATAAACACTCACCCCAAATCTCCTAATTGACCTTTAGACTGGGCCCCCTTAGCTCATAACAAGGTTACAGATATATAGAAACATTGGGGTAACAGTCACCCTGCTATAGTTCCAGGGGAACCCAGGGTACAAATAGACACCCCAAATCTCCCCCTAACTGACCTTCAGACTGGGCCCCTTAGCTCATAACAAGGTTACAGATATATAGAAACATTGGGGTGTCACCCTGCTATAGTTCCAGGGGTACCCAGGGTACAAATAAGCACTCACCCCAAATCTCCCCCTAACTGACCTTCAGACTGGACCCCCTTAGCTCATAACAAGGTTACAGATATATAGAAACATTGGGGTAACAGTCACCCTGCTATAGTTCCAGGGGTACCCAGGGTACAAATAAGCACTCACCCCAAATCTCCCCCTAACTGACCTTCAGACTGGACCCCCTTAGCTCATAACAAGGTTACAGATATATAGAAACATTGGGGTAACAGTCACCCTGCTATAGTTCCAGGGGTACCCAGGGTACAAATAAGCACTCACCCCAAATCTCCCCCTAACTGACCTTCAGACTGGACCCCCTTAGCTCATAACAAGGTTACAGATATATAGAAACATTGGGGTAACAGTCACCCTGCTATAGTTCCAGGGGAACCCAGGGTACAAATAGACACCCCAAATCTCCCCCTAACTGACCTTCAGACTGGGCCCCTTAGCTCATAACAAGGTTACAGATATATAGAAACATTGGGGTGTCACCCTGCTATAGTTCCAGGGGTACCCAGGGTACAAATAAGCACTCACCCCAAATCTCCCCCTAACTGACCTTCAGACTGGACCCCCTTAGCTCATAACAAGGTTACAGATATATAGAAACATTGGGGTAACAGTCACCCTGCTATAGTTCCAGGGGTACCCAGGGTACAAATAAGCACTCACCCCAAATCTACCCCTAACTGACCTTCAGACTGGGCCCCCTTAGCTCATAACAAGGTTACAGATATATAGAAACATTGGGGTAACAGTCACCCTGCTATAGTTCCAGGGGAACCCAGGGTACAAATAGACACCCCAAATCTCCCCCTAACTGACCTTCAGACTGGGCCCCTTAGCTCATAACAAGGTTACAGATATATAGAAACATTGGGGTGTCACCCTGCTATAGTTCCAGGGGTACCCAGGGTACAAATAAGCACTCACCCCAAATCTCCCCCTAACTGACCTTCAGACTGGACCCCCTTAGCTCATAACAAGGTTACAGATATATAGAAACATTGGGGTAACAGTCACCCTGCTATAGTTCCAGGGGTACCCAGGGTACAAATAAGCACTCACCCCAAATCTCCCCCTAACTGACCTTCAGACTGGACCCCCTTAGCTCATAACAAGGTTACAGATATATAGAAACATTGGGGTAACAGTCACCCTGCTATAGTTCCAGGGGTACCCAGGGTACAAATAAGCACTCACCCCAAATCTCCCCCTAACTGACCTTCAGACTGGACCCCCTTAGCTCATAACAAGGTTACAGATATATAGAAACATTGGGGTAACAGTCACCCTGCTATAGTTCCAGGGGTACCCAGGGTACAAATAAGCACTCACCCCAAATCTCCCCCTAACTGACCTTCAGACTGGACCCCCTTAGCTCATAACAAGGTTACAGATATATAGAAACATTGGGGTAACAGTCACCCTGCTATAGTTCCAGGGGTACCCAGGGTACAAATAAGCACTCACCCCAAATCTACCCCTAACTGACCTTCAGACTGGGCCCCCTTAGCTCATAACAAGGTTACAGATATATAGAAACATTGGGGTAACAGTCACCCTGCTATAGTTCCAGGGGTACCCAGGGTACAAATAAGCACTCACCCCAAATCTCCCCCTAACTGACCTTCAGACTGGGCCCCCTTAGCTCATAACAAGGTTACAGATATATAGAAACATTGGGGTGTCACCCTGTTATAGTTCCAGGGGTACCCAGGGTACAAATAAGCACTCACCCCAAATCTCCCCCTAACTGACCTTCAGACTGGGCCCCCTTAGCTCATAACAAGGTTACAGATATATAGAAACATTGGGGTGTCACCCTGCTATAGTTCCAGGGGTACCCAGGGTACAAATAAACACTCACCCCAAATCTCCCCCTAACTGACCTTCAGACTGGGCCCCCTTAGCTCATAACAAGGTTACAGATATATAGAAACATTGGGGTGTCACCCTGCTATAGTTCCAGGGGTACCCAGGGTACAAATAAACACTCACCCCAAATCTCCCCCTAACTGACCTTCAGACTGGGCCCCCTTAGCTCATAACAAGGTTACAGATATATAGAAACATTGGGGTGTCACCCTGCTATAGTTCCAGGGGTACCCAGGGTACAAATAAACACTCACCCCAAATCTCCCCCTAACTGACCTTCAGACTGGGCCCCCTTAGCTCATAACAAGGTTACAGATATATAGAAACATTGGGGTGTCACCCTGCTATAGTTCCAGGGGTACCCAGGGTACAAATAAACACTCACCCCAAATCTCCCCCTAACTAGTCTGACTAAGGGGACACTGCATTAAAGTAATTGGCAGAGCAAGTTGCCCCCCAGTAGTTGTACATGAGATTACAAATGACACCCCAACACTACAGCGCCCCTCATTCTCACAGAAGCAGAGAGGAAAGGCTTCCAGGGTGACATTATGAAGCTCGGGCCCCTGGGGGCCAGTCAGTGCACCCCTATGTTGGATAAAGAGAGCAGGAATGGGAGGAGAGTACAATAAAATGTGTGTATTTTACAGACAGCTCCAGAATGAGGCTCTGCCCCCCATGTACACAGTTATTACCCAGCATCCTCCTGGGAAGGAGAAGCCACAGAGGGTTAACGCTTTACACTATGAAAGTGTGAGCTCTGCAGCGCCCTCTTGTGGAGAGTAGGGAATATCTCGCCTCCGACCATTGGTTGTGTCAATAGGGGGTGTGGAATGCACAGCACAAAGCTCCTCCCCCTCATTCCTCCTCTTCCTCATTATCTTCCATTGTAATTCCCTGCTCGAGGGCGTGGTCTGGCGCCACTCGCTGAATGGAGACGATTCCGCTAAGCACCGCGTATCCCACCATTGCCAGCAGCCCCGCCAGCACTGACAGCACCTGATTGCGCCGTTTGTGGGGGTCATCCTCTGTGTCCTGTGTCTCTGCGCTTGGAGGTTTGGGGGCGACACGGGGGCCACTGTCTGAAAGAGAAGGGGGAGGAGGATAAGAATATTATGTGCCACAACATTCCTTCTCTGTACATTTACTGATGAGTAGGGCTGCCATATTGCTTCCCATAGAGATACACAATAAGGGTGCAGCTCTCTGGGGTCACATAACTAGTTAGGGGCAACTTAAGAGCGATTCTTCTAAAGCTGCACTGGATTCAGCTGATGGGGGAGGGGAATTCATTGAACCCAAATCTGCCCCAGTACTGGAGCTATAAGTGTTAGTGCCCCAGTATTCCTGCTACTAGTGAATCTGCCCCAGTACTGGAGCTATAAGTGTTAGTGCCCCAGTATTCCTGCTACTAGTGAATCTGCCCCAGTACTGGAGCTATAAGTGTAAGTGCCCCAGTATTCCTGCTACTAGTGAATATGCCCCAGTACTGGAGCTATAAGTGTTAGTGCCCCAGTATTCCTGCTACTAGTGAATCTGCCCCAGTACTGGAGCTATAAGTGTTAGTGCCCCAGTATTCCTGCTACTAGTGAATCTGCCCCAGTACTGGAGCTATAAGTGTTAGTGCCCCAGTATTCCTGCTACTAGTGAATCTGCCCCAATACTGGAGCTATAAGTGTTAGTGCCCCAGTATTCCTGCTACTAGTGAATCTGCCCCAATACTGGAGCTATAAGTGTTAGTGCCCCAGT
Organism: Xenopus petersii; assembly: GCA_038501925.1. Lineage (NCBI taxonomy): Eukaryota > Metazoa > Chordata > Amphibia > Anura > Pipidae > Xenopus > Xenopus petersii. The sequence goes on from CM076687.1 coordinate 511,909, forward strand.
ATTCCTGCACTAGTGAATCTGCCCCAGTACTGGAGCTATAAGTGTAAGTGCCCCAGTATTCCTGCTACTAGTGAATATGCCCCAGTACTGGAGCTATAAGTGTTAGTGCCCCAGTATTCCTGCTACTAGTGAATCTGCCCCAGTACTGGAGCTATAAGTGTTAGTGCCCCAGTATTCCTGCTACTAGTGAATCTGCCCCAGTACTGGAGCTATAAGTGTTAGTGCCCCAGTATTCCTGCTACTAGTGAATCTGCCCCAGTACTGGAGCTATAAGTGTTAGTGCCCCAGTATTCCTGCTACTAGTGAATCTGCCCCAGTACTGGAGCTATAAGTGTTAGTGCCCCAGTATTCCTGCACTAGTGAATCTGCCCCAGTACTGGAGCTATAAGTGTAAGTGCCCCAGTATTCCTGCTACTAGTGAATCTGCCCCAATACTGGAGCTATAAGTGTTAGTGCCCCAGTATTCCTGCTACTAGTGAATCTGCCCCAGTACTGGAGCTATAAGTGTTAGTGCCCCAGTATTCCTGCACTAGTGAATATGCCCCAGTACTGGAGCTATAAGTGTAAGGCCGGGGGCAAGTGCTTCTTACCTTGTTCCCAGGGGAAGTAGACGGTGATGATGGAGGTGCAGTAGCGGCACAGGTTGGGCAGAGAGCTCAGGTGCTGCTGCAGTTTATTATTGGGCAGTTTGGCATTCAGTATGGGGGCCAAGTGGCTGAACACATAGGCATCAAGGGAGGCGGGGCTACAAGAGAGAAAGCAGGTGATTGGTCATGTGTACAGGCTCCCAGCATGTCCTTCTGCACCCCCCAATCTCCCAGCATGTCCTTCTGCACCCCCCAATCTCCCAGCATGTCCTTCTGCACCCCCCAATCTCCCAGCATGTCCTTCTGAACCCCCAATCTCCCAGCATGACTTTGGCACCCCACTGTAGCCCAACTGGAGTCACTCCCAGACACTGCCCACCCTATGACAACACCCAGGTTTTCGGGGAACTTACCTGTCCCCAAAGAAGAAGTTGTTGTTGGCGAGACGCTGGGAGAGGAGGGACAGACACTCGTGGGCATCAGTGTAGAGCTGTGGGGCACAGACAGGAGGGTAATGGGGTGACATGTAGGATATGGGGGTTCCGTCAGGGTGTAACAGTAAGTGGGAGGAGCTTCCAATGTGAATTACACTTGCTCCTCCTCTATTCTGGGTGGCACAAGGATTATATATTAACATACTCACCCGCCCCTCCATCTCCTCATCCTCCTCCCTCCAACTCTCCCCCCGGATCAGCTTGAGTCGCTCCATGTTGCGCTTGTGCATCTGGTTGGGGAGGAAGAAGTTGAGGGGGAAGGGGATGGACTCGGCGTACCACTTCCTGGTGTGCTCCACGTAATTCTTCCCCTCCACCCAGAAGCTGTGAATCTGCAGAGAACGGGGGTAAGTGAGCGGGGGCACAGCACGGGATAGACCCCCAGTAACTGCCCCACAGGGAGGATCAGACTCACCAGCGCAGGCAGGAGCTTTTCCTCCAGCAGGGAGATGAAGGCCAATGTATCCGCCCCTTGCCTGGCAGACAGATCATAATCAGCATTGTATTTCTATGGGAACAAAGAAAGAGCTGCACTGGGGGTGTTCCTCCAGCAGGGGGCGTGGCATGTCTATAAACAGCTGCCCCGCCCCCAGGTACAAAGTATAAGGCTCCCTGTCTCACCAGCTGACTCTGCTCTTCCATAAGGAAATCTGTCAGCACTGGGCACAAAATACATGGAGACTCCGCCCACTGCAGAAAGTCACAGACCTGTAGCAGCAGCAGCTTGTGCTAGAGATGAAGTGTCAGTCACTGGGATCCTCCCACCTCAATTTGCATATTTCAATTATTCATAGATAAAAAACTTGTCACCTTCAACATCACCTGAGTTTATCCACCTGGGGAGGGACAGTGAGAAACTGAAGAGGAGGAACGACTTACCTGCTTCCTGAGGTGGGTGATGATTCTGCTGGGCTGGAAGAGAACTCCATCATCACTTGTCTTTAGGGCAGGGAGCCGACCTGTGGGTGAGACAGGACATTAGGTATGATGTGGGCAGGTAGGTAGGGGGTCGGGCACATCAGGTAGGTAGGGGGTCGGGCACATCAGGTAGGTAGGGGGTCGGGCACATCAGGTAGGTAGGGGGTCGGGCACATCAGGTAGGTAGGGGGTCGGGCACCTGAGGAGACACATCCAGAACAGAAGATCCGGTGGTCTCGGCCATTAGTCATTACCTGAGGGGCTTCTCCAGGGGTTGGTGATCTTATGGACCTTGAGGGGAGCTCCTGAGAACTTGGCGTAGGTCTGGAATAGAGAAGATGTGGGGGGTCACAGAGATACAGGGGGAGGGGCTGCTCCTCATCTAACTATGGAGTCTGACTGGCGTCTGTGATGTCATGCCTGGCAAACACTGCTCCTAACTGCCAGCTCTGACTATACAAGGAATATCCTGATCCAGGCTCAGTTATACAGGGGATGATACAGAATGAGGGGGATAACCAGTCACTGACAGCTGAGAGGAGTTTCCCTCTATTCCCCGACCCCAGGGAGCAGAGAGATCACACAGAGATCCCAGGGATATCACAGAGAGATCCCAGGGAAATCACAGGGATCAGAGCCAATGTATGTCCAGGTCTGTGTCCCACGTGCTACAGGATCAGTGTGTGGAGGTTTAAGAGTAAAAACCGACGGAAGGGAAATCGCTCTAATCCTCACCGCAAATACAATCGGTAACTTCCCAATACCGACCCCTCCCGACCCCTCTCCATAGAGTCCCAGTCACACACAGGCCGTGACCCTCCAGCGACATAATGAGAGAGAAGACACGGGACTGAATCCACTGCCCCCCAATCCCGAGTGACCGCAGCTGCACGAGACTCCCCCCACACACACACACTGGGACCCACCAGCACAGTCAGACAGTCCGGATCCACAGAGGGGAGTCCCCAGTCTCCTTTCCAGCAGTACAACTCCATGGGCGCCGCCATCTTGATCTCACCGCAACCCGGAAGCGCTGGGCTCTCGGGCAGCTACATCCGGGGACTCAGGGACAGGGCTGTACCACGTGGGACACAAGGAGGAGGCGTGACCAGCGGAAGTATGATGTCACTTATTGTGACCAAAACAGGAAGTTGTACCCGGGGATATAATGTTGTACTGTCTGTATTCAGTGATATAATAACAGTAACACAGTGACATATACACACGGCCATCAACCTCAAATATAAGTTAAAGGGATCCTGTCATGGAAATATTTTTTTTTCAATACACATCAGTTAATAGAGCTGCTCCAGCAGAATTCTGCACTGAAATCCATTTCTCAAAAAAGCAAACAGATTTTTTTATATTCAATTTTGAAGTCTGACATGAGGCTAGACATTTTGTCAATTTCCCAGCTGCCCCCAGTCATGTGACTTGTGTCTGCACGTTAGGAGAGAAATGCTTTCTGGCAGGCTGTTGTTTTTTCTTCTCAATGTAACTGAATGTGTCTCAGTGGGACCTGGATTTTACTATTGAGTGCTGTTCTTAGATCTACCAGGCAGTTGTTATCTTGTGTTAGGGAGCTGCTATCTGGTTACCTTCCCATTGTTCTGTTGTTTGGCTGCTGGGGGGTGATATCAGTCCAACTTGCAGTACAGCAGTAAAGAGAGACTGAAATGTATCAGATTTATATAGATGAAAACAGTAGGACATGATGGAGACAGTAGGACATGATGGAGACAGTAGGACATGATGGAGACAGTAGGACAAGATGGAGACAGTAGGACAAGATGGAGACAGTAGGACAAGATGGAGACAGTAGGACAAGATGGAGACAGTTGGAGAAGATGGAGACAGTAGGACAAGATGGAGACAGAAGGACAAGATGGAGAGAATACAGTCAAGAGACAGTAGGATAAGTTGCAGATTATTCAGTTGAAAGTGGGGCCACCACTGGACGTAAGGTGGTACACAGCCTATGACATTATTAAATAAATGGGCGCATTGTTCATATGGGAATTGAGCCCTGGGGGGCAGTAAGAGAAGCTGGGGGCAGTAGCAGTTGGTGCAGTAGAGATCACATGACAGTCTGACAGTGGGAATGGTGGGACTTGAAGTTCAGCAGTTCTTGCTGGGCTAAGGGACTGTAGGTTTGAATGATTTTCTCTGTGGCTGGGACCCAACAGAGAAACAACTGCAGCCTCTTTTATGGGGCCGGCACTGCTTTCCGTTTATTTGTGATGCTTTGTGTTGCCATGGCAACAAAACAGAAGTTTGGAGACGGGTCGGGCGTGTGCGGATTTGTTTTTGGCTCCAGAGTAACATCCTATGAGGCTCCTGTTTATTCCCTACAGAAGTTTATTTATGGGGGAGGATCTGCAGAAATAAACGTCCCAGAGAGCTTTGCTCTGAACTCATCCAATTGCCCCATGAGATCTGCCCAGCCTTAAAGGGCCAGTAACCCAGTATCTCCTACAGATTATCTGTTACCTGGTGTGTTCCATGTGTCCAGGCATAAATGGCTTCCCAGGGATGATCACAGATGTTCCAATGGTTGCTGATGGGCTCACAGGGTCCCAGTAGCAGGAGTATGTGGAGTATATAGAGGCAGGACTGTACCTGTCAACTTACCTGCCTCCTTCCTCTCACCTGGTCTCCCTCTCACCTGGTCTCCCTCTCTCTCCCTCCCTACTGTCTCCATCTTTTTATACCTAGAGCTTCTTCTCTGTGCGGGTGTAACAATATCTGGGAGCCAGTTCAGTGACCTCTATTGTCAACCTGTCTGGCAGGGGCTTAATATGACAGTTATATACTCATAGTGTGAAGCCATTTAAGAACAAACGTTGCCCATTGTTTTTTCTGCCAACTCTTTAGCCCATCCTATGAAATCGTTAGCCCATCCCATGAAATCTTTAGCCCATCCTATGAAATCTTTAGCCCATCCTATGGAGCTTGTGGCTCTGGAGTTCAATGTCCCAGGGTTTTGGGGTGTTTGTTCCATTGGACCTCTCTGCCTGTTCTGTAATTGTCATTGGATGAATAAATTGGGCTGAGAAAGTGGAATTGTCTGTGGGAAGTGGCACAATCTCAGTATTAATTGCAGAGTGTTTCTCCATTAAATAATGGTACCAGTATGGTTGTAACAGATACAGATAAGGCAAATGTGTTAAATCAGTTCTTTTCTTCAGTGTATACAATAGAGGAGTGTGAGTTCCCAGGCTCACTTTATAGCTGCACTAATGGCTCAGCTCAATCTAGTCAGTGGCTGACTCAGGATATGATTCATAAAGCTTTAATACAAATGAATGTAAACAAGGCTCCAGGGCCTGATGGCATACACCCCCGGGTTCTAAGAGAGCTTAGTTCAGTTTTAGACCAGCCCTTATTTCTGATTTTCTCAGATTCACTGTCATCTGGTATGGTGCCTATGGGTTGGAGAAAAGATGATGTTATTCCAATATTTAAAAAGGGATTACGATCTCAGCCTGGCAATTATAGGCCAGTAAGTCTGACATCTGTGGTGGGCAAATTATTTGAAGGCTTGTTAAGGGATCACATTCAAAATGTTGTCCTAGTGAATGTCATTATGAGCAACAATCAGCATGGCTTTATGAAGGATAGGTCATGTCAGACGAATTTGATTGCTTTTTATGATGTGGTAAGTAAGATTCTGGATAGTGGGGGGCAGTAGATCTATTTGGATTTTGCCAAAGCGTTTGAGACTGTGCCCCACAAACGACTGCTTTCTAAACTAAGGTCTGTTGGGCTTAATGAAGTCGTTTGCACATGGATAGGAAACTGGCTACAGGATCGGGTACAGAGGGTGGTTGTTAATGGGACATTCTCTACTTGGAGTAAGGTTCTTAGTGGGGTCCCCCAGGGCTCAGTATTGAGTCCACTTTTATTTAACTTGTTCATTAATGACTTAGGGGAGGGTATTGTAAGTAATGTATCAGTGTTTGCAGATGAGACAAAACTATCAGCCCAATTAATTCCATCCAGGATGTGGCACTTGCAACAGGATCTTGACTAACTGGCAATCTGGGCAGCTAAGTGGCAAATGAGATTCAATGTTGATAAATGTAAAGTCCTGCACCTGGGATGTAACAATATCCACTTATACCCTTAATGGGACTGCACTAGGCAAATCCATAATGGAGACGGAGCTTGGAGTCCTTGTAGATAATAAACTTGTCTGTAGCAAGTAATGCCAGTCAGCAGCATCAAGGGCAAATAAGGTCTTGACTTGTATTAAATGGGGCAGAGAGTCACGGGAGGAGGGGGTCCCACTGTATAGAGCACTGGTAAGGCCCCATCTAGAATATGCCGTACAGTTTTGGTCTCCATCACTCAAACAGGACATTATTGTATTAGAGAGGGGACAGAGAAGGGCAACTAAGCTGGTAAAGGGAAAATCTTAGCTATGAGGAAAGACTGGCCAAATTGGGGATGTTCACGCTGGAGAAGAGGCGCTTAAGGGGTGATATGATAACTATGTATAAATATATAAGGGGATCATATAATAATCTCTCTAATGATTTATTTACCAGTAGGTCTTTCCAGCTGACACAAGATCACCCATTCTGATTAGAAGAAAAGAGGTTCCAGCTAAATATTGGGAAGGGGTTTGTTACAGTGAGAGCTGTGAAGATGTGGAATTGTCTCCCTGAATCAGTTGTACAGGCTGATACATTAGATAGGTACAAGGAAGGGTCGGATGCTTTATTCACCAGTAGCTCCTCCCAGCAGACAGGAGGGAGCCAATGAGATTAGAGGAGGGAAAGGGGTGTTACAGGGAGAGCTGGGAAGTGAATCAGGGATACAGGCTGATACATTAGATAGGTACAAGGAAGGGTCGGATGCTTTATTCACCAGTAGCTCCTCCCAGCAGACAGGAAGGAGCCAATGAGATTACAGGAGGGAAAGGGGTGTTACAGGGAGAGCTGGGAAGTGAATCAGTGGTACAAGCTGATACATTAGATAGGTACAAGGAAGGGTCGGATGCTTTATTCACCAGTAGCTCCTCCCAGCAGACAGGAGGGAGCCAATGAGATTAGAGGAGGGAAAGGGGTGTTACAGGGAGAGCTGGGAAGTGAATCAGGGGTACAGGCTGATACATTAGATAGGTACAAGGAAGGGTCGGATGCTTTATTCACCAGTAGCTCCTCCCAGCAGACAGGAGGGAGCCAATGAGATTAGAGGAGGGAAAGGGGTGTTACAGGGAGAGCTGGGAAGTGAATCAGGGGTACAGGCTGATACATTAGATAGGTACAAGGAAGGGTCGGATGCTTTATTCACCAGTAGCTCCTCCCAGCAGACAGGAGGGAGCCAATGAGATTAGAGGAGGGAAAGGGGTGTTACAGGGAGAGATGGGAAGTGAATCAGGGGTACAGGCTGATACATTAGATAGGTACAAGGAAGGGTCGGATGCTTTATTCACCAGTAGCTCCTCCCAGCAGACAGGAGGGAGCCAATGAGATTAGAGGAGGGAAAGGGGTGTTACAGGGAGAGATGGGAAGTGAATCAGGGGTACAGGCTGATACATTAGATAGGTACAAGGAAGGGTCGGATGCTTTATTCACCAGTAGCTCCTCCCAGCAGACAGGAGGGAGCCAATGAGATTAGAGGAGGGAAAGGGGTGTTACAGGGAGAGCTGGGAAGTGAATCAGGGGTACAGGCTGATACATTAGATAGGTACAAGGAAGGGTCGGATGCTTTATTCACCAGTAGCTCCTCCCAGCAGACAGGAGGGAGCCAATGAGATTAGAGGAGGGAAAGGGGTGTTACAGGGAGAGATGGGAAGTGAATCAGGGGTACAGGCTGATACATTAGATAGGTACAAGGAAGGGTCGGATGCTTTATTCACCAGTAGCTCCTCCCAGCAGACAGGAGGGAGCCAATGAGATTAGAGGAGGGAAAGGGGTGTTACAGGGAGAGCTGGGAAGTGAATCAGGGGTACAGGCTGATACATTAGATAGGTATAAGAAGGGGTTGGATGGTGTTTAGCAAGTGAGGGAATACAGGGATATGGGAAATAGCTCATAGTATAAGTTGATCCAGGGACTGGTCTCATTTTGGAGTCAGGAAGGAATTTTCCCCCCTCTGAGGCAAATTGGAGAGGCTTCAGATGGGTTTTTTTGCCTTCCTCTGGATCAACTGGCAGTTAGGTAGTTAATAAAAAAAAAAAAAAGTTTGAACTCGGACATGTGTCTTTTTTCAACCTTACTTACTATGTTACTATGTTACTAAACGTGGGAGCTCACAGCTACATATACAGAATCATGTGAAAATACAGGTGGGACTAAGTGAGTGAGTGAGTGAGTTAGTGAGTGAGTGAGTTAGTGATTGAGTGAGTGAGTTAGTGATTGAGTGAGTGAGTAAGTGATTGAGTGAGTAAGTGATTGAGTGAGTGAGTGATTGAGTTAGTGAGTGAGTTAGTGATTGAGTGAGTGAGTAAGTGATTGAGTGAGTGATTGAGTTAGTGAGTGAGTTAGTGAGTGAGTAAGTGATTGAGTGAGTGATTGAGTTAGTGAGTGAGTTAGTGAGTGAGTTAGTGAGTGAGTGAGTTAGTGATTGAGTGAGTGAGTAAGTGATTGAGTGAGTGAGTGAGTGATTGAGTGAGTGAATGAGTGATTGAGTTAGTGAGTGAGTTAGTGATTGAGTGAGTGAGTAAGTGATTGAGTGAGTGAGTGAGTGATTGAGTGAGTGAATGAGTGATTGAGTTAGTGAGTGAGTTAGTGAGTTAGTGAGGGCACAGCCAGAGACTGGTGGGAAGAGAGTGACCCCTGTCTGGAGTGGCCACAGTATTTGTCTATTATGTGGGTTCAGTCTGTGTGGGTCGTTGGATGAGGGGAGCAGGGCCTTGGGAGAGAAATAGGCCCCTGTTCCCATAACTAGGGGCCCGAAACTGCTCTTAAACTCTGGGGCCACTTACCTGCCCCCCTGCACAGAGGCTTCACTCATGGACAGAATTTCTCCCAAGATGCCACAAGAATTCATTTGCCCCTGAGGTCACTCACTGCCCCTGTCCTGTTACTCTGGTGGGACATTAGGGACTGCTCCCCCCCCCCCCGTGTAATATCTCCTGACCCCTGGCAAACATGGGGTTAATCTCTGGTCTGTAGAAACATTTGCCAGGCTGAATAGAGAGGAGCGGGGGGGGGGCACTACACTAAACCCCCCCATGTCTTTGTGTTTGGCTGAGGGTGGGGGGCCCCAGGGAGACTCCACCTGCCCATGTGTCTGGTCTGTGAGTGCTGGAGGCAGGAGGGCAGAGTCTCAGGGTGGGAGGGTCTCAGATTGTCCCACAGTCTCATTCATTCCCTGAGCAGAGAAGTGTAATGTGGGAGTCAGTGAGTGTGTGACAGACACGACTGTGTATAACGGGGAGCCCAGGATGGGGGGACACTTACTAATGTTGCTGCTTCTGCTGGACTCAGGCCTCACACCAACACAGTAACCACAGTAAGTCTCTGCACCCCCCCCCGCCAATATTACCTGTTACTACTTCCCAGGGCTCCCCTCCTGCTGCCCCCCCCCAAACTGTCACTTCTCCCTTACACATTGGACTTGCCCCTCTTACATGACTCCCCAGCACTTCTCTCTTGTCTTCTTCTCTGACACACGTTTTCTGCCTTTCCTTCTTCTCTCACAACTAAATCATTCACTTCTCATGTCAGCAGTGCAGTCCCCTGCCATAAAGCAACACAGGGCTGCTGCTCTAGTCCCAGAAAGGAAGTCACATGGGTACCAGGAAATACACTCCCCCGTTCAAAGGAAGTAGAGACAGTCACATGAGTACCAGGAAACCATTCATGTATTATAAGGGATAATGTACCCCCTACTGTAAATGATAAGGATATTAGAAGTCACTGAGGGGTTGTTCTGTGACCATATAAAGGCACAAGGCTGCAGGCTGAGTTATACAGGGAACTCTGAGTATCACTCATGTATTATAAGGGATAATGTACCCCCTACTGTAAATGATAAGGATATTAGAAGTCACTGAGGGGTTGTTCTGTGACCATATAAAGGCACAAGGCTGCAGGCTGAGTTATACAGGGAACTCTGAGTATCACTCATGTATTATAAGGGATAATGTACCCCCTACTGTAAATGATAAGGATATTAGAAGTCAGTGAGGGGTTTTTTCTGTGGCCATATAAAGGCACAAGGCTGCAGGCTGAGTTATACAGGGAACTCTGAGTATCACTCATGTATTATAAGGGATAATGTACCCCCTACTGTAAATGATAAGGATATTAGAAGTCACTGAGGGGTTGTTCTGTGACCATATAAAGGCACAAGGCTGCAGGCTGAGTTATACAGGGAACTCTGAGTATCACTCATGTATTATAAGGGATAATGTACCCCCTACTGTAAATGATAAGGATATTAGAAGTCACTGAGGGGTTGTTCTGTGACCATATAAAGGCACAAGGCTGCAGGCTGAGTTATACAGGGAACTCTGAGTATCACTCATGTATTATAAGGGATAATGTACCCCCTACTGTAAATGATAAGGATATTAGAAGTCAGTGAGGGGTTTTTTCTGTGGCCATATAAAGGCACAAGGCTGCAGGCTGAGTTATACAGGGAACTCTGAGTATCACTCATGTATTATAAGGGATAATGTACCCCCTACTGTAAATGATAAGGATATTAGAAGTCACTGAGGGGTTGTTCTGTGACCATATAAAGGCACAAGGCTGCAGGCTGAGTTATACAGGGAACTCTGAGTATCACTCATGTATTATAAGGGATAATGTACCCCCTACTGTAAATGATAAGGATATTAGAAGTCACTGAGGGGTTGTTCTGTGACCATATAAAGGCACAAGGCTGCAGGCTGAGTTATACAGGGAACTCTGAGTATCACTCATGTATTATAAGGGATAATGTACCCCCTACTGTAAATGATAAGGATATTAGAAGTCACTGAGGGGTTGTTCTGTGACCATATAAAGGCACAAGGCTGCAGGCTGAGTTATACAGAATAAGACAAATTTCAATAAAAATTTTCAATTTGGCTCAATATTATCTGATAAAGTGAATACCAATTTCTAGGTACGGCAGTTCCAAAACAAATGATGAATTAAAGGTTCAGTTAAATAGGCATATCCTGAGTCAGTGTATATCATGTATATAATGAATATAATGAATATAATGTATATAATGTATATAATATAAATATAAAGTGATGCCAGCCTGTGCCCCCGCTCGTCATTATGTCAGGAGTCGGAGGGATCGTTACATTACTCGCTGGTTACGGGGGGGTTTGGCTGATACTCAGTGAATGTTCCTGGAGTTTCCTCTCAGCAGACGATGGAACAAAATTTCAAGGAAAAGCAAATAAATGTCTCCCTATTTGTGCCAATGACCCCCCCTTATATTCAGTTCCAGCATGATTGCATGGGGGGGGTTAATGGACATAAATATTCTGTATATTTATATTTATTTCCTTACCCCCCCCACGCTATATTTGCCCCAGACTCACACACCTGAGCACACACAGCAGCGGGGGGCACTCACACTCTAATAAGGGAAGGAGTGGGGGTTCCAGGTGTGGGGGGGAGGGGTCTGTCTGCTCAGCTGTGCGGAGGGAGGGCAAATACATTATTTATTCCCTTTACACCAAACGCCTATAAAGTCCTGAGCTGTTTGGCTGAGCTGAGTGTGACATGGCTTCATTGGGATCAGTCCAGTCTGCAGCATGATACTCCCCCAGTGAGATATTATTATTAAGTTAACATGTATTTATATAGCGCCAACATATTGCGTAGCGCTGTGATACAGAGAGAAGAACTGCACCTGGGCATCAGGGAACTAATTCAGCTCTGGGGGGTGGCGGATAAATGGTCTCTAATGTCAGTCCATAAGGGATCAGTTCACTAGTAGAGTGCAAGCTTATATGCCAAGTAATAGGAATTGGGGGCAAGCCTGTGAGGTAGAAGCCTATTGTATTGTACATAGGGACTCACTGTACATTTACTGTGACTGGAGGGGAGGCTGCAGTCCCTATGAGATACTCTAGCCACAAGGGGGAGCTCTAGGTGCCAGGGACGGATATTGTGGCATCTGGATCAGGGCAAGTGGCAAGTAGAAAAGACAAACGGACTCAGAGCTCCAGACTGTACCACAGAGGATAAAGAGGGGGATTCAGAGCCGGGTGGTGAGGCTGAAGGACACGAGTCCTGGGGGAGACATTTCCCCTGAATTAATAATCCGCTGTGGTTTAATGGGGATCTGCCGGGAGGAAGATCTGAGAGACTAAACCCTTCCCACCTGCACAAGGTGTGTGCCCCCCCCCCCCCCTGCCTGGCACAGCCCATCCCTAATGCTCTTCTGGGAAATCCAGCAGGAACAGCCTGGAGCCCTTTATACCCAATAGCGGCTGCCCAATTCTCTACATGTGACAGTCTCTGGGCCCCAAGTGCCCACTCTTTGCTGACATTCCTCCTCCTTATTAATATTAATAGAGTGACAGGGTCTTGTTTGGAGGATTGTGTGTGTGTTACTGATAGGACAGAGGGAAATAAGTCATTGAGAGCAGTAAAAAGAAACTCTCTCAGGAGCTCATGGGAAATACTGGCCAAATGTCTGGCACCCCTGCTGCTCATTGGTCAGTTCTACGTAGAAATGGTCAATGGACCTTCTCTCATTGGACTAAGGTTCTGTATTAGAGCCAATATGTTCATTAATAATTTGGAGTAGGACATTGTATCTGTGTTTGCAGATGGCACAACCTTGGCATCAGGATCTGGGCAAAAGGGCAGTCTGGGAGGCTCAATGGCAGATGAGAGTCAATGTGGATAGATGAAAGTCCTGCACCTGGGTGTAACAATATGAACCCACTTCTACCAGTAATGGGACTCTGCAAATCCTGGATGGAGAAGCACTTGGGGGTACTTGTGGGTAATAAAGCCACAGAAACGAAATAGACACTTGGGTGTTGTTGATAATGTGGGTGAACCCATCATAAAATCAAGTGCTAAAAGCCTTCATCCAGCCCCAATGATAGTACTGATAGGAGTACTGATATCCAACTGATTAACAAGTCTCAACCAACGACTTTACAGTTATCGACCTCCTGACGGTCATCGAGTCCCGGCACATGTCCGATGTGGTGGAAAAGATTCGCTCCGAGCTGCTGATTGTCAATGACCTCTACTTTCTCTCCACCTTTCGGCTGCCCCCCAAGACAGGAGGGGTCCTGTTTGGTCTCTACTCCAAGAAGGATAACACCAAATGGCTGGAGGCCTCCATAGTGGGCAACATCAACAAAGGTGAGAAGCAATGGGCATGGATGGTATGTTGGATTACACCAGTTTTTGATCCGGGTCCCCCATCACTTATAAAAATGAGTAGAGATATCAGAAATATTGATGTGTGAGTCACCTACTAGTTGTAGTTTCAAGAATATCCAGGGGAACAAATTCATACTCACCCTAAATCTCAACTTGACCATCAAGCTGGTCTTTCTGCAGCATCTACATTTCTCCACAATTTCATTCAGTTTTTAGATATGGGCAGTTTTTTTGATATGGGCAACTGAATGATGGGTTTAGAGACAGTACCACCATAAATCCTATAGAGAAATAAGTTTCAGGGATTTTTTAGACCACCCCTGTCTGGGATCCATGAATGGATTTTTCTATGACCCCTGCAGTGCTAGTGCGTTACATGAGGGAAGACTCCAAGCTCCATGCAGTCAGCTTACAGAATGATAACCTGTATGATGGAAACATACACACTATGATCCTACGTGTGAGCGGCTAGATTGCAATTGTAGATTGCAAGCAGGTGGACACCAGCCTGGGGCTTCCGGAAATGATGATCATTCCCAAGTTTGAGGTGGAGTCCGGGGATATCCGCTCCGGACACAAAGCCTACCTAAGGATGCAGGTATCATGGGAGGAGTTTCAGAGAGGATGATGGGACTGGGGTAGAAATGATAGGTGTGTGTGTGACACGGGATGAGGTACAAAGACAGGAGTTGGCTGGAAGGAGGGATGAGATCCAACAGGTATTTTATTTGTTGCATTAGATTCTGTTGGTTTAGAAAGTTTAGGCACTCGCACACTCCCTGCTCTTTTTACTCTTTACACTTTTGGAATAAGGCCGATTAAAGGGAACCTGTCACCCTAAGAAATAATTTCAAATTCTTTTCTATCATATTAGTTGAGCAAAATAAACTTTATTTACACTTTATTCATTATTTAAATTTTGTTTCCTTCTATCTTGGAATTATACAATCACAGCAAGCAGGCAGCAGCCATTTTGTGGACACAGTTATTAAGGGAAATTGTGTATCACCCCAAAATCTTGTGTATGAACCAGAATGAGGGACCTAATGTCCATGTGCAGTGCCCTACACAGTTATAGAGCCTGAGGAGGGAGGGGGAATGTGAGGAGAGCAGTGACTTGTAGCAAGTGTTGAATGGAAAGTGAAAGTAATTGTCTGCCCCTCCTCTATGCCACGGGCATAGAGGTGGGGCAGATAATATTTGATTGACAGTTTAGATATTTAAACACCTTTATAACAGGTATGGATGTTTTAATGAAAACATTTTTGGGGGTTTTATATTTAATTTGCAAAGGACTTTCATTATGCAGCTTTTTATGTGTAGGTGACAGGTCCACTTTAACTGAGTCTTTTTGTTCAGGGATCTGTGGAGTCAATGAAACTGATCCTTGGTGGGTCCCTGAGTCATCTGGGAGCACTAAGTTAGTGCCCTTTCCAGGAAGATGAGTCCATTCATAATACAGGTATGCTGAGCATGTCCAACTCCCCTCTTGCACATCTCCTATTATATAAGAGGTGTCAAGTAATGGGCCAAAAATAATATGAAATGATGTACATGTGGCCAATGAGCGCAAAGGAGAGAGGAAATACTAGTTTATGTTAAGTTTAAGTTTAAGTACTAGGTTATGAAAGAGATGTTTGCTTGGAGACATGGAGCAATGCACAGTGGTTATGGCTGGTGGTAGGCATGACAGATACATTACTTACGAGGTAGGACCTTAACATCAGTACATTAGAAATGACTACAGTTGGTTGGGTGGGACAGATGATATATGGAGAATAGAGAATAAATCTGAGTTGACAGCAAATAGTAGAGGAGATGACAGTTGGTGCAATCTGGTTATGAGAGGAGATTTACCTAGAACACAGAAATTTGTTTTTGTGGAAACTTGCCCAGAAAAGATAAGGATCTGTTGCGGCAACAATCATAGAATAGATCAAAATAGCCCTTTCTGCTTGTGTGTGAGTAGAAATCATCTGAAAATAACCAATCATTTCTTGGGGAGGAACATAGGAGTGGGTAATTGACAACTTGGCCAGAAAGAGGTTCTTATCCCTGAGCATGTCAGAAGATGACAAGTGACCAGTGTGGATGACCAAGTCTTGGGATGGGTAGAATTGACCAGGTAGATGTTCATTGTCAACAAACACATTGGGCAACATTTGGGGCATCAATCAGGGTGAATTGAGTGAAACTGGAAGACTCGTTAAGGAAGAGATGATTAGTAACCAGTAAACAGAGAACAAGTGTTGTTGGATGATGTTGGAAAGAACGGGCAGACAATGTAACAAGCAATGGGTGACGTTAAAGAACATTAAGAAGAAGTTATGGAAGACTCATTTATGGGGGGGGGCTCATTTATGGCCACAAGCTCAGTGGGCAACTTGGTGCCTTTCCTCACAGTGAGTCGTGTGCAAAACACTTGAATCAAAATGACTATTCATTTTGACTATAATTCTATCCTTGGTAAGTCCAACATATACATTGTTCACCATTGTTCCATTTGGAGCACAGCTTTGGTTTAATTTAATCATGGGTTTTTGAGTGTATTTTTAGAGAATACGACTTTATACAGCATGTGCCAATCACTTGTTTAGGTTATACACTTACCTGAGAGTTGCTGGGACTTCTCACTAGTAGATATTCATGGTCTGGACAACAGAAACATAGAATCTGGGCTTCCTCTTATCACTGATGGATATTAGGGGTTCAAACCATAAGGTGCAGCTGTTTTGGGCAGTGTTTGGAAAATTAAAGAAACTGCCCATTGGGTTTCTATGGTAACCTGGTTAAAAGCTTTTTCTGTTCCCGGCAGGTGAGCACACAAAAGCTTTGATCACCCAAATGACTCTGTTCAATAAAGTGTTAGCAGAGCTGAGAGAGGACATACGAGATCAGGTAATGGGATCCATTAGGGAGGCGCTGAGATGGACCTAATGGGCTTCAGATACAATAGTGAATGTATCTCAGTATAACTTAATATTGATTTATTCCCTCAGGTCAAAGAGATGTCGCTTATCAGGAATACCATCATGGAATGCCAAGTGTGCGGTAAGGCAGTTTGTGCACATTTCTGACCTCCCTGCAAAGGGTGTAAGGACAGTTACTTCAAGATTCCTCATGGGAGGAGCCACTGCCCCCTCCCCCAAGGGACATACATAGATAGAATGAATGAGGAGGATGAGTAAAACAAAGACACAGAGTAAAGGATGTCTGCCCAAAGTATAAGACATAGAAGGGAACTATGAAGTATGTTTCCTACTATAGGGTGATACAGGATTCTAGATAAAAAGGGATCAAATCATTTCCTCCCCCTGTAGGGTGACCAAGACTAAAGACAAGTATGGGGCAGCCCCTTACTCTGGGAAGTACCATTTCACTAGGGAGACAAATACAGAACCCATTTAGTCTCCATCTTTATCTCAAAATACTCCTCTAACTCATGTCATTGTGTATAGGGTTCCATGAGCACCGGTCCCGCTGTAACCCCAATCCCTGCTTCCCAGGGGTAGACTGTATGGAAACATATGAGTACCCAGGGTATCGCTGTGGCCCCTGCCCGCCTGGATCGCAAGGCAATGGCACCTACTGTGCTGATATAGATGAGGTAACATTGAAGTTGGAATCTTGGCTCATCTGGAAGACAATACCTTGTATGTCTCTAACAACTCAATAACTGTTTTTAATCTAGTGTTCTCATGTCAACCCTTGTTTCTCTGGCTCAAAATGCATCAACACATCACAGGTTTCCGCTGCGAGCACTGCCCACGAGGGTACAAGGGCAATATGGTGTCTGGGGTGGGAGTGGACTATGCCAAAGCCAGTAAACAGGTAAGGGAAGAGGGTGATGCATCAATGGTTGGAGTGTTGTATTCAGATCAGCATTGGACTTGCCCTGGGTGTATATAATGGGTCAGTGAGTCGAGGTTGAGCATTGTACTTACTTACTATCTACTTTAGGTTTGCAAAGACATTGATGAATGTAATGATGGAAACAATGGAGGGTGCGATGCCAACTCCATCTGCACCAACACTGTGGTAAGACCTCCCTTCTGCCCACCATATGCATCACCTGACCTGCTCACCATACACTCAAAGTTCTGCCCATTTCCACCTTCTTCTACAGGGATCATTCAGATGTGGCCCCTGCAAGCCTGGATTTGTGGGTAACCATACTGTAGGGTGCATCCCAAAAAGATCATGTGCCAGCCCAGCCTTCAACCCGTGCCATGTGAATGGGCATTGTGTGTTTGAGAGGAACGGAGACATCACATGCGCAGTAAGAGCTTGCACTAGAGAGGCAATAATTCATCAGTAGCCCCAAGTTCTGCTATATGGTGTGATCCACAATCTCCAGGGTCATGTGATCTTATTTCTTTTTCTGTTGGCAGTGTAACATTGGCTGGGCAGGGAATGGGTACACGTGTGGCCGAGACACTGACCTGGATGGTTACCCAGATGAGCCAATGCCGTGTATAGACAACAATAAGCACTGCAGGCAGGTATGGTCCCACCCTATGATGCACCCGGGGGTATAGGGGTTACCTTTATTGAGTGTCTTCATGTGTGTGATGGGGAATTGCTTTTTGGGCAGGCGTCAAATGCCTGAAATATCTGCACTGAAGAGCATTGGGTTCTACTATCAAGGATACAATTGTTCCAGTGCTCTTCAATACAAAGGTTTTCTGGGGGCTTTTCCATCCACCCAACAGATGTTTTTGGTGACAAAATGTTCATGTGTTATTGCCCTAAACATAACATAAAGATAAGCTGTGGCCCTTCTGCCCTGTAGGACAACTGCCGCCTGACGCCCAACTCTGGGCAAGAAGATGCCGACAACGATGGGATTGGGGACCAGTGTGAGGAAGATGCAGATGGTGACGAAATCAAGAACATTGAGGTGGTTAATGTAGAACTGTATACGAGTAATTGTATGTGAGGAACAATAATAAGGAGTGTGGGAACTTAGAGACTGACTGTCGATTTCTCTATTCCCAGGATAACTGCCGACTTGTCCCCAACAAGGACCAGCAGAACTCGGACACTGATTCTTTTGGTGACGCTTGTGATAATTGCCCCAATGTGCCCAATAATGACCAGAGGGACACGGATGCTAATGGGGAAGGAGATACGTGTGATAATGACATTGATGGTGATGGTGAGATTATTATTCCATACTGGGGGCAAAGTGCCCCATACAGGCAGCTCTGTGCCCCACCCTTTCTCTCTGTACCTCTAGGGATCCCCAACATGTTGGACAACTGCCCCAAAGTGCCCAATCACCTGCAGACAGATCGAGACCTTGATGGGGTGGGGGATGCATGTGACAGTTGCCCGGAGACCAGTAACCCCACACAGGTAGGGCTGACAAGGGTGTAACTGGTAGAGGAATTTACCCCTCTCGAGGTGTATCTAACAATGGAATATCTTTATTTCAGACAGATGCTGATAGTGATTTGGTTGGGGATATGTGCGATACCAATCAGGACAGGTTTGTTTCCCTTTCATTTCTGCATTTCGCCAGCCTGAAGCGCAAATGCCACTTGGTTGCCAAGGCAACTGACCCAGCAACCAGAAATGAGATTAATGCCCAGACTAAATACTCAACTGCCCCCTCAGCTGCTGGTTGGGTTACCACCCTTTCTTGAAAAAAAATACCTGCCTTCCTATATTTTTATGTTTTTTCCCCTATATACAACATTGGCATCAAGCAACATTTTTACCAGCCAGATGGCAACCCTGGCTGCAGGCCCCTCCCTCTCTTTCACTAGGGGTGGAGCTTAGTCACTCTTATCTGTCCTATGTGCAGTTCAGGGAGACCTGTATTCTCACAGTAGCACTCTCGTGGCACAGGGGGCACTCTGATTGTCAGCTTGCTCAACAGGAGAAAAGTGGTGGGTGAAAATGCCCAGTATGTCTCTCAGGGAAGGGCATTTATTTGAAGTTAACTTGACGTCTGGGAGCCTCAAGAGCTGCTTTCTACAGGTTCTCTTGCATTTGCCTTTGGGATTGGAGAAGGCACATACATTGGTGGGGGTAGAAGAGGGCCTTGGGTTGGGTTAAAGTCCAGTCCAATGAATCTGCCCCTGTCTATGTACCTTACAGAGAAGTTCCTCTGAGACAGCAACAGCTCCTATTGGGGTTCCGGCACCTAATTCCAGACCTTTCCAGACTCACAGATGGTACAGTTCTTACCTTCCACCCAAATCCTAGACAGTAAAGGATTATATTCTGCCCCAGTGGTAGTGGCCATTCCCCGGAGCTGAACCACAAGGTCAGACCTTCTTGCACAGCCCCACAATGTAACATTATTCTTTTATAATTGTAGGTCTCCTGGAATATAGATTATGTTATTTATCTACACCCTCCATAAATCAATTCTTGTATTGTGTTGTGGTTGGCTGTGAATGTATGAATTCAACTTTGTATTAAACCTTGCTGTGCTGGAAAAGGAGAACATTTAGTGTTTACTTGTCCTTTATATCTCTGCTGTGCTGCACATTCCATTCCCATGAAGGAAGATTATGAGAGAACAGTAACACATTCCTTCTCCAGTTCTGTACGTTGTTACTGGTTAGAAAGAATGTCCCGGCCACAGAGGCATCATGCTGCTCCCCTGCTATAAAATGCCATTATTATATTGGGCTACTTGTATTAACACTGGGGCAAGTCCTTGGATCTGTGGCCAAACTGCATTCTAGGCACGCCAGCGACATCTAGTGGAAACAACTTCATAACCTTAACCCAAGATGCACTTAAAAAATAAGAAAGTATTTGTAAAACAGAATGGGGCCTGTATGAGTCCCATAGATGCCCCATAACCATTTAATATTTTATGGGGAGCCGTATGAGTCCAATAGATACCCACATAACAGTCTCATCGGGGATCAGTATGAGTCCTATCTATGTCCCAATAACCATCTTGTCTATTCTGGGGAACTGTACGAGTCCCATAGATACCCCTATAACCGTCTCATCTTTTATGGGTAACTGTATGAGTTCAATAAATACCCACATAACCATCTCATCTATTATTGGGGCCTGTATGAGTCCCGTAGATGTCCCAATAACCATCTCATCTTTTCTGGGGGCCTATATAAGTGCCATAGATCTCCCTATAAATGTCTCATCTTTTCTGGGAGCCTTAATGGGCTCATTAGAAGTCTACATAACCATCTCATATTTTCTGGGGACTTTATACGTTTTATAGATGTCCCTATAACAGTCTAATATTTTATGGGAGACTGTGTGAGTCCCACAGATGTCTCATCCTTTCTGGGGGACTTTATGAGTCCTTTAGTTATCCACATAATTATCTAATCCTTTCTGTTCTTTAGATGGAGATGGCCACCAGGACACCAAAGACAACTGCCCGGATATCCCCAACAGCTCCCAGTTAGACTTAGATAATGATGGGAAAGAGGATGAATGTGACCAAGATGATGATAATGATGGTATCCCAGATTACATCCCCCCAGGACCAGACAATTGCCGGTTGATACACAACCCCAACCAGAAGGACTCAGATGGTGAGTGGGTGATGTAGAGATGTAAACGTTTGCACCACCATTCACTTCCCAGGTTGTTTCTATCTTAGTTCCAACACATGGTCATTGCTACAGTGTATGATTATTGTGTTCAAAACGTATACAAATAACACTTGTATCACAGAAATGGTGTCATTGCCTTTATAATGCAAAATGTTATATGTGGGATCCAAAGAAAAGAGAAAGTGGGGAGAAAGGGGATGCAGCAGGTTAGGGTACTAAACATGGGGACAATTCTGAATGTCATAATCTTATTGGCAGGGGATGGCGTTGGGGATGTGTGTGAAGAAGATTTTGATAATGATACAGTCATTGACCTCCTGGACGTCTGTCCTGAAAGTGTGGAAGTCACTCTCACCGACTTCAGAGCCTATCAGACTGTTATCTTAGACCCAGAGGGGGATGCGCAGATAGACCCTAATTGGGTTGTGTTGAATCAGGTAATGTCAGCAGGTCCATATCGTATAATATATTACAGTGCATTCCAGGAGAACCCTGGAGGGTGGGCACCAGCTTCTCTTTCTTAATCTTGGGAGCCTAGATGGGCTGAGTCATCTGTTTGGCAAATAATGCTGTAGTATCTCCCCAGGGACCCTGGTTGTAAGTTGTTCTCTTTCTCTTGGTTAGTCAGGAGGCACAACTTGATCCTATGAGAAAAGCCTTAACTTGCTTAGTTGGCACTATACTTGCCTCCTTACCTGACCAAGGCACAGACAGCAACTGAGTAGAGGGAAGAGCTTGGTTCCTGGGTAAGTGTGTACAGCCCAGGAGCAGTAAGTACAGAGAATTCGACCAATCCTTTATGGTAGGTACCAGGGACTGTGTGAGTATAAATACAAGGACATAGAGAAGCTCTATCAGTGCACACAATGGCACAATGTAGCTCAGCTGAAGGCTGAATAGGGTTGTACTGAAGAGACATTACAAATACTAAGATGTTCTGTTTCTAGGGGATGGAGATTGTGCAGACAATGAACAGTGACCCTGGCTTGGCAGTTGGTAAGTTAAAATACCCTATACCCAGATGCCAAACTATGTCACTGACATCTCAAGTCCTTTGTTTGAACTTTATTTCATTATGTGGGACATCAAACTTCTTTCTGTTGTTCCTTTGTCCTCTTGAAATCATTTGGGTCCTGTTGATTCAGTTGCCCCTTCCCCAGTTCCTTTTCCAGACAGTCTCCATCTTACACTGTGAGCCTACAGTACTGCAACTTCTCTCTAATCTGCCCCTACAGGTTACACAGCCTTCAATGGGGTGGATTTTGAGGGAACATTCCATGTAAACACAGTGACCGATGATGACTATGCTGGCTTCATCTTCAGCTATCAGGACAGCTCCAGCTTCTTTGTGGGAATGTGGAAACAGACAGAGCAGACCTACTGGCAGGCAACCCCATTCCGAGCTGTGGCAGAGCCTGGACTACAACTGAAGATGAGAGCAAACTGGCACTGCCATCTAATTTGTTTTAACCTGGGACTGCCATATAATTTAACCTGTATCCTGGCATTGCCATATAATTATTCCTTTAAGCTACAACACCCTCTATTATCAGCAGAGACCTAACCAGTGTAGCACTCAATAAAGGAGTAGGTTGAGAGGTTAGAACTACCAATGTAACCAGTGGGGATCCCTTCCCCAGAAGTAAAAAATGATGATCTGGGTGCAAAAACCCCAAGGCTTTGGTAATATGAGATAAGGAACCAACAAAATAATGGTCAGCTTTGCACCCCTGGTCCTGTAATGATGGTTAGAAGAGAACATACACCTATCACAGGAGTAGATCAAATGCATTGTTATTGTCCTTCAGAGTTGATGAGGGGATCAGAAGGATCCCACCTTGAGTAGGAGGCCATGTAAAAAAGGAAAGGGCTGGAACCCCTTGGGGAAATGTTGCTACCTTGGGGCTTATCAGAAACAAATGGCAGTTGACTGCCACAGTATTCATGTTCATTACCATATCTCATAATAACTCCACATCTGCTACAAATTCAGCCTCGTCTTCTCCCATATTTCAGGCTGTGAAGTCCACAACAGGCTCAGGTGAGCAACTACACAATGCCCTATGGAACACCGGCCACACCCAAGACCAGGTTTGTTTGCTTTGGAAAGACCCTCGTAATGTTGGCTGGAAGGACAAAACTTCTTATCGTTGGCAGCTCATGCATCGCCCCCAAGTGGGCTACATCAGGTGAGAGGGGGCAGAAGCCTTGTAGACTGGATGGGTAGATGGGCAGAGACTCTAGTGTCTTTTAGTACTGAATGCAATGAAATGGAATGTCACAGTCCTACTCAATGTCCTCTGGGTTCCTCTTCTAGGTTCTGGTTCCAGCTTTGGTTAGGAAGGAGTTACAGTTCCTTCCCAGAAACCCTGAGGAGATGCATTAGCTGGAAGGAGGGGTGGGAGAAGTGTCCCACACAAAGGGGACGTGCCACACACACTCTGAAAATCTCCTGTCACTTTATTGTATTGTAAAGCGATGAGGTCAGTGGGGAGCTGAGCCCTGGCGTCCTTTTGGGCATTGCCACAGCAACCCAATCTGTGTCAGGAATTCCTTTCATATGGAAAGGACTAGAACAATAGGCCTGGGATAGGCAGCGGGGTCCTGGCTCTGGGAACTGGATTGGGCTGCGTTCCTGGCACTGACCTCATTCTGCGTTCCCCCTATTAAAACCCTCATCCCTCCATTCCCCCTCCCCTTTGGGGGTTCTGTGAGAGGTCAGGTCATGGAAATGGGGTGATACTCACAATCTCTGTTCTAGGGAAGTAGCTCCTTCTGTCACACAGCTTTTTATTCAACCGTAGCTCTGATCTACAGTTACTGTATCTCATCTGCAGATCTATCTAAACCTAGAGAGACTTCTAAACTAGCGAGACATCTAGAGAGCCATTCAAACCTAGAGAGAGATTTAAAAAAACAGGGACATATTTACTAGAGAGACTTCTAAACCTAAAGAGACATCTTAACTATAGAGGCATTCAAATGAGAGAGAGATATAAAAAATAGACATACACACATCTGAACTTGGAGAGAAATCTACATTAAAGAATCATCTAAACTAGACCTACATCTAAACTGAAGAGACATTAAAACTAGAAAGACATCTAAACTAGAGAAACATCTAAACTAAAGAGACATTAAAACTAGAAAGATATCTAAACTAGAGAAACATCTAAACTAAAGAGACATTAAAACTAGAAAGATATCTAAACTAGAGAAACATCTAAACTAAAGAGACATTAAAACTAGAAAGATATCTAAACTAGAGAAACATCTAAACTGAAGAGACATTAAAACTAGAAAGATATCTAAACTAGAGAAACATCTAAACTAAAGAGACATTAAAACTAGAAAGATATCTAAACTAGAGAAACATCTAAACTGAAGAGACATTAAAACTAGAAAGACATCTAAACTAGAGAAACATCTAAACTAAAGAGACATTAAAACTAGAAAGACATCTAAACTAGAGAAACATCTAAACTAAAGAGACATTAAAACTAGAAAGATATCTAAACTAGAGAAATATCTAAACTAAAGCGACATTAAAACTAGAAAGATATCTAAACTAGAGAAATATCTAAACTAAAGAGACATTAAAACTAGAAAGATATCTAAACTAGAGAAATATCTAAACTAAAGAGACATTAAAACTAGAAAGATATCTAAACTAGAGAAATATCTAAACTAAAGAGACATTAAAACTAGAAAGATATCTAAACTAGAGAAACATCTAAACTAAATAGACTAAAAGATCTAAAAGACATACCGACAATTGAACTGGAAAGTTAGCTATGCATAGAGACATATGAATCTAAAGAACCAAACTAGAGAGTTTTCTTAACCTAAAAAGAAAAATCAAGAGACATCTAGTTAGACATCTTAATCTAGATAGATTTATCTGAACCCGGTGAGAAACATAGTCAATTAGAGCCATATAAACTACAGAGCCAACTAGACAGAGACACCTAAATTAAAGCAAAATCTAGAGAGAATGTATCTCAACTAAAGAGACATCTATACTAGACAAGCATCATTATTAGAAATGTATCACTACCAGTGTTGCCCTTGTACCAGCCCCCAGTATCATGATTGCTTTTAGAGCTCACACTCCTCCATGAATAGGTGAGTGCACTTTGCCCAGTGCCACCACTCACCATAGAAAGGTCACCAGTAGATGCGGGGTCATGAGTTCCTCAAGACACAATGTCAGTCTCCATGTTCCAGGATCTCTGGTTGGGCACAGAATAGGCTACATCACATCATTGCAATGAAGCACCAAAGTGGTCCAAGTCTGAGGTTATTAAGTGATGGTAAATGTAAACTGAGATGAACGTGGCTTGCCTCTTTTAGGGTAAAGCTGTATGAAGGAGTGGACCTGGTGGCTGATTCTGGAGTAATCATAGACACAAATATGCGAGGGGGGCGATTGGGGGTCTTCTGCTTCTCCCAGGAAAACATCATATGGTCCAATGTACACTACCGGTGTAATGGTGAGTATAGCTTCTACAATGATATAATTATATATTGGGCAGAGGTGACATCTCTTATTCAACCCGTATCTCTCTTTTTCTATACAGACACAATTCCAGAAGACTTTGAACCATACAGAAGACTTCTACAGGATGGGAAGGATTAAGAAACATACAGATCCATTGCCAAAGTTCAGACCAGGATTCTGATCAACAAACTATCAGTATTTGGCCAAAGAATATAAAAACCCTGCCCAACCTAAAGAAATCAGTGGAGACCCAAAAGACAGCATCTTATGAACTGCTGGGCTGTTACAAAGCCCAGTCAAGGCCAAACCAAAAGCAGTTCTAGCAGTTAATGTAAGAGGCTGGAAGTAGTTACTGTGGCTGGGGTAAGTTATTGGTCAATATCCTGATAGGCTGGAAAGTTCCTACACACGAGTCTGCTACAAAAGGAACCACCTGCACATTTGGCTGGAATTGTGTAAATTGCACCAGTTGTCCTTACTTGTGACTTGTGCCATTAACTGTCTTGTAATGAAGTTACACAAGGTCTTCTGGTGTCATCTTGTAATTAGCCCCAAAATACATCCAAACCTGAAGATCTGGTGCACCTAATTTGTCACACCACCCATTTTTCTACACAATGCTTCCATGTCATCTTATGAAACTAGTCCTTTATAAAAATACGAATGTTTTTGTAGTGTGTGATGCATTTTTGGACAACCTTTTCAATACAAACACTGCACTTCTAAATGGCATGTCCCAGCATGGGGGACCAAGAGAGAAGGTTACATTAAAGGGATATAGAGGGGTGCAGTGTTTCTTGGGTGATTCTAAATCTATATATTTCTGGGATGGTCTAAGCAGCCAAAAACCTATTAAATAGATGATAGACACGCACTCCATATTCCATATAACATGAAATAAATGCAACTGCATCTGGATGAGAGATCCTTTTTGAGGTTCATCAGGACAAGGCACTGCATGATTGGGTCTTGGAGTGAGGCATGCACAGGAGCGGATGGTGAAAATGCTGCCTGATGGTGAGCTGGTGCTGGGCAGTAAGCAGGGAAACCCGATGATGGGCATGATGGTAAGTACCTCCTGCAGCCACAGAAACATAAGGCAGAGTAGCCCAGAGACGCAGGAGGCCGGGACGAGTGCAATATTGGCAGGTGAAAGGACAACAGTGCACAGCATCCCGATCCTTCTGTATATCCAGATATGTAAGTGAGGGGCTTAGAGTAAAGTGCATATAGGAGCCCAACCCAGAGATGTCCTAAACATGGCAAACACATCCAGCAGTACCTACAGCACCTCATACATTTCCTCCTGTGCCTACATCACCTCACTCACCTTCTACTCTACCTACATCACCTCACTCACCTTCTACTCTATCTACATAACGTCTCACACCTTCTACTGTACCTATAGTACCTCACACACCTCCTCCTGTGCCTACAATGCCTTCTACTGTACCTATAGTACTTTACACACCCTTATGGTTCCTACCGTAACTCACATGCCTCCTCCTGTACCTACAGTACTTCATAAACCAACTCTTGTACCTTCAGTACCTCACACACCTTCTACTGTACCTACAGCACCTCACACACACCAACTCTTGTGCCTTCAGTACTTCACACACCCCCTCCTGTACCTACATAACCTTGCACACCTTCTACTATTATATATTACCTCAGACACCTCCTCCTGTACCTACAGTACCTGAAACAGCTTGTTCATGTACAACAGTACCTCACACACCTTCTACTGTACCTACACTACCTCAAACACATCCTACTATACCTACATTACCTGACACACCTTCTACTGTACCTACACTACCTCAAACACATCCTACTATACCTACATTACCTCACACACCTCCTCCTGTACCTACATTACCTCACACACATTCTACTGTACCTACAGTACCTCAAACACCTCCTACTATACCTACATTACCTCTCACACCTCAAACACCTCCTACTATACCTACATTAGCTCTCACACCTCAAACACATCCAGCAGTACCTACAACACCTCATACATTTCCTCCTGTACCTGCATCACCTCACACAACTTGTATTGTATGTACAGTATCTCACACACCAACTCATGCACCTACAGTACCTCACACACCTACTGTACCTACTGTACATTACCTCACACACCTCCTCCTGTAACTTCAGTGAACAAATGAAACAACAAGGAAACCTTTCCCCCCTGGTTGCCTGACACCACACAAAGGCCACAAGCAGTTGATAAGGGAAACTACTCCTTCCTCCTGTCCTGTTAGTGCCAACACATTCTGTAGTGATGTACAATAGGAGGGGGGAATTTAAGTCAAAACATACAGAGGACAGGGAAAGGGGGACAGGTATTGGGGGTATCAAGGGAAAGGGGGCAAGTATTGGGGGTATGAATAGACTATTACACAATAGATTATAGGTTTCTCATGTGCTTGGCACACCGTGGTACATAAGTCTCAATATTTGCACCATTGGAGTGTCTGTGTGCTGCTACTGCACAAAGAGAAAACCTTTCCCCACATCTGGCCTAAAGGGCTGGGGTCAAAAGCTGGACAATTATTATGGTGTTATTTGGGCAGCCCTGTGTCCCTTGCTTGCAAGTCCCAATATAACCATGTTACTGGCCCAGCACTGATACTCATTCTCATATAACTCCTGCAAGTAGCCATGCATTGGGCACCACCACTGTGCTGCCACCCACAGGCCAGAGCTGCAACTGCCACAACCAACTGCTAAGTCTATAGAGTCATGGATTGGTTCATTACCGCTCCTACACTGGGATCTGGGATTCTCAGGACAAGGGATATAAATATATAAGTGCGGATATAGGACTGGGATCTCTGGGACATGTGATATGGATATAGATATATAAGTGTAGATATGAGACTGGGATTTCTGGGACAAGGGATATGGATATAGATATATAAGTGCGGATATGGGACTGGGATCTCTGGGATAAGGGATATAGATACAGTATATGGATGTGCATAATTATTACACAACAAAATAACACACTAGAGAGAAGACAAGTAACACAGAGTGACAAGACTTACCTGCCACTAGAAGGGAAGAGTCCAATAGTTTCCCATCTGCCCGCGGGATGGAGAGGCACAAGGGACAGTGAGGAACTTCAGTTGGACGAGGAACTTCTCCTGTTTCTGATTCCCACAGACCCAAGGGAGTGGGACTATTTCACCAAACTGGGTGGAGCCTAAAAGATCCCCTTTGGGATGAAAAGGCCCCTGAAAAGTTTCTGCACTGTGGGATTCGCTTTGAATTGGAGCCTGCAAGAAGCACCAACGTGTCGCTATGGAGATAAGTGCCCAGCAACAGGCCATGAATGTGCAGAACAATGGGCCCACAAAAAAAAACTGTCTAAAACTGTCAGCTTAGCTGAGACATCAAGAGAAGCCGGCCAACCGAACGAATATACAGTGGGGAATGCCAAGCAGGGAATGTACAATAGGATCCAATGGGTAGAACTTATGGGTTGGTCAAGGGAGGAGGATAAGTAGCAACTAAATGGATATAGAGTTGGGGAATGTATAAGAGGGGTGCAATGGGTCGTACTAATCAGTTGGCTGGGGGGAAGCTAATGGGCAAGTAGAATAATAGGTTTATAACATATTCATAGAATAAGTAGCACAGATGGGGACATCCCGGCAGTAAGAAGGAGTTACTGGTAGAGCAGGTTGATGGAAGAGGAATAGGTTGGAATAATTCAGAAGCAAAGTGAGTGATGTTGGCAGGGAAGGTGCCAGGAGAATATTGGGGAGGATAATGCCAGGGTGCTGCTACATCTCTGATCCCTATATAGATAGTTGCACTGATGTACAAGGATGGAAGGATGGACATTTATATAATTAGTGTTGGTCACTCATCAGCCTTAATGAGACATATGCAGGCCAACACTAGCTGCTGATTGGCCATTTCAGACCAAGTGGTGAGTTTAAGGGCAAAGAGTTAACTCACCCGACCAATAACTGGCCAGGGATACCTGGTAGGCAGGAAAATCAAGGAGCATCAGTTGTCTCCAGACAGTCTACATAGGCCCCTGTTATGATATGACAGTTGCCCAACACGACTGGGACACTGCCATTGACTTCCATACCCCCTACCAGCACTGGATTTGACTGGAGCCAAACACATTGATTCTGGTGTCATTTCTAGCATTCAGCCCCCTCCCTACCTGTTCCTTCTCTCAGGTGAGCACCTGCCAACATTCCTGAGCTATTCCTGCAAGTGGGAGGAGCCAGGATCATGGGGCACTGATGCACCTCAGTGTGAGCCTCTTCTATTGCCTCCGGGGGCAGATCTGTGTGACAGAACAATATCACAATCACACCCTGATGTCACAATAAGTGACATATTTGTGCTGTGTGTGTAGAGTAGGAACAGGGTGCAGCCTCACATCACATTAGGGGAAAGGCACAAAAGAAGAGATCAGAAGCTCCGATTGGCACAGGAATCCAGCGAGGCTTAAGCATTCCCCTAAATGGCACAAGGAATGGCACAACTATGGGCACAATAGGAGCAGGACAGGTAGTACAGGTAAAGGGGCAGCACCTGTACCCACCATAACGGCCAATCATTCTATTGCATGTTACAGTGATAATGTGCAATAGCCACACAATCCATAGGGATCCAATCATTAGACCCCCAGAGGGAGCAGTAACGGGCTGCACAGCGAGAGTGTAGCTCACAGGTTCTGTGGTGTAGTACAGACCCATAGTAACACTGCACACTGAGGGGGCAAGTTGATCATATGAAAGACAAGGCCACTCCCACAGAAAGGCAACTGACATGGCAGCAACTGCAGCAGACACAGTGCAGTAAAGATAAGCATTTGTATACACAGCTCCTGTCCTGGCTCAGGTATGTGAGAATAACACACAGGTGAGCAACTCCCAGGAGTTATAGTTACACGTCCCCGGGGTGCAATATAGCAAATATTTCTGTGTCACTGCAATAAATAGCTCAGCAGCTGATAAAACCAGCGAGGGATTGGCTGCTGTATATTTGCATTCACTAGGGACTCCAGGTGGAGCATTCTATAGTGCCAAAACAGGCACTACAGGATCCATTTACTTGTATACAATAGAATGTGGGTGCCAGTGCTTGAATTGGAGTGAAAAAGGTGGAGGGATGTGCAGCGAGCATAGCACGGCATGCTTAAACAAGCCCCTCCCACAACCATAAGCCACATCCATCGTTATAATAAGCCCCACACACCAATACCTTCTGCTTTCACCCACTTTAAAGCAAAGCCATTTAACTATTTCCTTTTTGGTTTTTCCTTCTAATGTACAGTTTAATGGTCAGTATGTATAGATTTATGTATGTGACCTGTAGGGACCCCAAAATAACAATTATACATATAATGCAAACACAGCTCATTGCCTGTATATTGTGTATCATAACAACCCCATCATATATATCTCTCCCAAATTCCAGCAGGGGTGGGTGCATCTTGTCTCCATTTTATCCTACTGTCTCCATCTTGCCCTACTGTCTCCATCTTGCCCTACTGTCTCCATCTTGTCCTACTGTCTCCATCTTGTCCTACTGTCTCCATCTTGTCCTACTGTCTCCATTTTATCCTACTGTCTCCATCTTGCCCTACTGTCTCCATCTTGCCCTACTGTCTCCATCTTGCCCTACTGTCTCCATCTTGTCCTACTGTCTCCATCTTGTCCTACTGTCTCCATCTTGCCCTACTGTCTCCATCTTGCCCTACTGTCTCCATCTTGTCCTACTGTCTCCATTTTATCCTATCTCCATCCTGTCCTACTGTCTCCATCTTGCCCTACTGTCTCCATCTTGCCCTACTGTCTCCATCTTGTCCTACTGTCTTCATCTTGTCCTACTGTCTCCATCTTGTCCTAGTGTCTCTATCTTGCCCTACTGTCTCCATCTTGTCCTAGTGTCTCCATCTTGTCCTACTGTCTCCATTTTATCCTATCTCCATCCTGTCCTACTGTCTCCATCTTGCCCTATTGTCTCCATCTTGCCCTACTGTCTCCATCTTGTCCTACTGTCTCCATCTTGTCCTACTGTCTCCATCTTGTCCTAGTGTCTCCATCTTGCCCTACTGTCTCCATCTTGACCTACTGTCTCCATCTTGTCCTACTGTCTCCATCTTGGCCTACTGTCTCCATCTTGCCCTACTGTCTCCATCTTGTCCTACTGTCTCCATTTTATCCTATCTCCATCCTGTCCTACTGTCTCCATCTTGCCCTACTGTCTCCATCTTGCCCTACTGTCTCCATCTTGTCCTACTGTCTCCATCTTGTCCTACTGTCTCCATCTTGTCCTACTGTCTCCATCTTGCCCTACTGTCTCCATCTTGCCCTACTGTCTCCATCTTGCCCAACTGTCTCCATCTTGCCCTACTGTCTCCATCTTGTCCTACTGTCTCCATCTTGCCCAACTGTCTCCATCTTGCCCTGCTGTCTCCATCTTGTCCTACTGTCTCCATCTTGTCCTACTGTCTCCATTTTATCCTATCTCCATCTTGTGCTACTGATTGGGGAGGGGAGGTTGAAGGAGACAGTACAAGTATTATAACATGGGATGAGATTTATCAGACCTGCATATAAATGAGGGTGAAGACTATAAACAAGTTCATGCAGTGATTGAGTTGCTCTGACATGTTACATGGAATAGGGAGTGTGAATCTATGGAATGAATTAGAGAAAAGACAGTGGGAAGTTACTTTGCTACAAAGTGCATGTAGTCTCAGTACTAATGTATAGAGTGACGTCTCTCTGATCTAGTTACAACTGAGAGTGGAAATGATTAATGTACATACATATAGGTTTAACCCTATCCTGCCACTGCAGGGGAGCCCGCTGGCAATAAACATGGTGGCACTCGGCCCAGATCTACAAGAGGTCACTGCTCCATCAGTGTCTGAGTCACTTCTAATAAACATTGTAGTTATTGGATGTGCAATGTTGCCAATATTATACTTGTTGTCTTCAAAAATAATGTTGGCTGTGGGCTGGGTAATGATACTGCTCAAGGGCCACTTCATCCTCTCATCCAGGGATAAAAAACTGACAATCCTATGGGAATAGTAATAAGACTCCCTTCAGTAACACTGGATGGCCTGCTGATAAAACTGCCTTCCCAAAAGTCATACTGGCAGTGCCGCTTCATATACATATACTTTTCATTGGTGGGGAGGAAAGGCGATCTCACCATCAGCATAGGAAGGGGTTCTTTACTGTAAGGACAGTCAGGTTATGGGATTCCCTACCAAGAGAGGGGGGGGGGAATGAGTGATTCATTGGTGGGGAGGAAAGGAGATCTCACCATCAGCATAGGAAGGGGTTCTTTACTGTAAGGACAGTCAGGTTATGGGATTCCCTACCAAGAGAGGGGGGGGGGAATGAGTGATTCATTGGTGGGGAGGAAAGGAGATCTCACCATCAGCATAGGAAGGGGTTCTTTACTGTAAGGACAGTCAGGTTATGGGATTCCCTACCAAGAGAGGGGAATGAGTGATTCATTGGTGGGGAGGAAAGGAGATCTCACCATCAGTATAGGAAGGGGTTCTTTACTGTAAGGACAGTCAGGTTATGGGATTCCCTATCAAGAGAGGGGGAATGAGTGATTCATTGGTGGGGAGGAAAGGAGATCTCACCATCAGTATAGGAAGGGGTTCTTTACTGTAAGGGCAGTCAGGTTATGGGATTCCCTACCAAGAGAGGGGAATGAGTGATTCATTGGTGGGGAGGAAAGGAGATCTCACCATCAGCATAGGAAGGGGTTCTTTACTGTAAGGGCAGTCAGGTTATGGGATTCCCTACCAAGAGAGGGGAATGAGTGATTCATTGGTGAGGAGGAAAGGAGATCTCACCATCAGCATAGGAAGGGGTTCTTTACTGTAAGGACAGTAATGAGGGAATGATTGGTGGGTAAGTGTGAGGATGATTGAGGTGATACAGTTGAATGGAAGGTGTTAGTGCCCCAGTGAGCCGGTTCAGTGCTGAGCATCAGATCAGACAGGAGGGGCAGTGGGTGAAACAAAATAACTGAGCCCCCAGGAGTAGTCCATACTGATCATGTATCAGAGTAGAAGGTAGTGATAGTAATGTACCTGCCCTGTATCTGTTTCTCTGTATCACAGGTTCCTCCCATTTCTGGGGCCCCGGGCTCAGCACCCCCAGTCAGTGTTTATTTCTGACAATGTGTGTGGGGGGGGGTTGGATATAAATAGAGAGGGGGCGGGGCTAGACAGTGCAGAGAGATCAGGTAATGACTCCTGGCACCCTCAGTTGTGACTAAAGAGAGAATGACGTGACTCCCTGCGCAGGGGACTGGGAGTTGTGCAGGAGGAGGAGGGGGAGAAGGGTATAGAACAGACAATGTGACCCAGGATCAGGGAGGGAGCAGTTTCTATGCAGTGAAACTTTCTATCTGATCCCCCAGGGGCCACACTGTACAACCAGCCAGGGCCCCACACAGACACAAAGGGCCCATCATCCTCATGGCCTGTGCCCCAGACCCCCAACTGCCCCCCTGTCTCCCACAGACCTTTCACTTACCCCCATATTCCTACAGGATCTGCTCCATGAGCCACCGAGGGCTTGGGCTGATAGAATTGTCTGAGCCCCACAGATTGAGTATTGAGTACAGACTGAGTATGTCTATTGAGTACAGACTGAGTATGTTTATTGAGTATAGACTGAGTATGTCTATTGAGTACAGACTGAGTATGTCTATTGAGTACAGACTGAGTATGTCTATTGAGTACAGACTGAGTATGTGTATTGAGTACAGACTGAGTATGTTTATTGAGTACAGACTGAGTATGTCTATTGAGTACAGACTGAGTATGTCTATTGAGTACAGACTGAGTATGTCTATTGAGTACAGACTGAGTATGTGTATTGAGTACAGACTGAGTATGTTTATTGAGTATAGACTGAGTATGTTTATTGAGTACAGACTGAGTATGTTTATTGAGTACAGACTGAGTATGTTTATTGAGTACAGACTGAGTATGCTTATTGAGTACAGACTGAGTATGCAATCTGAGTACAGACTGAGTATGTTTATTGAGTACAGACTGAGTATGTTTATTGAGTACAGACTGAGTATGTTTATTGAGTACAGACTGAGTATGTTTATTGAGTACAGACTGAGTATGTTTATTGAGTACAGACTGAGTATGTTTATTGAGTACAGACTGAGTATGTTTATTGAGTACAGACTGAGTATGCTAACTGAGTACAAACTGAGTATGTTTATTGAGTACAAACTGAGTATGTTTATTGAGTACAGACTGAGTATGTTTATTGAGTACAGACTGAGTATGTTTATTGAGTACAGACTGAGTATGTTAACTGAGTACAGTCTGAGCATGTCTATTGAGTACAGACTGAGTATGTTTATTGAGTACAGACTGAGAATCTTTATTGAGTACAGACTGAGAATGTTTAATGAGTACAGACTGAGTATGTTTATTGAGTACAGACTGAGTATGTTTATTGAGTACAGACTGAGTATGCTGAGTACAGACTGAGTATGTTTATTGAGTACAGACTGAGTATGTTTATTGAGTATGTTTATTGAGTACAGACTGAGTATGTTTATTGAGTACAGACTGAGTATGCTAACTGAGTACAGACTGAGTATGTTTATTGAGTACAGATTGAGTATGTTTATTGAGTATGTTTATTGAGTATGTTTATTGAGTACAGACTGAGTATGTTTATTGAGTACAGACAGAGTATGTTTATTGAGTACAGACTGAGTATTTTTATTGAGTACAGACTGAGTATGTTTATTGAGTACAGACTGAGTATGCTAACTGAGTACAGACTGAGTATGTTTATTGAGTACAGATTGAGTATGTTTATTGAGTATGTTTATTGAGTATGTTTATTGAGTACAGACTGAGTATGTTTATTGAGTACAGACAGAGTATGTTTATTGAGTACAGACTGAGTATTTTTATTGAGTGAGAATTAAACCACTAGGCACCCTAAGTTCATTCCTCTGCCTCCAACAGTTTGTGGGTGACTCACAGCAGAATTAAAGCTACTCTGCCATTATTTGTGGCACCAGTCTGCAGCCCTGCAGCTCTAGTATAATAACAACTGCCATCAACCCTTACTCAGCCTTTATTAATAATTGCCACCTTACCTTGTCACATTCTACACCTACTGTCTTCATCTTGCCCTACTGTCTTTATTTTGTCCTACTGTCTCCATCTTGTCCTACTGTCTTTATTTTGTCCTACTGTCTCCATCTAGTCCTACTGTCTTTATTTTGTCCTACTGTCTCCATCTTGTCCTACTGTCTCCATCTTGCCCTACTGTCTCCATCTTATCCTACTGTCTCCATCTTGTCCTACTGTCTCCATCTTGTCCTACTGTCTCCATCTTGCCCTACTGTCTCCATCTTGTCCTACTGTCTCCATCTTGTCCTAATGTCTCCATCTTGCCCTGCTCTCTACATCTTGTCCTACCCTACAGTCTCCATCTTGCCCTACTGTCTACATCTTACCCTACTGCCTCCATCTTGCCCTACTGTCTCCATCTTGTCCGACTGTTTTGATCTTGCCCTACTGTCTCCATCTTGTCCTACTGTCTCCATCTCCTCCTACTGTCTCCATCTTGTCCTACTGTCTCCATCTCCTCCTACTGTCTCCATCTTGTCCTACTGTCTCCATCTTGTCCTACTGTTTTAATCTTGTCCTACAATCTTCAACTTGCCCTGCTGTCTCCATCTTGCCCTACTGTCTACACATTCTCCTTCTGTCTCCATCTTGCCCTACTGTGTCTACCTATGAATATTGTCTGGAAATCACTACCATACGTATGGCCCCATTTCTCTTTTGTGGCCCCTATGTCAGGCATGAGATCTCCCGGCGACACAGTTGGATGAGGAACAGAGGGTAATTTGCCTTGCAAACAAACAACCAGGGAGATACTAACTCTTCCCATTAACCTTTAGTGCTCCGTGTCATATGACTTGATGTCCCTATGGGTTAAATGTTTATGGGCAGCAAGGAGATAAGAGTGTGAATGGTTAACATGTGGGGATGAGACAGTTTGGAGCAGAAACAGATACACAAACACTTCCTACTAACACAAGGTCAATAAACACTCCCCCATCCCCCACACAATGGCCTCTTCCCTAATCCACTGGCCTTTATTAGTTCACCATAAACCCACAGCCGTGATACTGCCCTGGTACTGCCACTGCCTCCTGCTTCTTCCTGGAATAATATTGTGAGACTATGAGCCCAAATGTATGAGGCTGATAATCATCTGTTTGTGGGGTACAGTGTGTGTGTACCGGCCCTCTGAAAATTGTGGGGTACAGTGTGTGTGCCAGCCCTGTGACATTGTGGGGTACAGTGTGTGTGCCGGCCCTGTGACATTGTGGGGTACAGTGTGTGTACCGGCCCTGTGACATTGTGGGGTACAGTGTGTGTGCTGGCCCTGTGACATTGTGGGGTACAGTGTGTGTGCCGGCCCTGTGACATTGTGGGGTACAGTGTGTGTGCTGGCCCTGTGACATTGTGGGGTACAGTGTGTGTGCCGGCCCTGTGACATTGTGGGGTACAGTGTGTGTGCTGGCCCTGTGACATTGTGGGGTACAGTGTGTGTGCTGGCCCTGTGACATTGTGGGGTACAGTGTGTGTGCCAGCCCTGTGACATTGTGGGGTACAGTGTGTGTACCGGCCCTGTGACATTGTGGGGTACAGTGTGTGTGCCAGCCCTGTGACATTGTGGGGTACAGTGGGTGACTGCTGACTCTATGACTTCACAAAAAACTAGAGCAATGGAGCTGCGGGAGGTATCGGGGTGATTAAAAGATGAGCTATGCAAGGCTGCGGGGCATGAGATTGTACAAGTACAGGCAGGGAGCAGGTGCATGAAGGAGTAAAGCTAATGTAACAGTCACTGTGGGAAATTGCTCTGCTCCCAGGCTCCACAAGTAGTAGGTGCAGGGGCTGATTCCCAGGCAGAGTCACCCTCTCCAGCTCCTTTATTATACTCTGCACTCAGATACCTACCTTCTACAACGGCCCCTCACAAACCCCTAATAATCAAAGGCAAGTGAAACTGGATAAACCAGGCAATAATCTCCTGATCTGTGGGGGCACATTAACCCCAGGCATGCCATGTTAACAAGCTCTGATACCATGTGGGTCAGGCCTCCTTACAAATAGACCCTCCCTAGTCTTTCCAGAGCTCGTTACCCCCAAGGGACCTTTCCCCACTTACCCCAAACAGAGCCGTGTTACAGATATGTGCACCCCACTCCCGTCACACTCTTCCCTTGTTGTCCTCCCCTGGGGCAAATATCCACTGTGCATAAATAATAATAACAGCAGTGCCGTGTTCAGTACAGGTTCAGTCTGTAACAGGGACGCAGGGCAGCCATCAGGGGGGACAGTTGTAGGGGGCCCCAAGGGTAAGGGGGACAAGCCACATTTACTTGATTAGCCGGGCCCCCCATCTTTCTGATAGCTGCTGACTTTGGGAAGGCATGGACAATTAAGGGGCCATGGCCACCAATTTTCTTATAATGTGGGGGGGGGGGCCTGGCCACCAATTTTTTTTTCTCATGTGGGGTCCTAGCCACCAAAATTTTTTTATGGGGGTCCTGACCACAAATATCTTTTTATTTTTCATTAACATGTGGGAACCTAAGCCACCAATATTTGTTTTGTTATTTTTACTGTGTGGTGGGGGCGGACCTGTAGGTGGGGCTTGTGGTGGGCGCAGCCCAGGGGGCCCAGGAAATGTTGTCGTATGGGGCCCTGCGATTTCTGATGGCGGCCCTGCAGGGACGTATACCTACCGTACAGTTCTGAGCTGACAGTTAGGGGATGAGTGTTGCCTATATGACACACAGAGAGGAGGAGGAAGGGTATAGGAGGGGGTGAGGGCACAGGTAGATGCCAGTGGGTGAGGGTGTAAGGCAAGTAGGTAACAGGTTTAAGGTGGTTAAGGATAAAACACATTCTGAGCTGACAGTTAGGGGATGAGTGTTGCCTATATGACACACAGAGAGGAGGGGGAAGGGTATAGGAGGGGTTGAGGGCACAGGTAGATGCCAGTGGGTGAGGGTGTAAGGCAAGTAGGTAACAGGTATAAGGTGGTTAAGGATAAAACACATCTCTGAGCTGACAGTTAGGGGCTGAGTGTTGCCTGTATGACACACAGAGAGGAGGAGGAGGAAGGTGGGGTGGGTCCAGCAGGTGTCAGGTATAAAGCTGTGGGAAGGATCCAGCACTTCTCAGTTGAGTCACAGGTGGATAACGGAGCGGAGTCACCTGCCCAGTGCCCGGGATACAACTGCCACTCGGGGGGAGCCAAGTAAAGCCAATCCCAGGATTTAGAGAGAAATAGTGATCCAGTAGCACAATGTCTCCCTGTGTGACAGTCATGTGCCTCGTACTCTGCACTGTACTTGCCACAGGTAAGTGGCCCCTCTTGCTCTCTTAGTGGCATCCCAAGGGTGGGGGTAGGGAGGGCTGGGTGCCATATGGACGCCAGTTGGGTGGTGCCCAGTTCCAAGTTGTCCTTCTCATCTACCCTGTCACCCGGCATGTTCAGGTTTAGGGGAAATGTTCCCACTTACAGTGTTTTGCACTGATACCCCCTACCTGGGTGCCTGTGCCAGGCAGTGACGTGGGTAATATGCCAGTCTGTGTATTACATGAGGCCCCCTGGGCACAGTATTGGGAGTCAATAATATCGGGTGGTTTAATAACATGGGCACCCGTCGTTACAAAGTGCAGCCAAGTGGCACAATGGGGGCACTCACTCCTTGTGTTCAGAACCCCCCCCCAGGGGTAGTTTGTATTAAAGTCAATGAGAGGAAGGGGCAGTTTGTATTACAGTCAATGAGAGGAAGGGGCAGTTTGTATTAAAGTCAATGAGAGGAAGGGGCAGTTTGTATTACAGTCAATGAGAGGAAGGGGCAGTTTGTATTAAAGTCAATGAGAGGAAGGGGCAGTTTGTATTAAAGTCAATGAGAGGAAGGGGCAGTTTGTATTACAGTCAATGGGAGGAAGGGGCAGTTTGTATTAAAGTCAATGGGAGGAAGGGGCAGTTTGTATTAAAGTCAATGGGAGGAAGGGGCAGTTTGTATTAAAGTCAATGAGAGGAAGGGGCAGTTTGTATTACAGTCAATGAGAGGAAGGGGCAGTTTGTATTACAGTCAATGGGAGGAAGGGGCAGTTTGTATTAAAGTCAATGGGAGGAAGGGGCAGTTTGTATTAAAGTCAATGGGAGGAAGGGGCAGTTTGTATTAAAGTCAATGGGAGGAAGGGGCAGTTTGTATTAAAGTCAATGAGAGGAAGGGGCAGTTTGTATTAAAGTCAATGAGAGGAAGGGGCAGTTTGTATTACAGTCAATGAGAGGAAGGGGCAGTTTGTATTACAGTCAATGAGAGGAAGGGGCAGTTTGTATTACAGTCAATGGGAGGAAGGGGCAGTTTGTATTAAAGTCAATGAGAGGAAGGGGCAGTTTGTATTAAAGTCAATGGGAGGAAGGGGCAGTTTGTATTACAGTCAATGGGAGGAAGGGGCAGTTTGTATTAAAGTCAATGGGAGGAAGGGGCAGTTTGTATTAAAGTCAATGAGAGGAAGGGGCAGTTTGTATTAAAGTCAATGAGAGGAAGGGGCAGTTTGTATTACAGTCAATGAGAGGAAGGGGCAGTTTGTATTAAAGTCAATGAGAGGAAGGGGCAGTTTGTATTACAGTCAATGGGAGGAAGGGGCAGTTTGTATTACAGTCAATGGGAGGAAGGGGCAGTTTGTATTAAAGTCAATGAGAGGAAGGGGCAGTTTGTATTAAAGTCAATGGGAGGAAGGGGCCGGGGCAGTTTTGGGGGCTTCTTTGCTGGCAGTTCATCCTACAGTGTCAAGGCCCCTGCTTGTTATTGTACATTGCTATGGAACGTGTGGGCGATATATAAGGCTTCAGTACAGACCTATTATAGAGTTGGATAAATCAGTGGGGGGGGGTGGCACTGATGATTTTCAGAGGGATATTAAATCCCTGTACCCCCATACACCCCTCATTGCTTGCTGGGACTGATACTGGGGGGCACAGAACATATGGGGGCAGTAAAGGGGAAGTAACAATGGTACATTTATCTCAGGCGACTGCACAACTCCCACCCCCACCCTCCTGTGTGGCCCCTCCATTGTCTCAGCTCCTAAAGTGAGGGGCCGGATCTGAGCCGCATGCCTGTAACCCTAGGAAGGTGCTGGGGGGGGGGAGTTTACAGGTGCTTTGTGGGTGGGAGCTAATTTGTCTCTATGTTGGCCCCTATCACTTGCTACTGACGCACTGCTCAGTCCTCAAGGGGTTAAACCTGCATTAATCCACTGTGACCCTGAATTCCTTTAGGGGGCTGCAAGTTACAGGAGAAGGGGCCCAACATATCCCCCTCCCCCTCCCTCTCTCAGTTACTGGTGTGAGACTGGGCACAGCTGGTTACACACAATTCAATCCCCTTATTATTCTCTGTAAAGAATCAGTCCCATGTCTTTCTATGGCCTCAGCCACACAGGAGGTTCCATATAAAATGTGCCCCATCAGAATGTGCCTTTGTAATGACCCCCCCCCAGCTCCTAAGCCCCCCTGTAGCAGTCCATTAGCTCAGGCTTATTTGCTCACTCGGCGGCCCCCCTGCCATATACCTTGTATCACTGACAGACACACTGCAAACTCATCGCTTGCCATAAAGCTTGTATCACTGTATCTCACCCAACACTGTATCTTACCCACAGATCAATCCCTTATATCAATGAGTCTCTCTTCCCCTCCCCTACACCTTACTCCTTGTGTACCTCCCCCCCCTCTCATTTCTACCCCACTCTCTCCCTCCCTCCTCCTCTCATTTCTACCCCTCTCTCTCCCTCCCCCCTCTCATTTCTACCCCTC
Source organism: Xenopus petersii (assembly GCA_038501925.1). Taxonomy (NCBI): domain Eukaryota; kingdom Metazoa; phylum Chordata; class Amphibia; order Anura; family Pipidae; genus Xenopus; species Xenopus petersii. The sequence goes on from CM076687.1 coordinate 553,200, forward strand.
TCTCCCTCCCCACCTCCCCCCTCCTCTCCTTTCTACCCCACTCTCTCCCTCCCCCCCTCTCCTTTCTACCCCACTCTCTCCCTCCCCCCCTCTCCTTTCTACCCCTCTCTCCCTCCCCACCTCCCCCCTCCTCTCCTTTCTACCCCACTCTCTCCCTCCCCCCCTCTCATTTCTACCCCTCTCTCTCCCTCCCCCCTCTCATTTCTACCCCTCTCTCCCTCCCCACCTCCCCCCTCCTCTCCTTTCTACCCCACTCTCTCCCTCCCCCCCTCTCCTTTCTACCCCACTCTCTCCCTCCCCCCCTCTCCTTTCTACCCCACTCTCTCATTCCCTCCCCACCATGTTCCAGCAGTAAATTTCCCATGTGTATTTGTTCTCATTCTCTCCCCAAACCCTCAGCCTGCACCCCCCCTCGTCTTTATCGGTTCCGTGTCCTGCTGACTGGGAGGGTCACTGGGGCAAATGAACGCCCAGTGGAATCTATTGCCCCCTTATGCCCCTGCCATTCAGTCTGGCTGTGGATCAGTAGTCAGATGCCAGTAGGGCTAGGGAAGTTCCCTCTTGGGGAAGGGCAGTAAGATGGGTCTCTGAGGAGTGAGCTGAACTGCACAAAACAACCCCAGACTCCCAGTCGTTGCATTGAAGTAAGAGCTGGAAATAGATTGTCAGCTCTGTGCAGTGAGTGAAGCTCCGTATGTTGGTGCACAGGGATAGGTTGATGCCAAGAAGTTCTGCCCTTTGTGTTAATGCCAAATGGTATCTGGGCAACGGGTGAGTAACTTGGGTGGCACAGTTACTAACTGAAGCCCTTCACTCTGTATAGTTCCCAGGTGACTCTGTGTTACTGTTACTCTCAAAGTAAAGCTGTTTTGGAACTGCCACTCCCAGCAGAACTTATGCCATGCTCCCTCTTGTAGTGTTGGAGGAGAGGGTGTAAGTGCTGAGTTGTTACTCAGTTAACTGCTTCATTACTGGAACAGGCCACACAAGGACCCTAGAGGTGCCCATTGCCAGGCTCATCATGTGACTCCACCTGTTGTGCCAGTTAGGTTAGGCGAGTAGAAGGGGCTGGCAATATAATGTGACTATAATTACTTCTTTTTGTGCCCATCGGGCAACTTGGCATATGAACCCCCAGCCCCTTCTTGTTTCTTTTTCACTGGTTTGTTTCTTGCACCAGTCTCTCATCAGATATTCTCTATATTTCAGCTAGCGGAAACGATGGAATGAACACCTCCACCACAGCTCTAGAGACCACCTCTTCTACTACAGTTACACCTGATACTATTCACATTACTAACAGTACTGCATCTCCCGATGTTACTCATGTCAACAGTACTGCATCTCCCGATGTTACTCATACTACTAACAGTACTACATCTCCTGATGCTACTCATACCAACAGTACTGTATCCCCCGATGTTACTCATACTACTAACAGTACTACATCTCCTGATGTTACTCATACTAACAGTACTGTATCCCCCGATGTTACTCATACTATTAACAGTACTACATCTCCTGATGTTACTCATACTAACAGTACTGTATTCCCCGATGTTACTCATACTACTAACAGTACTGCCTCTCCCGATGTTACTCAAACTACTAACAGTACTGCATCTCCCGATGTTACTCATACCAACAGTACTGTATCCCCCGATGTTACTCATACTACTAACAGTACTATGTCTCCTAATGTTACTCAAACTACTAACAGTACTCTATCTCCCGATGTTACTCATACCAACAGTACTGTATCCCCCGATGTTACTCATACTACTAACAGTACTACATCTCCTGATGCTACTCAAACTACTAACAGTACTCTATCTCCCGATGTTACTCATACCAACAGTACTGTATCCCCCGATGTTACTCATACTACTAACAGTACTACGTCTCCTGATGTTACTCATACTAACAGTACTGCCTCTCCCAATGTTACTCATACTACTAACAGTACTGTATCTCCAGATACTACCCATACTAACAACAGTACTGCATCTCTAGATACTGGCCATACTACTAATAGTACTATATCCCCTGATACTACCCAAACTACTAACAGTACTAAATCTCCTGATGCTACTCATACCACTAATACTACTACATCTCCAGATACTGGTACCAGCCATACTACTAATAGTACCTCATCTCCTGATACTACCCAAACTACTAACAGTGCTGTATCTCCCAATGCTACCCTTACAACGAACAGTACTGCATCTCCTGATACTGGTACCAGCTATACTACTAACAGTACTGCATCTCCCAATACTATCCATACTACCAACAGTACTGCATCTACCGATACTACTCATACTACCAACAGTACTGCATCTACTGAAACTACCCATACTAACAACAGTACTGCAACTCCTGATACTAGCACCACACATACTACAAATAGTACCACATCCCCCGATACTGGTACCATCTCTACTGTCAATACCACTGCATCTAGTGCTAGCACACTGCCGGTACAGAACACAACTACTCCGAATTTTAACATGTATGTGACCATGAGATTCCTCACAGATTATGTCACGGCTTATGCAGACGCAAACTCTGGGGAATACAAGACTATGGAGAATGACATTGTACAATTTGTGAGTAGAACGTCAGACATTATTTGTTTCTGATTCATGGGCAGCAATGGCATTGGTCACATTGTCTTTTCTTTTGCAGTATAATAAAACGTTTGCTTGCTCGAATTGTGCAAAGAGAAGTACCTACCGAGGAGTTACACTCCTTACACTCCAGTGAGTACCTGTCTCCCAGCTTGTTTCCATTAGAAATGAATACATTATCTTGTAAAGCAAAAACAGGAGAGACTTGTCTATCCTCCTACAAGCTAGACACCACAGACCTGTGGAAATAATTGCAATGCTATCATAATATCAATTCTAAAAACATGGAAATCCATGTGCCTGAAATATATTGATCATTACTATCACGCAATTCAGGGATTTGACGGATGGGTACCTAAATAGGTTCCTTATGAACAAACATCAGTAGACTGAAGTTTTCGTTTCTCTCTTTGCAGACCTGGTTCAGTTATCGCCAACACAAGGTTGTCCTTCAGCGACCAAGAAAATCCGACCAACGTCCAGAATATAATAGAGAGACAATTATCTCAAGATGGCAGCAAGATTGGAGGGCATCAAGTTTCAGATGTCCGAAGTAAGTGAGATCTGTTTCCATATTGCTGTACTTTGTATTGTAAGCTTGGCAAGATGCTCCCTGCCCTACTGGCTGTTCTAAAGTGATTTTACAAGGCTCTGTATAGTACACTGAACTAATGGGCCCTAGAGAAGTTACGTGTGATCTGTACCTTAAGTGCGCTAAGTACACAAGATGGGTAATGTAATATGTTCTTCTCTGGTCTTGCTTTTCTACGGCTCCTTGTAAATACCCTAGTAAATCTCTCAATCTCATTGTGAGATGATGGCTAAGGTGTCCCTTGAACCTCATTATCTGATGGGGGATTGCAGGGAATGTAATGTTAAACAAACACTTTTAGATGGGAATCTAAACCCTTCCCAAAACACACAAGTGCATTGTCTAGAAGAATGCGTTAGGCACCTGCCATGGTGTTGTGTACAATAGAGCTTCACTTCCACTAGGTAAAGTTTTGACCTACATTCTATAGCACATGCAGAACATCTATGGTGGCAACTCAAAGGTTCCTATTTTCTTTTCATTTCAGCAAGTACATCGCCCATAGACAATGCAACCACAGGTCCTCCAGTGCCAGGGTGGGGGATTGCTCTGCTTGTTCTGATGTCAGTCATTCTGTTCATCGTCTTCATCTTCATAATAGTCATGGTGAGTTCCACATCTCCAACCTAACATCTCCATTTTAATTCTCTCTTACAACTTTCTTCATCTTAACCCACTTATTGTTTTCATCTTCCTCCTCCTCTTCCTTTATCTTCTTCCTGCTCTTCTAGAAATAGTTTTACCCTCCTCCCAATCCTCTAGAAGTTTCTTCATCTTCCTTCTGTTTTTTTAGTACCTTCATTATCCATCCCCTGCTCTTTCTACCATCTTGCTCCTGCATTTATATGACATCTCTCTTCTGGACCTACTGTATGTCCTTCATGTTTCTTGTATGTTGATCCAATTTTCTCTACCTCACTAAACATATTTTTCTTCCTACTTAGATAACCAATTTATGTCGTCGTAACAACAGTGGTTTAATGGATGTGTTTTCCACTCAAAGCTCATACCACACCATGAGCGACTATACATCTTATCAAACACATGGTCGTTATGTTGCACCTAACAAATATAATGCATATAATGAGGTAAGACATTGACTATGTGGCCACCGTCTGCAACTAAAGTTGCCATCTATTTCATCAAACTTTTCCTGACCTGAATATTTAGGAGTATATTACAGAATAGTTGGAAAATGGACTAAGATACTAAGGTTGTTTTGAACAATTAAGCAGAGGAACCATCACGGTTAGGGTGAGAAGGACTAAAAGGAGCTGAAAAGTCCTCCATAATGCAAGACTTGCAGTGAAAGCCTCATTCTATAAACATAGCACTTAAATCTGGAAATCAGACACTTTAACTCTAATTATCTATGGGCAGAGAAGTGGTCAATCCTTATAAAGGAGGCACAAGGAGTAGTGGAAGGGCAGTTTTCCTACTTAAAGGGATACTGTCAAAACACATCAGTTAATAGTGCTGCTCCAGCAGAATTCTGCACTGAAATCCAATTCTCAAAAGAGCAAACAGATTTTTTTATATTCAATTTTGAAATCTGACATGGGGCTAGACATATTGTCAATTTCTCAGCTGCCCCTGGTCATGTGACTTGTGCCTGCACTTTAGGAGAGAAATGCTTTCTGGCAGGCTGCTGTTGTTCCTTCTCAATGTAACTGAATGTGTCTCAGTGGGACCTGGATTTTACTATTGAGTGTTGTTCTTAGATCTACCAGGCAGCTGTTATCTTGTGTTAGGGAGCTGCTATCTGGTTACCTTCCCATTGTTCTGTTGTTAGGCTGCTGGGGGGGAAAAGGGAGGGGGTGATATCAGTCCAACTTGCAGTACAGCAGTAAAGAGTGATTGAAGTTTATCAGAGCACAAGTCACATGACTTGAGGCAGCTGAGAAATTGTCAATATGTCTAGCCCCATGTCAGATTTCAAAATTGAATAAAAAAAAATCTGTTTGTTCTTTTGAGAAATGGATTTCAGTGCAGAATTCTGCCGGACAAGCACTATTCACTGATTCATTTTGAAAAAATTTTTTTTGCCATGACAGTATCCCTTGAAGTAATACTTGTATGGTATCTGTCTGTACAGGCTAAGATCAAATATAGGGGCTAAATTGTGCTTATAATAATATAATAATAATGCTGGCAGTATAAATGTAGTGCAAAACTGCAGAGCTGTGTTGGGAGGCTGCAGATATGAAGTCTGGTATCTGGATTATGTTCATATAAAGCATGGCTGCCTCTGATGGGGTATCACATAGAGCTAATTCAATGGCTGCTGATGGCATGTGGGAGTAAATATAAAAGGTTTATCCAATAAGGCTAATGGGACGTGTGTCTGCACTATATATATCTAAAGAATGTCCAAAGATTCTCTATATAACAACACAATTATAAGCATTACAGACCCACACGCCACATATTTTCACTCTTGGAAGGAAATTATTTTGAAGTTCTATATTGAAAGTTAAAGGGGAGCAGGAAGGTTGGATTAGGGGATTTTATCCGGGATATGATTCTGCCTGGGGCCAAAACACTGGCTAATGATCCAAACTAATGTGTTTGCAATAATAACAGGAGTTGCACATCGGGTCTCTCCCTGAGTTAATGATTCACTGGAGAGCCCTGGGGGCTGAATCAATGCAACAGCGAGTATCATAGCTACAAGTCTGATTAGCCTGTACCCTGCTCAGTTGATACTACTTAATTCAACTCCCTGCTCTGCTCTTTTATATGCTCTGCTCTTGCTCTACCATCTACACTGTACCCCTGCTTCACTACATGATTTGTACTCCCTGCTCTTCCATACTCTCTGTTCTTGCTCTACTACCCACTTTGTACTCCCTGTTCTGCTACATACTCTATTCCCACTGCTCATTCAACCTTATTCTGCACAAAACTCACCTTCTGAAATGCTCCGTATCACCCTTGTGCCACACTGTGCCCTGTATATCGCTCTTTGACCCAACCTAATGTGCTATGCTGTGCCCTGTATATAATGACCCATTCTGTATCTCTCACCCACCCTAGTGTTGTACTGTGTGCCCCCTATCTAATGCCCAGCTCTCACCCACACATTCTTCCTCTTCCTTATATCCAAGTTTTATCCGTCTGTGCCCACAAGCTGCCCATCCATGTCTCTTTGCCAGTCTGGGCACTGCCCTTGCTCTGTTCCTCCTGTGTCCTGTTCTAACAGGATAACTGAGCCTGGAGCTTGCTGGTTGCTAGAGGTTAGATCTGCATCGAGATGTTTGCATAATAAACTGGGACAGCCTTCTGGGAAGTGACGGATTCAGGGTGACCTAGTCCTGGGACATTCATCGCTCTCACACAATAATAATTACTCCCTGTAACAATAACATTCTGCCGCACCGTCCTGCAGTCACCTGCCAATGTCTGACTCAACTGCTCAACTACCCTTCCATGTATATCCCATGTGCTCCATGATATGATGTTTAATTCCCTCATGGCACCACCTCAGTAGGACTCCATATTGTGTAAATGGCTTCTCCGGGAGGTCTATTGGCAAACACACTGGGATTGTCTCCATCCTGGGCTACCCTACCTCTGTGCCCTGATGTAAAGTCATTGTAGGGGACACAAACAGTAGCCTCAGTTTCTACTGCTGTTGCCATGTTTGCCACTTTGTTCTGTAGCCAGATGCAGATACTGGCCCTACTCTACAATTATTTATCATATTTTATTATTTATTATTAACATGTATTTATATAGCGCCAACATATTGCGTAGCACTGTAAAGTAAATGTGATTATACAACTAAATCACATGAATTACATACATAGAACATATGGAGTTACATACATCACAATCAATACAGGTACAAAAGGTGAGGAAGGCCCTATGCAGAAAGAGCTTACACTCTAAAGGGAAGGGAGTAATACACAAGGTGTGGGAGTGGGCAAGATGGAATTAAGTGGGTGAGAAATGTGGTATTGTATGTGGTGTTGCGTTTGGTAGTTAAGCAGACTGAGGGGAGGCTTCTTGAAAGAAGTAGAAAGGTTGGGAGAAAGTGGGACAGACCGTGGGAGAGCGTTCCAGAGGAGGGGTGCAGCCCTTGCAAAGTCTTGAATGTGAGCATGTGAGGAGGTAATGAGAGAAGAGTTGAGTAGCAGGTCAGTAGAGGAGAGTAGTAAGCGAGTGGGTGAGTATATAGAGATGAGTTCAGAGATGTAGGGTGGGGCAGAGTTATGAAGTGCTTTGAAAGTCAGTGTCATTAATTTGAATTTGATTCTGAAAGGTAACGGAAGCCAGTGCAGGGATTGACTGAGTGGCGAGGCAGAGGAGGAGCGGTTGCTGAGGTGTATGAGCCTCGCAGCAGTGTTCATTATGGACTGAGAGCTGACAGTCTCTGGAGGGGAGGCCAATTAAAATCCCAGTCATCTGTACGTCCACACTAGCCCTGTGCAATTTCTGTTCATGCAAATTTACTCACTGTAAATATAGTTGAAGATTAACCTCACAAAGAAAGGTTTTTATGCCAGGGCAATACAGAAGGTTCAGATTAATGACAGGCCCCTCCTGTTCTACTTAAGGAATTTCCTGCTGGTGTGACCCCATAACCTTTGCTCATTTGAATTCTTTGACCCATGGGCCCTGCCCAGATAGGGAATCTCCTAATGGCCAGAGAGAACAGTGTGTCATTTAGGAAGGTCCTACAGGCAGTGGTAGAATATGAACATGTAGATAAGATAGGACAATATGAAAGAGGGTTTTGGGGTGCTAACAATATTCCTTTACGTTATGAGAAGACTAAATCCGTGTTCCACTGACAGCCTACAGGCCATGACTAATTACAATGACAATATCATTAGCCACAGTTGCCGTTAAGACCTGACGACATAAGACAAATAAGGAAGTAGCAATCGGATTAAATCACAATAGTAAAGAAATTAGATCTCATCTTGGCTCATTGTGTTCCTGCCTTATTGATCAACACATAACTTCTCTCTCTTCAGGCTGGCAACGGGACAAAAAACAAGTTTTCCTACACAAACCCGACTCTTGAAACCAATGACTTGTAAGAAGGTGGAACAGGAGAGGAGAATTGTGCTCCCCAGGGGAGCTTGCTTTAAACTTCTCACTGAACTTTCCCTTGAATGGACTCAATGCTGGAGCCATGACATAACAGTATATTCTCTCTATGGACACAGTAATAAGAGCAGGGACTAATGATGTTTCTTCCAGCAACAGTAAGCGAGTCCTTCTGTTTGTATCTAAATGAAAAGTGTGAGCAGTTTCGGCTTTCCTGGCACTCAGCTCAGAAAGCAGTGTAATAAATGGGAGACTGGAGGCCTGACTGGTCACGAGGAACTTCAGTTAGGCTAATGATCTCCTTATGAATAGCCGGCCTGCCTTCCAAGAGTTGCCTGGACTCACCGCTATCAGGAACTCGCTGTACTGTTGTTGTTCCACTTGTTTTTTTCTGCTTTGAATTTGCTCCCTGAATCCACAGCTCGGAATAGGGAGTGTGTTCAGTGTTCCTCGGCCCATAGTCTTCTTCTCTAGTGGCACCTACTGTATCTGGAACCTGGGCACATTGGGCATATGAATAACAATCCCTTGTGTCCCAGGAGAATAAACACCCCTTACACTGTGGCTAATCTGCTGCTTTACCAGTATGTTCTGGATGCAGGGTCTGGAGAATGTCCTACTCTTTCCTTTATGAGTGAATGATGGTTCCTTGCACCCCAGGCTTTGTGTATATAGAATTGTGTATATGTCATGTGGAGAGAAGAGGAGCACTAGTAGCTAAGAAGTGCCAAAATCCTTCATTTAAAGCAGGGATCCCCAACCTTTTTTACCCGTGAGCCACATTCAAATGCAAAAAGAGTTGGGGAGCAACACAAGCATGAAAAAGTTCCTGTAGATGACACAAAGGGCTGTGATTGGCTACTTGGTAACCCCTATGTTGATTGGCAGCCTACAGTAGGCTATGTTTGGCCATAAATCTGTTTTCTATGCAACCAAAACTTGCCCAAAAAACAGGAATTCAAAAAAAGCATCTGCCTTGAGGCCACTGGGAGCAACATCCAAAGCGTTGGAGAGCAACATGTTACTCACGATCTACTGGTTGGGGATCACTGATTTAAAGCTTTGCCTGGTTTTACTTGCACAGTCAGACTACGTATCTTATTCTCCTATACCCATAGCCAAACGTTATATATAATGTCATTTATTGTTCACTCTGTGCCCATTTACAGCCCCAAACCTAGTTGCCAGGCTAAAGCATCATATGCCAATGAGTTCTGTCTTAGCTGAGTGAGAAGGACACACAGGACGGCCGTCTGGATACAGGAATCTCACAAGAAATTACAAACTGTCCCTGGAAATAAGTCGGCAACAATATCCCCCCCCCCCATTCTTTCCAGTGTTGGACAGTAGGGAGCCATATTTGTTGGGCACAAGAGCCGTATTTGATACACAATGAGATAGTCAGTGTTAATGGCTGTTACCTGAGAGACAGTGGGGTGAATTGTACAATTGTTGCTCCTTATTGTTACAATATTCCATTGTGAGCTGCTCAATATCCCCCCCCCAGCCGCACACTCACTCACTATGGCTTCTCTCTTGCACATATTCCTGATCTGTCCTGTATTTATATACAGTATTTGGATATCTGCTGCATTATGTATGTTCATCATGATTTGTTGGAAAATAAAGCCATGCAAAACAGGGGTGAAAAAACAAGTAGGGAGACGTGTAATCATTTTATCCTCCTTGGATTTAGCCACAATCTCTGGTTTTACAGCCTGGAAATAAAAAGGATTTACCTGGGATTACTAACAGTGGTGTAACTGTAGTCAGCCCGAACCCCACCCAACCGCGAGGGTCCCACGGGTATTGGGCCGACCCCCACATCACTATTAGGCCAAGATGTCTCCTATGACCTATCACCCTGCACTACTGGCAATTCTCTGCAGGGCCAATTCCTCTGGGATTATTGAATAACTGAATGTTGTAAGAAAAGGACAGTGGCCTGTAAGGGACTGCTGGGAGATATTAGGGGAGACTCAATGGACCGTCTCCCCCCTCAGAAACTACTGTGGAACGAGACTATTCCTATTTAACGACTGTTGTTTCTTGTTAACTCACCTGGAGATTAATACTGATTACTATCCGAGTCTATAGGGGCAAATCTATACCTGTTTATTGGTCAGTTATACTAAGCATAAAGACTTTTGGCTTGTCCATCAAATAACACTTTGCTGTACATGACCATAGGCTATATAAACTATAGTAGTACTTATCTGTTATCTACTGTGTATCCTGTGCTTGAATGGCTGCCCCCATGGCTACACAGCAGCTTGTTTATATAAACTATAGTAGTACTTATCTGTTATCTACTGTGTATCCTGTGCTTGAATGGCTGCCCCCATGGCTACACAGCAGCTTGTTTATATAAACTATAGTAGTACTTATCTGTTATCTACTGTGTATCCTGTGCTTGAATGGCTGCCCCCATGGCTACACAGCAGCTTGTTTATATAAACTATAGTAGTACTTATCTGTTATCTACTGTGTATCCTGTGCTTGAATGGCTGCCAACATGGCTACACAGCAGCTTGTTTATATAAACTATAGTAGTACTTATCTGTTATCTACTGTGTATCCTGTGCTTGAATGTCTGCTCCCATGGCTACACAGCAGCTTGTTTATATAAACTATAGTAGTACTTATCTGTTATCTACTGTGTATCCTGTGCTTGAATGGCTGCCAACATGGCTACACAGCAGCTTGTTTATATAAACTATAGTAGTACTTATCTGTTATCTACTGTGTATCCTGTGCTTGAATGGCTGCCAACATGGCTACACAGCAGCTTGTTTATATAAACTATAGTAGTACTTATCTGTTATCTACTGTGTATCCTGTGCTTGAATGGCTGCCAACATGGCTACACAGCAGCTTGTTTATATAAACTATAGTAGTACTTATCTGTTATCTACTGTGTATCCTGTGCTTGAATGTCTGCTCCCATGGCTACACAGCAGCTTGTTTATATAAACTATAGTAGTACTTATCTGTTATCTACTGTGTATCCTGTGCTTGAATGGCTGCCAACATGGCTACACAGCAGCTTGTTTATATAAACTATAGTAGTACTTATCTGTTATCTACTGTGTATCCTGTGCTTGAATGGCTGCCAACATGGCTACACAGCAGCTTGTTTATATAAACTATAGTAGTACTTATCTGTTATCTACTGTGTATCCTGTGCTTGAATGGCTGCCCCCATGGCTACACAGCAGCTTGTTTATATAAACTATAGTAGTACTTATCTGTTATCTACTGTGTATCCTGTGCTTGAATGGCTGCCCCCATGGCTACACAGCAGCTTGTTTATATAAACTATAGTAGTACTTATCTGTTATCTACTGTGTATCCTGTGCTTGAATGGCTGCCCCCATGGCTACACAGCAGCTTGTTTATATAAACTATAATAGTAGTTACTCCCCAGCCCATTCAGAGGATACCTTGACAATTACTCCTGCTGCAGAACCCCCATAAACACCTGCTCTATGTGTGTGTATATGTGTGTGTGTGTTTTGACAGACTGATTTAAAACCCCCCCAGACAACACAGCGGCACACACAAATGAGCTTTAGAAATTGGCAAAACAAAGAGTATCTGAGCTTGAGAGAGGCCGCTCTCTGTATGGCACCGGAGGAGTTAGCCAGAGCGCAGCAGAATGGGAGGTCTAAGCTGAAAATGCAAGAACATTACAATAATGAAGCCCTATATAGATCATTTTATGGATTCGTTCGGAACCCCTGGGGCCCACATGAGTGACACTGAGAAGTTACACTGTTGTTCCAAAGCAAAGCTAATCCTCGAGATGCATAAGCTAAAAAGGGCCAGCAAACAGGCAGCCAGTTAGCCCCAATGCTGCCGAATTCTACTGAACAAGCCTGGACACCAGTAAAGGCAACAAGCCCTGATACAAGTTCACAGCTGACTCTGAGCCAATCTCACCTGACTCACATGTAAAGCCCATTGGGAACCCAAGTCACAGCAGCTTCTCCCAGGAGAGGCCCGAGCTGTGTTTGTACCTGGATCTTAATTCTGTTTGTCTCTTCTGAGCTATAAACAGTTTTGTCTTCTTCCCGCAGAGGAATTGGCTCCTTATTTCTGCACAGAACTGGCACCGGTGGCCGAGTACACGAAATGAAACCTGTGGAGCTAACTATCCATTTGCACATAGGGGTCAATATAAAGGGAATATTTATCAAAAGGAAAAAACCCAGGTTGCCACAGGCAACACCACAGTCCTCTAGTCTCTTGTATAGGCTCCAAAGGGCAACGCGATCCTTACTGATCAATTCCAGAGGCTGACTGTCCAGGGAAGCAATTTACAGGCACTTGGACTGTATTCCCTATATATGTGGTTTATGGCAATCCCCTATTTATTGGGCTGCTGGGGAGCTGCTTGGGCCTCTGTGTTCTTGGAATCCTAGTTTGGACCTGGTTTAGGGGCCAATGTCTAGAGTGGAAGCCTTTATGACTATAACTCTCTTTAATAAAGGATGGAGCTAAAAGTGTCAGAGACAGGACTCAGTGGACATGGGGGCAGCAGTACAGTCAGATCCAGGGTATATGTTGTCTTTTTGACCCGGATCAGTCATTATGTGGATACTCTGAGGGTCGGGTCATACTGTGAAACTTTCAGTGAGAGACGATATAAGCAACACTAATAAAACCTGGGTTAAACATAAATAGTATTATAATGACCTGCCACTTTGATTTATACCCTTATGTACAGTTCTGCAGAACAGGGCTTGGGGACTAATGTAATAAATAAAACATTTTGGGGGGACGCTATCCCTTTAACAATCCCATAAAAGATCTGGAATAAATCAAATTGTGATCCCTGTTTCCTATTCCCATGAAAGTCTCCTCGGTAGGTTCTGTATAGTTATTGTATTCCTGGTGCTGAATGGATCCCACACAGGGGTATTGCTGTCGCCTCTCTGAATAACAATGTACAGACCTGCTGCTCATATGCATTCCACAAGCAGCATAATATATATATATGTATATATGTGTGTAATAAAGCACGGACAAATGGATGCTCAAGAATTAAAGCAGAGCCAAATGTTGAACCCTCCTAAGCTAGAGAACAGGACGGGGCACTACCTGTAGGTGAAGAAAAATCCTTCACGAAGGATTCGGCCGAATACCGAACCGAATCCGAACCCTAATTTGCATATGCAATTAGGTGTGGGAAGGGGAAAACATTTTTTACTTCCTTGTTTTCTGACAAAAAGTCACGCAATTTCCCTCCCCGCCCCTTCTTTGCATATGCAAATTAGGATTCGGATTCTGTTCGGCCGGACAGAAGGATTCCGCCGAATCCGAATCCTGCTGAAAAAGGCCGAATCCTGGCCAAATCCCGAACCGAATCCTGGATTCGGTGAATCCCTAATAGTAACATAATAAAGTTGGTTGAAAAAAGACACAGGTCCATCAAGTTCAACCTTTAAAAGGAGAAGAAAAGGCCTTTTTACTTGGGGTGCCAAAAGTTAACCCCAAGTGATGGCATTTACTTACCTGACACCCCAGGCCGGTGCTCAGCAAAAAACTGCCCTGGTCATGGGGATCTTCCAGTGAGCACCAGAGCCATCGGCTGCCGTCTTCTTTTTTCTTCAGATTTCCCAGTAGAAGGAAAATAGGGGACTTGTTGGTTAAGGTTTAGCTTTTAGCACTAGTGCTCATGTGCACCCACGGGAAGAGAGAAGAACCGGAAGCAGATCACTCCGTGGTGCCCGCTGGAAGGACCCCCAATAGTTGTTTTCTGCTGATAGGATCACCGGCTCGGGGTGTCAGATAAGTATATACAAAACCTAACTTTCCTTCTCCTTTAAGTCTATATATATATAACCTGTCCAACTCCCAGCTGATCCAGAGGAAAATATCTCTGCGGGGCAAGAAGCCAACTGACAGGTATTGTAGTTTCTCCTGCCTGTAGTAGGGTTGCCACTCTTTTCTGTGGCTTTACAGGCCGATCATGTGGGGGTTGGGGTGTCGCTGTGTCATTTAGAGGGCCAGCTGGGCCTACGGTTACAACATTTCCAGACAAAAAAGATTTTTTTTTTTGGGTTCAACCATCATTTTTACAGGCCAGTAAAATAGGGGCCAAGTGGCAACCCCAGCTGGGCCATGAAGGGACTAAAGCCATTTGTACTTGGAGGGTAGAAAGGGTTTGGGGGAGCAGACGGGGGCTTATGGGTGGATGGAAAGTGGGCCGAGGGCAGAACTACGATTACAAAGTGACAATGGTGCAAATATCAGCTCTATTGTGGCTGAGAGGTTTTAATGTACAAGGGCCACTTTGTTGTCTGTTCATGGGCAGGTGCAGGGAAGGGTCACTGTGACAGGAGAATTATGAAAGGAACCAATAGGAACCCAGCTCTGAGTCCCGCCACTGAGTCACGTGGGTGCACCTCCCTCGCTTTACTCTCCCCACCAATCAGAACTCGCTTGGCGCGTCTACTGAAACGACCGGAAGCTGCGAGGGAGCAAGAGAGAGGGTTACGTCAGGCGCGGCTGCTTGAGATTAGCCAATGAGGAAAGGCCCTCGTGTGGCCAAGATACCGCCATTATCTCCCTGAGGTCTCTGAGGCCTGAGTCACGGGGAAGTTATAGGCCTTGTTGTCATTGTGGGACCCCCGCTATATGTTTATATGGTGTATAGGCCACAGAGAGATGAGGGGAACATTCACTGTAGCATTAAAGCTCTCTGTGTGTTAGTGTGTGGGGAGTTAGTGCTGAGTTAGTGCTGAGTTAGTGCTACACAACTGCCCTTTCTTTGTTCCCTCAGGTGTTGTTGCTTGAGTTCTACTGGGGGTTTATGTGGGAGATACTGGCACTGTGAGGGTTACCCAGTTCCTCAGGTGCGTCTTTGCCATTGGTCGGTGTTGTTGTGCGTTGGGCCCGGGCTGTGTCAGCCATTAGGTTTGGGTGAGTTATTACTGGTCTTAATGAAAGTGTCGACATGTTGTGAGAGGGAACCGGCCCTTGTGATTTCTTCTACCTGACGTGTGATGATCAGACAATATGAAAGTCAAATATTGACAGAGACTTTCCTGTTTGTTCTTCTTTTATTGAGACTTTCACCTTTCTCCCCTTTTATGTGCTCCTGACTGAAGAACATGGGCCATTCATATCCCTCTGCTGTAATGGGCCGCTCTCTATTATATTCATGTTTCATGGGATCTTCAACCTTCAATTTGGTTTCCCTTTGAAAAGAAATCATTTACTGGGAATGTTTTGTGTAGTTTTCACTGCCGGACCATTTCAGCTCAGATTTACTACTCACAACCCAGAGACTTCCAGTATCGGATATTGGACCCCGTATCAATTGAAAGTACTGGGATTAAATTGGTCTGATAAAACTGCCCATAGTACTGTGTGTTTGCTATTAATAGGGAATAAAGATAAATATATAGGAAGGTCAGTGATCCCAATGTTATTAATAGGGAATAAAGATAAATATATAGGAAGGTCAGTGATCCCAGTGTTATTAATAGGGAATAAAGATAAATATATAGGAAGGTCAGTGATCCCAGTGTTATTAATAGGGAATAAAGATAAATATATAGGAAGGTCAGTGATCCCAATGTTATTAATAGGGAATAAAGATAAATATATAGGAAGGTCAGTGATCCCAATGTTATTAATAGGGAATAAAGATAAATATATAGGAAGGTCAGTGATCCCAGTGTTATTAATAGGGAATAAAGATAAATATATAGGAAGGTCAGTGATCCCAATGTTATTAATAGGGAATAAAGATAAATATATAGGAAGGTCAGTGATCCCAATGTTATTAATAGGGAATAAAGATAAATATATAGGAAAGTCAGTGATCCCAATGTTATTAATAGGGAATAAAGATAAATATATAGGAAGGTCAGTGATCCCAGTGTTATTAATAGGGAATAAAGATAAATATATAGGAAGGTCAGTGATCCCAATGTTATTAATAGGGAATAAAGATAAATATATAGGAAGGTCAGTGATCCCAATGTTATTAATAGGGAATAAAGAGAAATATATAGGAAGGCCGGTATTTTTTTCCAGAAAATGTGGCAACCCTAGTTGCCACATGTCCAGTTTTTGAGCTGCAAAGCCTGGTATTTTGAAGGACTGTCCAGGTCAAAACTGCCTTCCCGGTTTTAGAGATTAGGTAAGTCAAAGATTCCCCCAAGATTGATATGGTGATCAGCCAATCCCTGATCACCATCTCACAGCCTGACTCCTGATGTCATCGGTGTGGTGTTATAACAATCGCCATACCCCCAATATGCTGTTGACCCGCCCCCCATACGCAGGCCCAGATTTGTGGAAAGGCCACCAAGGCCTAGGGCGGTAGGATTTTAGGGGGCGACATGCTGCCAAACCCCCTCACATTGGTTCAGAAACACTGGGCATACACAGGAGATATGATCACCTTGGGGTTCCCACTATGTAAATCCGGCCC
Organism: Xenopus petersii; assembly: GCA_038501925.1. Classification (NCBI taxonomy): domain Eukaryota; kingdom Metazoa; phylum Chordata; class Amphibia; order Anura; family Pipidae; genus Xenopus; species Xenopus petersii. The sequence continues at coordinate 569,932 of CM076687.1, forward strand.
TGTCAGTACGTCACAGCCCCACCCCTGAGTGGAGTTGCCAGTGCAGAAAGGTGGCCACCCCAGTGTGTGTGTGACCCTCGGCAGGACAATTATTGGCAAGATATCAATGAGCCATTGGGGCAAGGACAGAATTAGCTTATTGCTGCTGTTGTTACCCCAGTGTTCTGTATGTTTATTACTGTGTATCATGTGCTGGAACCAGTCTAATGCAATGTTTCTGGATGAAGGCAAAGAAGAAAGTTAATGTCAGTGTTGGGGCTGTGTTTCCGCAGGTCACAATAAGCCCCCATGTGGTATAAGACTTAGGGGCAGATTTACTATGAGTCGAATATCGAGGGTTAATTAACCCTCGATATTCGACTAGGAATTGAAATCCTTCGACATCGAATATCGTAGTCGAAGGATTTAGCACAGAAAATTCGATCGAACGATCGAAGGATTATTCGTTCGATCGAACGTTTAAATCCTTCGAATCGAACGATTCGAAGGATTTTAATCCAACGATCGAAGGAATATCCTTCGATCAAAAAAACTTAGGCAAGCCTATGGGGACCTTCCCCATAGGCTAACATTGACTTCGGTAGCTTTTATCTGCCGAACTAGGGGGTCGAAGTTTTTTTTAAAGAGACAGTACTTCGACTATCGAATGGTCGAATAGTCGAACGATTTTTAGTTCGAATCCATCGATTCGAAGTCGTAGTCGAAGGTCGAAGTAGCCCATTCGATGGTCGAAGTAGCCCAGAAAACACTTCGAAATTCGAAGTTTTTATACTTCGAATCCTTCACTCGAATTTAGTGAATCGGCCTTTAAATGTGGAATCCCCTCTCCCAAGTGATTTCCTTATTACACATTTTTATTTAACCCAAGTACTGGCCCCTCCCCACTGTCTCACCTGAAATAAACAGGTATGAGGGAAGTTCTTTGCCTAACGTGCCCCATCATGCCTGCTGAGGTTTTGGGCAAGGTCACTAGTCTTTACATTGGGCTCGTGTTTCAGCTGTTATGTCTCACGTAAAACCATTGTGTTTGATTGGCCCACACTGGCAATCTGGGGGTTCAGGCAGGAGCTGTGGTAAATGCCATAGACACCCACTATTTATTGGACCTATGTGGGGACTGTTTGGGCTTCTGTTTATTGGGAATGCCAGGCCTAATTTGAATCCCAGCGTGGACCTACTATTGGAATTCCGTTACAGCCACAGAGTTTTTATGTTCCATGATTTCTGCATTGCAACAATAATGTACCAGCTCTTCCCCCTGAAGAACCCTGACTTACAGCCCTCAGGTCAGGGGGTGTCATATTATATGCCCGGGCCCATCGGTGGAAGTATTTCACCCAACCACCCCTTAAGGACTCCATGCAACTGCCAGTTCTCTGCCTCCCCTCATCTCTTCCCCAAGAGGGTCTGACGTCCTCTATAGTTAATGCCCCTCCCCTAGGTTACTATTTATTCTATTCAGGGGAAGGGCAAATTAATATATCTTGTTTCTTTCATTACCTGTAAAGTCAGTTTTTTGCTGAAAAGTCTAAAAATAACACATAATTCTAGGAAGAAATGTAAATATATTTTGTGGGGCTCTCTCACAGCTAAGAGGGTGCTCAAACTGTATAAAGTAGAACATTTGGGGGCCGATTCACGAAATTCAGGTGAAGGGTTAGAATAAAAAAAAATTCGAATTTCGAAGTATTTTTTGGGTACTTCGACCATCGAATTGGTTAAATTCGATCGAATTCGAACGATTCGAACGATTAGAAGTAAAAATCGTTCGACTATTCGACCATTCGATAGTCGAAGTACTGTCCCTTTAAAAAAAACTTCGACCCCCTAGTTCGCCATCTAAAAGCTACCGAAGTCAATGTTAGCCTATGGGGAAGGTCCCCATAGGCTTGCCTGTGATTTTTTGATCAAAGGATTTTCCTTCGATCGTTGAAGTATTTAATCGTTCGATCGAACGAAAAATCCTTCGATCGATCGCAGGATTTGCGCAAAATCGTTCGACTTCGATATTTGAAGTCGAACGATTTTAATTCCCAGTCGAATATCGAGGGTTAATTAACCCTTGATATTCGACCCTTCGTGAATCGGCCCCCTAATGTATGGGGCCCCTGTGATTTCTGATAGCGGCCCTGATAGGGTCACCCAACAGGCAGACACTGGGGTTTAGTGGTAGTGTAACAAAGCATGCGACAAGTGCATTCTACCTGCAGAGCCATGCGTTACACACGTTGTGCAAGTTCTTGTTGCACTGGGGCCATGACCAGTTGGCAGTAGTTAGAGTTTGGGAGGGAGACACTTGCACCCACATATAGGTATCTGCTGAGGTTGGACTTGGTTTTGTTACATGACTGGGTGTACTACAGACAGCTTGGGTTTGTTTATACTGAGGCCTGTGAATGTTATCAGAGAGTGTGGGAAACCTTGTCATTTATGTGGCTAGTGTTGTTGATTTCCATAGCGCTAGGGGTTCTGTAGGAAACACGATGAGCCTCAGTCAGTAGGTACCGCTAGGTTCTGTTTATTCATTGGATCCTTCTAGTGTATTGGCTCTTGGTCCCTTTTGCCTGATTGTGTGCAATACAATTGCTCTGGTGCAGACTGTTAGTGTCCTGTCCTAGCCTTGCTCAGTGTCTGTACAAACAAAAAGGCGCCTGTGCTGCTGGGAGAGCTGCTAATCCCTGTGCTGTTCTGCGGCAGCTCCTGGGAGTCAGGGGGGGTTGTGGTTACCTGGGGGATTAGGGGGCAGCCTCTGTGTTACACTCTTATACAGAAATAATCTGTGTTACACTCTTATACAGAAATCTGTGTTACACTCTTATACAGAAATAATCTGTGTTACACTCTTATACAGAAATAATCTGTGTTACACTCTTATACAGAAATAATCTGTGTTACACTCTTATACAGAAAAAATCTGTGTTACACTCTTATACAGAAATAATCTGTGTTACACTCTTATACAGAAATAATCTGTGTTACACTTTTATACAGAAATAATCTGTGTTACACTCTTATACAGAAATAATCTGTGTTACACTCTTATACAGAAATAATCTGTGTTACACTCTTATACAGAAATAATCTGTGTTACACTCTTATACAGAAATAATCTGTTACACTCTTATACAGAAATAATCTGTGTTACACTCTTATACAGAAATAATCTGTGTTACACTCTTATACAGAAATAATCTGTGTTACACTCTTATACAGAAATAATCTGTGTTACACTCTTATACAGAAATAATCTGTGTTACACTCTTATACAGAAATAATCTGTTACACTCTTATACAGAAATAATCTGTGTTACACTCTTATACAGAAATAATCTGTGTTACACTCTTATACAGAAATAATCTGTGTTACACTCTTATACAGAAATAATCTGTGTTACACTCTTATACAGAAATAATCTGTGTTACACTCTTATACAGAAATAATCTGTGTTACACTCTTATACAGAAATAATCTGTGTTACATTATTATACAGAAATAATCTGTGTTACATTATTATACAGAAATAATCTGTGTTACACTCTTATACAGAAATAATATGTGTTACACTCTTATACAGAAATAATCTGTGTTACACTCTTATACAGAAATAATCTGTGTTACACTCTTATACAGAAATAGTCTGTGTTACACTCTTATACAGAAATAATATGTGTTACATTATTATACAGAAATAATCTGTGTTACATTATTATACAGAAATAGTCTGTGTTACATTATTATACAGAAATAATCTGTGTTACATTATTATACAGAAATAATCTGTGTTACACTCTTATACAGAAATAATATGTGTTACACTCTTATACAGAAATAGTCTGTGTTACACTCTTATACAGAAATAATATGTGTTACATTATTATACAGAAATAATCTGTGTTACATTATTATACAGAAATAGTCTGTGTTACATTATTATACAGAAATAATCTGTGTTACACTCTTATACAGAAATAATCTGTGTTACACTCTTATACAGAAATAATCTGTGTTACACTCTTATACAGAAATAATCTGTGTTACACTCTTATACAGAAATAATCTGTGTTACATTATTATACAGAAATAATCTGTGTTACACTCTTATACAGAAATAATCTGTGTTACACTCTTATACAGAAATAATCTGTGTTACACTCTTATACAGAAATAATCTGTGTTACATTATTATACAGAAATAATCTGTGTTACACTCTTATACAGAAATAATCTGTGTTACATTATTATACAGAAATAATCTGTGTTACACTTTTATACAGAAATAATCTGTGTTACATTACTATACAGAAATAATCTGTGTTACACTCTTATACAGAAATAATCTGTGTTACACTCTTATACAGAAATAATCTGTGTTACACTCTTATACAGAAATAATCTGTGTTACACTCTTATACAGAAATAATCTCTGTTACACTCTTATACAGAAATCTGTGTTACATTATTATACAGAAATAATCTGTGTTACACTCTTATACAGAAATAATCTGTGTTACACTCTTATACAGAAATCTGTGTTACACTCTTATACAGAAATCTGTGTTACACTCTTATACAGAAATAATCTGTGTTACACTCTTATACAGAAAAAATCTGTGTTACACTCTTATACAGAAATAATCTGTGTTACACTCTTATACAGAAATAATCTGTGTTACACTTTTATACAGAAATAATCTGTGTTACACTCTTATACAGAAATAATCTGTGTTACACTCTTATACAGAAATAATCTGTGTTACACTCTTATACAGAAATAATCTGTGTTACACTCTTATACAGAAATAATCTGTGTTACACTCTTATACAGAAATAATCTGTGTTACACTCTTATACAGAAATAATCTGTGTTACACTCTTATACAGAAATAATCTCTGTTACACTCTTATACAGAAATCTGTGTTACATTATTATACAGAAATAATCTGTGTTACACTCTTATACAGAAATAATCTGTGTTACACTCTTATACAGAAATCTGTGTTACACTCTTATACAGAAATCTGTGTTACACTCTTATACAGAAATAATCTGTGTTACACTCTTATACAGAAATAATCTGTGTTACACTCTTATACAGAAATAATCTGTGTTACACTTTTATACAGAAATAATCTGTGTTACACTCTTATACAGAAATAATCTGTGTTACACTCTTATACAGAAATAATCTGTGTTACACTCTTATACAGAAATAATCTGTGTTACACTCTTATACAGAAATAATCTGTGTTACACTCTTATACAGAAATAATCTGTGTTACACTCTTATACAGAAATAATCTGTGTTACACTCTTATACAGAAATAATCTGTGTTACACTCTTATACAGAAATAATCTGTGTTACACTCTTATACAGAAATAATCTGTGTTACACTCTTATACAGAAATAATCTGTTACACTCTTATACAGAAATAATCTGTGTTACACTCTTATACAGAAATAATCTGTGTTACACTCTTATACAGAAATAATCTGTGTTACACTCTTATACAGAAATAATCTGTGTTACACTCTTATACAGAAATAATCTGTGTTACACTCTTATACAGAAATAATCTGTGTTACACTCTTATACAGAAATAATCTGTGTTACATTATTATACAGAAATAATCTGTGTTACATTATTATACAGAAATAATCTGTGTTACACTCTTATACAGAAATAATATGTGTTACACTCTTATACAGAAATAATCTGTGTTACACTCTTATACAGAAATAATCTGTGTTACACTCTTATACAGAAATAGTCTGTGTTACACTCTTATACAGAAATAATATGTGTTACATTATTATACAGAAATAATCTGTGTTACATTATTATACAGAAATAGTCTGTGTTACATTATTATACAGAAATAATCTGTGTTACATTATTATACAGAAATAATCTGTGTTACACTCTTATACAGAAATAATATGTGTTACACTCTTATACAGAAATAATCTGTGTTACACTCTTATACAGAAATAATCTGTGTTACACTCTTATACAGAAATAGTCTGTGTTACACTCTTATACAGAAATAATATGTGTTACATTATTATACAGAAATAATCTGTGTTACATTATTATACAGAAATAGTCTGTGTTACATTATTATACAGAAATAATCTGTGTTACACTCTTATACAGAAATAATCTGTGTTACACTCTTATACAGAAATAATCTGTGTTACACTCTTATACAGAAATAATCTGTGTTACATTATTATACAGAAATAATCTGTGTTACACTCTTATACAGAAATAATCTGTGTTACATTATTATACAGAAATAATCTGTGTTACACTTTTATACAGAAATAATCTGTGTTACATTACTATACAGAAATAATCTGTGTTACACTCTTATACAGAAATAATCTGTGTTACACTCTTATACAGAAATAATCTGTGTTACACTCTTATACAGAAATAATCTGTGTTACACTCTTATACAGAAATAATCTCTGTTACACTCTTATACAGAAATCTGTGTTACATTATTATACAGAAATAATCTGTGTTACACTCTTATACAGAAATAATCTGTGTTACACTCTTATACAGAAATCTGTGTTACACTCTTATACAGAAATCTGTGTTACACTCTTATACAGAAATAATCTGTGTTACACTCTTATACAGAAAAAATCTGTGTTACACTCTTATACAGAAATAATCTGTGTTACACTTTTATACAGAAATAATCTGTGTTACACTCTTATACAGAAATAATCTGTGTTACACTCTTATACAGAAATAATCTGTGTTACACTCTTATACAGAAATAATCTGTGTTACACTCTTATACAGAAATAATCTGTGTTACACTCTTATACAGAAATCTGTGTTACACTCTTATACAGAAATAATCTGTGTTACATTATTATACAGAAATAATCTGTGTTACATTATTATACAGAAATAATCTGTGTTACACTCTTATACAGAAATAATCTGTGTTACACTCTTATACAGAAATAATCTGTGTTACACTCTTATACAGAAATAATCTGTGTTACATTATTATACAGAAATAATCTGTGTTACACTCTTATACATAAATAATCTGTGTTACATTATTATACAGAAATAATCTGTGTTACACTTTTATACAGAAATAATCTGTGTTACATTATTATACAGAAATAATCTGTGTTACACTCTTATACAGAAATAATCTGTGTTACATTATTATACAGAAATAATCTGTGTTACACTCTTATACAGAAATAATCTGTGTTACATTATTATACAGAAATAATCTGTGTTACACTCTTATACAGAAATAGTCTGTGTTACATTATTATACAGAAATAATCTGTGTTACACTCTTATACAGAAATAATCTGTGTTACACTCTTATACAGAAATAATCTGTGTTACACTCTTATACAGAAATAATCTGTGTTACACTCTTATACAGAAATAATCTGTGTTACACTCTTATACAGAAATAATGTGTTACACTCTTATACAGTTACATGGAGGCTGAAAAGAGACAAATACATTGCAGAAAAAAACAAACATCTGATTGTATCTTCAGGAATGGGGGGAATAATGGGAAATGCAGATAAAACAGTCCCTGGATTATCCTTCCGAAGTGACTGAGAAGAAATACTTTGCGTCTGACCTATGGGCGCGGGTCACTTGGAAGGATTACCCAGTATTACGCGAAACTGGACTCTGTCCATTTGTGCTTCTGAAGTTTGTGATGTTATCACCTGCCCATAAGTTTGTGGCTCTCCAGCTCAATGCCCTCCTTAGAGACACAAGTGGAGCTGAACCCCTGCCATGGGAACCAAACATTCCTCCCTTCATCTGCCCAAATCAGACGTAAACAAGTAACATATTCAAAGAATGAAAAGCCTGACCACGGCTGCTCTTGCTCTCAAGAGCTAACAGTTTACAGGAGGAAAAATGTATTGCAGATCATGATACTAACAAAGAAACCTCTAAAAAACGCTGTTCAAACCAAATGATTTTTACTCATTTCAATGCTCCCTCAACTGCTGTTGAGAAGAGTTCTCTTTCTGATAGATGTTTTGCAGCACTGTAGCCATGAGAGCCCCCATGCACGGTCTGATAAAAGCTTATTGTCCCGTGTGTGGGGCCATTTGATGGGCTTCCCCTGAGGGCACACAATCGGATCAGCACAATATCGCCCACCTCAATGTGGGAATATCGAAGAGAAAAATTATGTTTGAGGAACCAATGTCACCAGGTCCAGCACCAGCCACTCAATACACACCTGAGACACACCTGAGACAGGTAGAGGAGGGGTTGGAGGGTGTGCGTAACTGCCTCTCTCTGCAAATAATATGTTTGATTGCTTTTTATTGATTTTCATGCAGCTCACACACTAATACAGAGAATAACAAGTGCTGCTATCATTAAAGTGATACTGTCATGGGAAAACATTTTTTTTTCAAAATGAGTCAGTTGATGAGTCAGTCACATGACCAGGGGCAGCTGGGAAATTGACAAAATGTCTAGCCCCATGTCAGATTTCAAAATTGAATATAAAAAAAATCTGTTTGCTCTTTTGAGAAATGGATTTCGGTGCAGAATTCTGCTGGAGCAGCTCTAATAACTGATGCGTTTTGAAAAAAAACATGTTTTCCCATGACAGTATCCCTTTAATGGTTGTAACTGCAACGGGAAGAGAGAGGAGGCTGCCCATTGTTTTATATTATATTATATATATATCTGCATGACACAAAGGCAGGGTTATTGATTAATGGTATTGGGAAATGGGGTATATGGTCAGTGAATGTTTAATGCAGCATCTATCCAAAACTGCCAAGAAATTGCTTCCCATCATAGCTTGCGTAACAGCTTTACTATTAGCTTAGCTCATAACAAGGTTACAGATATATAGAAACATTGGGGTAACAGTCACCCTGCCATAGTTCCAGGGGTACCCAGGGTACAAATAAACACTCACCCCAAATCTCCCCCTAACTGACCTTCAGACTGGGCCCCCTTAGCTCATAACAAGGTTACAGATATATAGAAACATTGGGGTATCACCCTGCTATAGTTCCAGGGGTACCCAGGGCACAAATAAACACTCACCCCAAATCTCCCCCTAACTGACCTTCAGACTGGGCCCCCTTAGCTCATAACAAGGTTACAGATATATAGAAACATTGGGGTATGTGGCCTGTAGACTGTAAGCTCTTTGAGATAGGGGTGGAGTTGATATAAATGCTGCCAGTGCAGTGGGAGGGATAACACAAGATATCTATACAAAGCTGTACAGAAGTATATTATTAGCACCATATGATGTTGCCTCTCATGTTAATGTGAGACTCGTGAGTCACTACATCCACATTTAGCACTCAAATTAGATTGTAAGCTCCCTGGCTTCTGTAATTATGAGAAGATCCAGCATAAACAGGGTTAACATTCCTCACATATTTTTATTCCTTTGGCAAACATTACTTAAAGTTATTTCCCAACATATTTCCTTGTGCGTCCTTGTTTTGTAAATACGTCACTAGTGTTTTCACACATTACACCATCTTATCTCGCGTTTCTTCTCTTCACGCCCCACAAATGTGTCTCTTGCACAGTATAGAGCCACACCCATTGACTCAATAGATTGTCCCAAAATGTCACTAAAGTGTAAGCTCCTTGGGGCAGAGTCTCCCATGGCCATCCTTGATGAATACAATGTGCCTGGTGTTTATCTCTACCTAACATTACTAACATTACCCACAGTTCCTTGGGGCCAGGAGAGCCAACATGGAAGAACACAATGTTGTGGGTGTCTCTCTCAGCCTTTTGTCATGTACTTGTAGATCTGGTTTAGAGAAGTGGATTTTATCTCCAGCTCTGGGTTACAGGGAAGTGAGAGTTTTATTGTACAATAAACATCACAACCTGTATTTGCTTTGTGCACAGCGTGTGTCTCAGGAACAACGAGGCTCCATCATAAATCAATACAATCAGTGAACTATATCTGCCCATGAGCGACGACTGTATTTTTATTTTACCCAGAGTGATTTTATGCCAATAACAAATTCCCCATTTTGATTGTGGGCGCTGTACTTGCATGTGGGTGGCACAGGCATAAAGGAACAGTTCAGTATAAAAATAAAAACTGGCTAAATAAATAGACTGTGCAAAATAAACTATGTATCTAATATAGTTAGTTAGGCAAAAATGTAATGTATAAAGGCTGGAGTGAGTGGGTGTGTAACATAATAGCCAGAACACTACTTCCTGCTTTTCAGCTCTCTAACTCTGAGTTAGTCAGTGACTATAAGGGGGGCCACATGGGACATAACTGTTCAGTGAGTTTGTAATTGATCCTCAGCATTCAGCTCAGATTCAAAAGCAACAGTTATGTCTCATGTGACCCCTCCCTCAAGTCTCCGATTGGTTACTGCCTGGTAACCAATCAGTGGAAAGCAAGAGAGCTGAAAAGCAGGAAGTAGTGTTCTGGCTATTATGTTACACATCCACTCACTCCAGCCTTTATACATTACATTTTTGCCTAACTAACTATATTAGAAACATGTTTTATTTTGCACAGACTATTTATTTACCCAGTTTTTATTTTTATACTGAACTGTTCCTTTAAGAGAGCCCTTGTGTCTGAAGGAAACCATTACTTGTTGCATGTTCTCTTTCTCCCCAAGTCTCAAACTATGATTGTGGGTTCCCTAGATCGCTGCTGTCCATCCTGGGGCTCAATGTGCTCCCCAGAACCTTTGGTTGCTCTCAGGCCGTAACACTCTGGGCTGTTCCTTCAGCTGAAGATCTGAGGGGCAGCCCACACATCCCACCATGAGGCCCACTCTTTCCTGCGAGATGCACTAATGGAAATTGTAAGATGAAGAGTATTGTATTTTCTACTGCTTCCAACTGTGTGTACTTACTACATAGCTGCCCTTTATACTTGTGTCCCCATTGGCTGACACAATCCACCAATCCCTTCCATTCATCTCGACACTGCTCACAGGGGGGGGTCACTGGAGATGCCAAGGGGTCACATGATTGACTTGTGAATGTGTTTCTCACGTTTCACCTTCTTGTCTCACACGGGTTGGGGCAATTATTAGAAGTTATCATCCAGCCTGCCCCTCTGTGTATTGGGAAAGAGGGTGGGGGTGGAATTAATTGTATGGGGGGTGCAAAGATCCTTCGCTGGCCCCTCGCCACTTACTCTGGTTTCGTTTCTTCTCTCCTTGGACATCAAATATTATTCCTTCCCCCGTTACCAACTGAGAAACAGGAATAAAGTCGTCTCTTGCTGCCGCCTACAGAGTGTGTGTGGGGGGGTCATGGGGTAAATGATAAGAGACAATAGTGAGCGGCAATAACAACAGATATATAAGCGCTATTGTACACTGGGCAAATCTGAGCCAATCAGGAGATTGAGAATCTCATGGCCCACGTGTGCCTGACAGTTTCACACCCCAGTACCACTGAGCAGCCAAACTGAGGGACAGGGGTAACTGAATATTCATTAAAACCTGATGGAGGAGAAGGGCAACAAACTGTAATGGATGTAGGAAAGGGTAAAGCAGAAAGGAAGGGGCAAATAAGAACTCAGAAGAGACAGTTAAATGGGATATGATCACTATATATAAATATATAAGGGGATATGATCACTATATATAAATATATAAGGGGATATGATCACTATATATAAATATATAAGGGGATATGATCACTATATATAAATATATAAGGGGGATATGATCACTATATATAAATATATAAGGGGATATGATCACTATATATAAATATATAAGAGGGATATGATCACTATATATAAATATATAAGGGGGATATGATCACTATATATAAATATATAAGGGGATATGATCACTATATATAAATATATAAGGGGATATGATCACTATATATAAATATATAAGGGGGATATGATCACTATATATAAATATATAAGGGGGATATGATCACTATATATAAATATATAAGGGGATATGATCACTATATATAAATATATAAGGGGATATGATCACTATATATAAATATATAAGGGGGATATGATCACTATATATAAATATATAAGGGGATATGATCACTATATATAAATATATAAGGGGATATGATCACTATATATAAATATATAAGGGGGATATGATCACTATATATAAATATATAAGGGGATATGATCACTATATATAAATATATAAGGGGATATGATCACTATATATAAATATATAAGAGGGATATGATCACTATATATAAATATATAAGGGGGATATGATCACTATATATAAATATATAAGGGGATATGATCACTATATATAAATATATAAGGGGATATGATCACTATATATAAATATATAAGGGGGATATGATCACTATATATAAATATATAAGGGGGATATGATCACTATATATAAATATATAAGGGGATATGATCACTATATATAAATATATAAGGGGATATGATCACTATATATAAATATATAAGGGGGATATGATCACTATATATAAATATATAAGGGGATATGATCACTATATATAAATATATAAGGGGATATGATCACTATATATAAATATATAAGGGGGATATGATCACTATATATAAATATATAAGGGGGATATGATCACTATATATAAATATATAAGGGGATATGATCACTATATATAAATATATAAGAGGGATATGATCACTATATATAAATATATAAGGGGGATATGATCACTATATATAAATATATAAGGGGATATGATCACTATATATAAATATATAAGGGGATATGATCACTATATATAAATATATAAGGGGGATATGATCACTATATATAAATATATAAGGGGGATATGATCACTATATATAAATATATAAGGGGATATGATCACTATATATAAATATATAAGGGGATATGATCACTATATATAAATATATAAGGGGGATATGATCACTATATATAAATATATAAGGGGGATATGATCACTATATATAAATATATAAGGGGATATGATCACTATATATAAATATATAAGGGGATATGATCACTATATATAAATATATAAGAGGGATATGATCACTATATATAAATATATAAGGGGGATATGATCACTATATATAAATATATAAGGGGGATATGATCACTATATATAAATATATAAGGGGATATGATCACTATATATAAATATATAAGAGGGATATGATCACTATATATAAATATATAAGGGGGATATGATCACTATATATAAATATATAAGGGGATATGATCACTATATATAAATATATAAGGGGATATGATCACTATATATAAATATATAAGAGGGATATGATCACTATATATAAATATATAAGGGGGATATGATCACTATATATAAATATATAAGGGGGATATGATCACTATATATAAATATATAAGGGGATATGATCACTATATATAAATATATAAGAGGGATATGATCACTATATATAAATATATAAGGGGGATATGATCACTATATATAAATATATAAGGGGATATGATCACTATATATAAATATATAAGGGGATATGATCACTATATATAAATATATAAGGGGATATGATCACTATATATAAATATATAAGGGGATATGATCACTATATATAAATATATAAGGGGGATATGATCACTATATATAAATATATAAGGGGGATATGATCACTATATATAAATATATAAGGGGATATGATCACTATATATAAATATATAAGGGGATATGATCACTATATATAAATATATAAGAGGGATATGATCACTATATATAAATATATAAGGGGGATATGATCACTATATATAAATATATAAGGGGATATGATCACTATATATAAATATATAAGAGGGATATGATCACTATATATAAATATATAAGGGGGATATGATCACTATATATAAATATATAAGGGGATATGATCACTATATATAAATATATAAGGGGATATGATCACTATATATAAATATATAAGGGGGATATGATCACTATATATAAATATATAAGGGGATATGATCACTATATATAAGGGGATATGATCACTATATATAAATATATAAGGGGGATATGATCACTATATATAAGGGGAATATGATCACTATATATAAATGTATACGGGGATATGATCACTATATATAAATATATAAGGGGGATATGATCACTATATATAAATATATAAGGGGATATGATCACTATATATAAATATATAAGGGGGATATGATCACTATATATAAATATATAAGGGGGATATGATCACTATATATAAATATATAAGAGGGATATGATCACTATATATAAATATATAAGGGGGATATGATCACTATATATAAATATATAAGGGGATATGATCACTATATATAAATATATAAGGGGATATGATCACTATATATAAATATATAAGGGGATATGATCACTATATATAAATATATAAGAGGGATATGATCACTATATATAAATATATAAGGGGGATATGATCACTATATATAAATATATAAGGGGATATGATCACTATATATAAATATATAAGAGGGATATGATCACTATATATAAATATATAAGGGGGATATGATCACTATATATAAATATATAAGGGGATATGATCACTATATATAAATATATAAGGGGATATGATCACTATATATAAATATATAAGGGGGATATGATCACTATATATAAATATATAAGGGGATATGATCACTATATATAAGGGGATATGATCACTATATATAAATATATAAGGGGGATATGATCACTATATATAAGGGGAATATGATCACTATATATAAATGTATACGGGGATATGATCACTATATATAAATATATAAGGGGGATATGATCACTATATATAAATATATAAGGGGATATGATCACTATATATAAATATATAAGGGGGATATGATCACTATATATAAATATATAAGGGGGATATGATCACTATATATAAATATATAAGAGGGATATGATCACTATATATAAATATATAAGGGGGATATGATCACTATATATAAATATATAAGGGGATATGATCACTATATATAAATATATAAGAGGGATATGATCACTATATATAAATATATAAGGGGATATGATCACTATATATAAATATATAAGGGGATATGATCACTATATATAAATATATAAGGGGATATGATCACTATATATAAATATATAAGGGGGATATGATCACTATATATAAATATATAAGGGGATATGATCACTATATATAAGGGGATATGATCACTATATATAAGTATATAAGGGGGATATGATCACTATATATAAGGGGGATATGATCACTATATAAAAATGTATACGGGGATATGATCACTATATATAAATATATATAAGGGGGATATGATCACTATATATAAATATATAAGGGGATATGATCACTATATATAAATATATAAGGGGGATATGATCACTATATATAAATATATAAGGGGATATGATCACTATATATAAATATATAAGGGGGATATGATCACTATATATATAAATATATAAGGGGATATGATCACTATATATAAATATATAAGGGGATATGATCACTATATATAAATATATAAGGGGATATGATCACTATATATATAAATATATAAGGGGGATATGATCACTATATATAAATATATAAGGGGGATATGATCACTATATATAAATATATAAGGGGATATGATCACTATATATAAATATATAAGGGGGATATGATCACTATATATAAATATATAAGGGGATATGATCACTATATATAAATATATAAGAGGGATATGATCACTATATTTAAATATATAAGGGGATATGATCACTATATATAAATATATAAGGGACAGTAACGAAATAGAGAAAGTACTGAGAAGAGCGACTAAGGGAATGGAAAGGATCAGTTATGAAATTATAGGATCAGTATAATTTGAAGCAAAAAGTAGGTGGAAAATCAGGAGAGATCTAGTCGTTTGCCAGATGTGCCGATGTCAGTGTGTAGTTGGGGTGTCACCCTGCTACAGTTCCAGGGTACACAGGGTACAAATAAACACTCACCCCAAATCTCCCCCTAACTGACCTTCAGACTGGGCCCCCTTAGCTCATAACAAGGTTACAGATATATAGAAACATTGGGGTGTCACCCTGCTATAGTTCCAGGGGTACCCAGGGTACAAATAAGCACTCACCCCAAATCTCCCCCTAACTGGCCTTCAGACTGGGCCCCCTTAGCTCATAACAAGGTTACAGATATATAGAAACATTGGGGTGTCACCCTGCTATAGTTCCAGGGGTACCCAGGGTACAAATAAGCACTCACCCCAAATCTCCCCCTAACTGACCTTCAGACTGGGCCCCCTTAGCTTATAACAAGGTTACAGATATATAGAAACATTGGGGTGTCACCCTGCTATAGTTCCAGGGGTACCCAGGACACAAATCAACACTCACCCCAAATCTCCCCCTAACTGACCTTCAGACTGGGCTCCCTTAGCTCATAACAAGGTGACAGGTATGTGTAAATATTAGGGTAACAGACGTATAGAGAAGGAGGTGTGGCCTATGAGGGGCAGGTAAGTAGGTCAGTACCAGCAGGTGTATCAGTGTTGGGCAGGTAGGTGCCTATGTGCAGTCTCCATGGCAACAGCTTGTGTGGGAGGTACCATGTGGTAGCGCAGGTGCAGAGGATGACAGTTCAGTATTGGGGTGGTGCATGACACCTATGGGTACTGGGGTGATACAATGATACACCAATTGTGCAATACATTTATTTTAGTGGTGGATTTTCTGCTGAAGTCACAGACCCAATCACTGACGCACCAGCTCCCTCCTCTTGTCTCATTTCCCTAATTACTGTCCCAGCATGCTCTGGGGCCCCAGCACCTTTCCCTAAACAAATAGACAGGACAGAAGTGAATAGTAAAGTGTCACCTACTGGTGTGCGCTCACTTACTTATTGTGCACATTCACACTTACTGCATTGCACACTGACAAACTTATCACACTTATCTCACACTTAAAGGATAAGTAAACCTTTAAAATAAGTGAATGTAAAACTGATGAGGGGGCTATTCTAAGCACTTTTGTCATTTACATTCATTATTTATTTTTATTCCAAGATATTAAGGGATACATGTACTGTTAATATGAATGAATTTAGTTACAACAGCACCACCTGCTGGTCAGTTTCTGACCAGTCTGACCAGCAAGTAGTCAAGGAAGTTGTCAGGAGAAAGAAAGAGGCTGATGTTCTTCTGCTTAGGAAAGATGTGAGAAAGGTTTCTAATTTTATTTTATTTAAACACTTAGGGGCAAATTCACTAAACGACGAAGCACCTAACTCTAGTGTTAATTCGCTAGCGTAGCGCATTTTTGTTAATTCACCAATTCAACGGACTCTGGCGTAAATTCGCAAGTGTTACTTCGCACCCTTACGCCTGGCGAATTTGCGCAACGGACGTAACTACGCAAATTCACTGACGCACAAATTATTCTGAACGCTACCTTTTACGTCAGACTTCCTTTGCCACCTCAAACCAGGCGAAGTGCAATAGAGTAGATAGGGATTGCTTCAAAAAAAGTTTTGGGTGATAGGCTGAAAAAGATCGAGAAAAATGTTTTGGGGCTCCCCTCCTTCCCCCCTACATTTCCTGACTCATGGCAACTTAACTATACAGTGGGCACATGTGTAGGGCAAAATAAAATTTTTATTTGCTGTTTTGAAGGTTTCCCAGGCTTGTGTAGTTCTGCTACATATACCTCCATTGTAACTTCAATTTGGCGCCGTATGCAAATTAAGCATCGCTAGCGTAACTTCGCTTTGCTTGTTGAATTAACGCTAGCGCAACTTCACAACCTTATGCTTACCCTGAGCGCAACTTTGGATTTTAGTGAATTTGTGTAGCGCTGGTGAAAATACGCCTGGCGAAGTGCGACGAAGCAGACGCTGGCGCAACTACGCATCTTAGTGAATGTGTGTCTTAGGGGCAAATTTACTTATGGTTGAATATCGAGGGTTAATTAACCATCGATATTCGACTGCCGAATAGAAATCCTTCGACTTCGAATATCGAAGTCAAAGGATTTACCACAATTCATTCGTTCGAACGATTAAATCCTTCGAATCGTTCGATTACAATGATTTTAATCCATCGATCGAACGATTTTTCTGCGACCCAAAAAAGATTGCTAAGCCTATGGGGACCTTCCCCATAGGCTAACATTGACTTCGGTAGCTTTTAGGTGGCGAACTAGAGGGTCAAAGTTTGTTTTTTTTAAAAGAGACAGTACAGTACAGTCGTAGTCGAAGGTTGAAGTAGCCCATTCGATAGTCGAAGTAGCCAAAAAAAACATTCAAAATTTGAAGTTGTTTTTATTGTATGGTAAATGGGCCCCTAAATGCACATTTACACACTTATTGCACACTTACAAACCCATTGCACACTTATTGCACACTTACAAACCCATTGCACACTTATTGCACACTTACAAACCCATTGCACACTTATTGCACACTTATTGCACACTTACAGACCCATCGCACACTTATTGCACACTTATTGCACACTTATTGCACACTTACAAACCCATTGCACACTTATTGCACACTTACAGACCCATCACACACTTATTGCACGCTTACAGACCCATCGCACACTTATTGCACGCTTACAGACCCATCGCACACTTATTGCACACTTACAGACCCATCGCACACTTATTGCACACTTATTGCACACTTACAAACCCATTGCACACTTATTGCACACTTACAAACCCATTGCACACTTATTGCACACTTACAAACCCATTGCACACTTATTGCACACTTATTGCACACTTACAGACCCATCGCACACTTATTGCACACTTATTGCACACTTATTGCACACTTACAAACCCATTGCACACTTATTGCACACTTACAGACCCATCACACACTTATTGCACGCTTACAGACCCATCGCACACTTATTGCACGCTTACAGACCCATCGCACACTTATTGCACACTTACAGACCCATCACACACTTATTGCACACTTACAGACCCATCACACACTTATTGCACACTTACAGACCCATCGCACACTTATTGCACACTTACAGACCCATTGCACACTTATTGCACAGTTATTGCACACTTACAGACCCATTGCACACTTATTTCATGCTTATTGCACACTTACAGACCCATTGCACACTTATTGCACACTTACAGACCCATCGCACACTTATTGCATGCTTACAGACCCATTGCACACTTATTGCACACTTACAGACCCATAGCACACTTATTGCACAATTACAGACCCATCACACACTTATTGCACACTTACAAACCCATTGCACACTTATTGCACACTTACAAACCCATTGTACACTTATTGCACACGTATTGCACACTTACAGACCCATCGCACACTTATTGCACACTTACAGACCCATCGCACACTTATTGCACACTTACAGACCCATCGCACACTTATTGCATGCTTACAAACCCATCGCACACTTATTGCACACTTATTGCACACTTACAGACCCATCACACACTTATTACACACTTACAGACCCATCGCACACTTATTGCACACTTACAGACCCATTGCACACGTATTGCACAGTTATTGCACACTTACAGACCCATTGCACACTTATTGCATGCTTATTGCACACTTACAGACCCATTGCACACTTATTGCACACTTACAGACCCATCGCACACTTATTGCATGCTTACAGACCCATTGCACACTTATTGCACACTTACAGACCCATAGCACACTTATTGCACAATTACAGACCCATCGCACACTTATTGCACACTTACAAACCCATTGCACACTTATTGCACACTTACAAACCCATTGTACACTTATTGCACACTTATTGCACACTTACAGACCCATCGCACACTAATTGCACACTTACAGACCCATCGCACACTTATTGCACACTTACAGACCCATCGCACACTTATTGCACACTTATTGCACACTTACAGACCCACCGCACACTTATTGCACGCTTACAGACCCATCGCACACTTATTGCACGCTTACAGACCCATTGCACACTTATTGCACACTTACAGACCCATCACACACTTATTGCACACTTACAGACCCATCGCACACTTATTGCACACTTACAGACCCATCGCACACTTATTGCACACTTATTGCACACTTACAGACCCACCGCACACTTATTGCACGCTTACAGACCCATCGCACACTTATTGCATGCTTACAGACCCATTGCACACTTATTGCACACTTACAGACCCATAGCACACTTATTGCACAATTACAGACCCATCGCACACTTATTGCACACTTACAAACCCATTGCACACTTATTGCACACTTACAAACCCATTGTACACTTATTGCACACTTATTGCACACTTACAGACCCATCGCACACTTATTGCACACTTACAGACCCATCGCACACTTATTGCACACTTACAGACCCATCGCACACTTATTGCACACTTATTGCACACTTACAGACCCACCGCACACTTATTGCATGCTTACAGACCCATCGCACACTTATTGCACGCTTACAGACCCATTGCACACTTATTGCACACTTACAGACCCATCGCACACTTATTGCACACTTACAGACCCATCGCACACTTATTGCACACTTACAGACCCATCGCACACTTATTGCACACTTATTGCACACTTACAGACCCACCGCACACTTATTGCACGCTTACAGACCCATCGCACACTTATTGCACACTTACAGACCCATCGCACACTTATTGCACACTTACAGACCCATCGCACACTTATTGCACACTTATAAACCCATTGCACACTTATTGCACACTTACAAACCCATTGCACACTTATTGCACACTTACAAACCCATTGTACACTTATTGCACACTTACAGACCCATCACACACTTATTGCACGCTTACAGACCCATCGCACACTTATTGCACGCTTACAGACCCATCGCACACTTATTGCACGCTTACAAACCCATCGCACACTTATTGCACACTTACAAACCCATTGTACACTTATTGCACACTTACAGACCCATCACACACTTATTGCACACTTGCACGCTTATTGCATGCTTATTGCACACTTACAAACCCATTGCAGACTTATTGCAGACTTGTAGCAACATATTGACACAGCATGAGAAACACTGGAAGCCACGGGTGCCCATCCAGAGGTAGAGAATGTAGGGAGTAGACGGTGCTAAGTGTCAGCCTGAGCCCAGATTGACAGATAGACAAGTAGTGACCTCACACAAGTGACAGTTAAGGGGAAATAAGCTGCACAGTGAGTTGGCTGGAGGCAGGGAAAGTGTGAGAAGCCTTTATTCTTCTCTTTATACTCGTCACACTTTCCTCTCCATTTGCCAAATTCTCGCAATAACAGAACTGGCAACCCCCCCCTTGTCACCCCCACAGCCTGGCACAAAAGGAATGAAAGGGCTGCTCTACTTTTAGTAAATATAATAATATGTTGTACCTGGGTGCCAGTCAAATCCCGTACGGGTCAGCCCATGTATGACCCCATGTATTTACTTGTTACTCACGTGTTACTTGTGTGCCCACCTCTGCCCCTGCCCAGTCACATTGCTTCACCTATTGCCCGAGAGGAGTAACAAGTTACTCACGACGTCACTGTATCACTAGGGGTTAATCCACCTGCACTGCCCATTTCTTTCTCTTGCCCGTCCAACCTGTGCCCTTACCCTTCTCTACCTGCGATATCCCTATAGCCCTGTATGTCCCTACATACCCAATCTGTATCTAGTGCAGCCTAATTATTATTATATATTGTGTATTATATCTGACCCTTCCTTCTACCCATCTCTAACCAGTGTCTTTCCCCATAACTGATCCCTTCCCTTAATCAGTTTAGTTGCTCTTCTCTGTACTCCTCTAGCCCGTATACAGTATATACCAGTGCCCCCCAGTAAGTGCACTTTTCAGTGACAGATTTTGCCCCCTGGTGACTCCTGATTTTACCAATTCTCAAACCTCGTGTCTCATGCCCGTTCTCTGCCTAGATTGTAAGCTCTGTTGGGCAGGGGCCTGTGTATCAATATGTGTAAGGAATATTGTGTTAATGAGTGGCTATAAGTGGTTTCCATAGTAAAGCTCTTGTGCCACCTCCTGGTGGAAACCCCCAACTGCAATACAAAGGATACATGTAATTGCCTTCAGCAGCCAAGACTTTGGGGGCTTCAGCAGCCCCATGATTCTGTATGAGACCCACTCGGGTTCTGGGGAAGGAATGTGTTTATGTGACTGGCTCGTCCATCTCACAACTCGTCTCCTTTTCTCTGTCAGTTGCAACTGTCACATAATTGTATCACAATGTGACTCTCTAACAGGGGTCAGTGTTGGTTGGGGTATTTATGGGCACTATAGGAGGCTCTGATTGGCCACAGGTTGCCCAATTGGCCGGCAGACTCAGTCCCAGGGTGGAGCTAATCAGGCCCAGACTATTGGTTGTGGCAAATGCCAGAGGGGCTGCTGTCGATGCCTTAGACTCGCTATTTAGTGGCCTGGTGGAGGGCTGTTTGGGCCTCTTTGTACTTAAAGTGGCAGGGCCTATATTGACTCCTAGTCCAGACCTGGAGCTAATGGTCTCACAGACCCATTTCCCACTGCCTCAGTCATGAGATTCACAAGAACTCACAGAGCTTGCAATCTAATACAGGAATAAATAGCAAGGCCTTGGGGTGACCCACTTTGGACTTTGCACTAGAAGCCTAAACGTCCCACTGTGACCTGTTGTGGCGCCCCATAGTGTACGATTTCAGACTGGGTACCACCAGTACGTTACAGCCAATGGGAGGTGCCAGGGGGTGGTTTCAGGTGCATCTCCATTTGTTGAAATAAGTCCCTTGTACCTCCTGCAGAGTAAGAGCTTGAAAGCTTGACAGGGTCTAGTAACCCATAGCAACCGATCAGATGATTGCTTTCAAACCTGTGCCAAGTAAGGAGAATGAGCAGAAAGACTGTGTGTAAGTGCTGGACATTTATTTCTTTTGGTGTCACTGCTTTCAGCCCCTCGGCTGTCCTTTTGCTTCACTCTATAGACCAGTCAGTTTACATTCATGTGTCTCTCCAACGGTGCACCTCCCCCAGCTTGGCTATATTACCCCCAGGGTGGCAATATAAAACGTTAGAGCCCAAGAGGTGAATAAATGAATTAAATACAAAGTGGATAATGGGGGGGCTCCTTTTATCCGTGGGGCAGCCAGAGCGGGGCATGCAGTGGAACTACTCCTGTGTGGGGGTGCATGCTGTAGTTCAGCTCTTCCTGAAGGGGGCGCCCTCCCCACACACTGAGCCAAGCGCAATACAAAAAGGAAGACATTGTTTCTACAAAAAAACTTTCCCTAAAAAAAGTGTATAAAATTATAATAATTATAAATAAAATAAAATTATTCTCAGCGCTAGTGATGGGGGGCAGCGTGGCAACCATAGAGCAGGGCAAGTGGGCATGTGGGGGGACAGTCATGCCAAAAGGAGGAGCAGAATGGTCTGCGGGGGGCGTGGGAATAGTGACTGAAGGGGGCACTGGGTTGGAAGCTTCCAGGGGCCACAGCAGGGTTATTGGAGGGGCCACGTGGGTCTCTGGGAGAGAAGTCAAGAATATGGGCACCTGCCTGGCACATGAGGGCAGTTATTGGGAGACATTGGGTGTCAGGGAGTAATTTGGCTCACAGAATGGTTGAAGGAATCTAGATGTAAGGGCACAGCAGGTTACCAACATAAGGGGCACAGGGTGGTTAATGGGGGTACAGGGGGGTTGGCATGATATTTGGGGCACAGCAGGCAGTGGGTCCAGCCCAGACAGAGAGACATGGCGGCACATAGACAGACACATAGACAGACACATAGACAGAGGGAGGGATGAGACTGGCGCAGGCCTGAGATACGGGCTACTTTGTAGATGGCACAGATGATAGAGTTTTATATTGACAGGGGGCAGAGGGCAAACTCAAGTCCTCTCCACCCACATCACTGACATGATCCCCTTCCTCGAGTCCTGCCTTCTGGCTCCGTCTGTTCAGCGTGATTGTGCACAAAGTGGCAGCAAAGTGCCCCCCACAGGCTGGGGCAAGTAAAAGAGTCTCCGTGAGGTCAAGGGTCACTCTGCTTTAGTGAACCCACCAATCGTCACTTTGCGTTCATGTTTGATTGACACCAGCTCCTGCAGCTGAAGAGCACCTCCCCCAATAAAGCAGAAGGCGGGGCACACAGGGCCGGAGCAGTCTACGCTGCCTTCCCATAGGCTACGGTGAGACACAGCATCATAGAAGCCAACGCAACCCTTTTCGTAGTCTAAGCAGACTCCAAGTCTTGGGGGCAATGGGATGGTGCAACCGGTGGGATCCCTAGAGTTGGGAAGGGAACCATGAGACTGGAGGATTTTCCCCATTCCGATTGTCAGGAAGGCGAAAGCAGGAGACATATCGAGGGTGGCATCTTCTGCCCCGGAATCATGCCCACTGTCTGGATCATACCTACTGGGGAGTGACCAAGAGGGCATGATTACAAATAGTGACTTCCCTATTGCCCTAAACCTACCAACTGCCCCATCCTTTCTCATAACTGTCACCCCCTGTGCCACCTCATGAGCTTCTCTTTTCACTTGGTCCTTCTTTAAATTTCCCTCCTGGCTGGTCAAGGCTCAGAATCGACCCATGATCCACACACTGACCAAATCTGTCCCTGACTTTCCTATGGACCCACCTCAGCCTTCAACTTGCCTTCTGCCTTGTCCTGGTCCAGAACTTTCCTACCCTGTCCTTTCTCTAGCAACCTGTAATGTCCCTGACTTGAAGAACACCTGCTCATAAACCTGGACAGATATCTGCCACTCACCTGGGGCTGACCATATCTTGGGGCATCTGAAAGAGCTCCTGCAGTTTACTCTCCTGCCCCACGCCAACCTTGAGTACATAGGAGCTTGGGTCCACAGAACACTCCCAGTAGTAGCGTCCTTGTGTGATGGCCACATCTCCCAGAACCAGCTCCATGGACACGTGGCAACTGGTCATCAGTCTCTCGGCAGCAAAGAGCATGGGAACTCCGGGTACACTGCGCACTGCCCGCCTGTCTTTACTTACCACCAGCCGGTCACGAGGGAAGCCACAGCTACTGTCCAAGAAGAAGTTCAACACTGGAGAATAGCAAGAGAGAAAGGATATGGGAGGCGAGGGGAGACGTCTACTCTCTACCAGTAATAATCAGGTTAGGGAGCTCTGATTTTCTGTACTTCCTATTTCTGGGCTGCTCTCTTTTCCATGGTCCAGAAGGAACCTCCCTTATGGACCAAGCCCCACACCCCTGCCTGACTGTGGGAAAGAGAGCAGCCCTGGAGTAGGAAGTACAATGTATCCCAGTTAAGTATTGGATGAACTGAGTCACTTGACTTAGGGGGTCATTTTCTAATGATGCAAATGAGCAAAGTTTTGCCCCAGCAGTACAGAGCGCTATTGCCCTTACCCTGGGCAGGGGGTGTGTGCAGGTAGATGTCCTCACTGTATTCCCCATATCCAGCCTTGTTGTAGCCTTTCACTTTCAGAACATAGACGCTGTCAGTGTCAGGACCCTTTAAAACAGTACTGAGCCCCCAGATCTCTTCTTGGCGTTGCCACAGTTTGAGGCCCTTGTGCTTGGGATCTGTCTTACGGAATTCCACGGTGTAGTGCCAGGCGGGTGCTGAGTCCTGGGGCAGACGCCAGCTTAGGAATATGTGGTCATATGCGTAGGTGCGCTGAGTGTCTATAACAGGGGCATCTGGTGCTGGGGGGGAGACAAGAGCAGGGGGATACGTTAATGATGAGAAATATTAGTCTCCTCTTGCCAGGCGGGTAGAAAAGGGAAACAAGGAGCAATTCATGCCAAGAGAAAGGAGAAAAATAGAGATCTTGTTAATGCAGATCCCAGGTGAGAGAACGAGCAGGAACGCGCAGGCTGCAATCACTCCCAAGAGCCTGGAAAGGTAAGTCGATTGGGAGAAGGGTGGGCACAGTAAGGTGGGAATGAATGGAAAGGTAGGGCTGAAATATACCAATGCCAGGGGTACCAGGGGTCATGAAAACTGCAGGAGAAAGACAAGCTGAGCATAGAGATAGAATGGCACATATAGGGGAGAAGTATCAAAGAAAGGATCAGGATATCATGGGCCATGGAAGGGATAGGCAGTACCATAGACTTTGGAGAGGAGAAGGAGTATCATAGTCTTTGGAGAGGAGAAGGAGAATCATAGACTTTGGAGAGGAGAGGGAGAATCATAGACTTTGGAGAGGAGAGGGAGAATCATAGTCTTTGGAGAGGAGAAGGAGAATCATAGACTTTGGAGAGGAGAGGGAGAATCATAGACTTTGGAGAGGAGAGGGAGAATCATAGTCTTTGGAGAGGAGAAGGAGTATCATAGTCTTTGGAGAGGAGAAGGAGTATCATAGTCTTTGGAGAGGAGAAGGAGTATCATAGTCTTTGGAGAGGAGAAGGAGTATCATAGTATTTGGAGAGGAGAAGGAGTATCATAGTCTTTGGAGAGGAGAGGGAGAATCATAGACTTTGGAGAAAGGGTATCATGGGCAAATGAAGGGATAGGGACATGAAGGGCCATCAAGAGCAGGAGTAGAGAGAGTAACATTGGTGTTGGAGAGGATAAAGAGTATCATGGGCCAATGAAGGGACAAGGTGTAGTCCTTGGAGAGAGAATAAGAAGCATTATGGGTAAGGAGTGCTATTTGGGAGGTATGATGGGACTGGGTTAAGAGATCAAAGGTAAAATAAAAATGGTAGAATGAGGAAGATTTTGGGGGGCAGCACTGCCCTTTCGCGAGCACTTGAGGCTCCTAGAAGATCAGTTTTGGGGGTACTGAAGGTTGGGGGGGCAGTGTAGAGACTCCTGTGTTGGAGAAGGGGTTTAGCAACTTGCCTCTGCCATCCACTGGCTTCTGGGTCGGACTGAGAATCCTACAAACAGAGAGAGGGACAAGCAGGTCTGAGATGGTGAAATGTGGGAGGAGACAAGGTTTGGAGAGGTAAGGAGCACCTCCCACATCTGTGAGTACCAACTATATAATAATTAGGGATGCACCAAATCCACTATTTTGGATTCGACCGAACCCCCGAATTCTATGCTTAAGATTCGGCCAAATACCGAACCGAATCCTAATTTGCATATGCAAATTAGGAGTGGGAAGGTGAAACCATTTTTTACTTCCTTGTTTTCTGACAAAAAGTCACGGGATTTCCCTCCCCGTCCCTAATTTGCATATGCAAATTAGGGTTCGGATTAGGTTCGGCTGGGCAGAAGGATTGGGCCGAATCCAAATCCTGCTGAAAAAGGCCAAATCCTGGCTGGATCCCAAACCGAATCCTGGATTTGATGCATCCCCAATAATAATGTACCTGCCCCAAGTGCCCCGCCCACCACCTCTGTCCTGTGTTTTCCCCCACAGATTCCACATCATGGCAGCTTCCAGCACACGCACTTAACAGGAGCACCATCGGTTCTGCCCACTGACACCCATGCACCTGCCCACACACACTCCAGGGTTGCACCTTCAACCCCCCCCCAGGGTTACCTCTAACAAAGTGCAGGTCCGTCAGCAGCTTCATCTCACGACTAACGTCCAGTTTAAATGGAGGCAGCGGGGCACAAGCTGCGGGTCTGAAACTCTGTACTCCTTCTATTGCTCGCTGCATTCTGGGGGGCAGAGATTGGTGTTACTATCCCTTTCTACTATTATTGTTACTAACATGTATCTATATGGCTCCAACATATCCTGCAGTGCTGTACAATTGATCATGTTACATTCCCTTTGGAACTCCAGCTATACTATTACTGTATTACATCATTCAATTACTTCAGCCCATAAGTCACTTACTATTCCTATACTACATCCCTCAAGTACTTCAGACCATAAGTCATTTACTATTCCTTTACTACATCCCTCAAGTACTTCAGCCCAGCAGTCACTTACTATTCCTATACTACATCCCTGTAGTACTTCAGCCCAGCAGTCACTTACTATTGCCATACTACATCCCTCAAGTACTTCAGCCCATAAGTCATTTACTATTCCTATACTACATCCCTCAAGTACTTCAGCCCATAAGTCATTTACTATTCCTATACTACATCCCTCAAGTACTTCAGCCCAGCAGTCACTTACTATTCCTATACTACATCCTTCAAGTACTTCAGTCCAGCAGTCACTTACTATTCCTATACTACATCCCTCAAGTACTTCAGCCCAGCAATCACTTACTATTCCTATACTACATCCCTCAAGTGCTTCAGCCCAGCAGTCACTTACTATTGCCATACTACATCCCTGTAGTACTTCAGCCCAGAAGTCACTTACTATTCCCATACTACATCCCTGTAGTACTTCAGCCCAGCAGTTACTCACTATTTATATACTACATCCCTGTAGTACTTCAGCCCAGAAATCACTTACTATTCCCATACTACATCCTTCAAGTACTTCAACATAGCAGTCACTTACTATTGCCATACTACATCCCTCAAGTACTTCAACCCAGCAGTACTTACTATCGCCATATTACATCCCTGTAGTACTTCAGCCTAGAAGTCACTTACT
Source organism: Xenopus petersii (assembly GCA_038501925.1). NCBI lineage: Eukaryota > Metazoa > Chordata > Amphibia > Anura > Pipidae > Xenopus > Xenopus petersii. The sequence continues at coordinate 598,524 of CM076687.1, forward strand.
ATTCCCATACCACATCCCTGTAGTACTTCAGCCCAACATTCCTATAGTACATCCCTCAAGTACTTCAGCCCAGCAGTCACTTACTGTTGCCATACTACATCCCTCAAGTACTTAGGACCAGAAGTCACTTAGTATTCTCATATTACATCCCTCAAGTACTTCAGCCCAGCAGTCACTTACTATTCCCATACTACATCCCTCAAGTATTTCAGCCCAGCAGTCACTTACTATTGCCATACTACACCTCTGTAGTACTTAAGCCCAGCAGTCATATAATATTCCCATAGTTCATTATCCATGTACATTGCACAGCCTCAGCTCACCGTTCATGGATCTGTTTTGCCGCCAACACAAAGCAGGGCTGGTCCGTCTCCTTCATCACCTCCTGAGAGTAAGAGACGAGGCCAGAGTTCTCGAGCAGAGCCTGACGCTCCCAAACCTGCGCCTCCAGCACATTGTGCCGATCTTTCTGCCGCTCAGCAATGGTTCTGGTTAGTGTCGCTTGCTTCTCCTCCAGTGCAGAGCGAAGGGCCCCGATCAGTTGCAGCACCTCCTCCTGCGCCCGCGCTCCACTCACCTGTAGGAAGAGCACAGGGTGCCTGGGTGTAGGGCATGTTATTGGCATGTTCAGTATCCCAAACCTAGAGGCTCACACTTCTGCCTATAACTGCCGACCTTTCACATTGGGACGAGCCCTCACTACTCATATACTGCAGGTCTTACAGTGAGAGAACCAAGGTGAGAGTTCTGGGCAGACAAGGAAACCGGAAGAGAAGAGAACAGGTTTTACTTTGGCCCGGATGCCCAGCTACCTTAGAATTGTAAGTCTCAACTAGAACCTGTTTCTAGAACAAAGAATTTGCCCGAAATTACATTAGAAGGTAAATGAACCTGAGCTTCAGACAAGGAGGAATAGAGATCTGGCCTCAGCACTGCTACAACCACTTTCTTCTCTAGGACATAATTAGCCTCCGTAACAGAAAACTTCTTTGGAAAGAAAACCCTCGGGTGAATTTTACTGGTTACAGGGTGAGATAAAACTGGGCCACACCAATCTCAGGGGTGTCTTCCAGGAAAGGAAGAGTAGAATGTGGAAGCTGGAGCAGCGGAGCATAAGTGACGCTTCATTCAATTGTTCAAAGGCCCTCAAGCCTCTCTACACCGAATGCTTCGATCTGCTCCTATCTGAGTAATGGCAGTGATTGGAGTGGGAATGTTTTTAATGCCTTAACCCACATAACACCCCCTGGACATGGACACAATGATGTGTTAAATTAGGAGAATAAATCAGAATATCATGTAAATACTCCACTACATAATGACCTAGCAGCTCATGGAACATATTAATTACAAGTTTGTGGAAGGCGGCTGGAGCATTAAATAACCCAAAGCGCATTGCTAGATATTCATAAGGCGCGTCACGAAGGCCGTCTTCCATTTGTCTCCTTTCCTGATTCGAATGAAATGGGATGCGCCTCTCAGATCGACCTTAGAAAAGGTTGTGGTGCCCTTAACTCTATCTGAAAATCAAGGGAAGGGGGTAACGATTTTTTGACCATCATTTTATTGAGCCCTCTGTAATCTATGCATGGCCTTAGGCCTCTGTCTTTGTTCTCTACAAAAAAGAAGACACACCCACAGGTGAGGAGGAAGGTCTCATGAACCCTTTTTCCAGGTTTTCCTTAATATACTCCACCATGGCCTGAGACTTAGGGAGAGAGGGGGTATGTCCTACCTCTAGGAGGAGAGGAGCCTGGGATAAAATCCATAGACCCTGGAAGGGTCTGCAAATGGGGAATAGCAGGAAGGTAACCCTTCCACAGACATTGCAGCAATAATTGATTTTAGACATGACACCTCACACTCTATCCCCCATTGAAGTATCTACTCGGATAGTGTTTCTGTAACCAGGGAAGGCCTAGGATTACAGGAGTATGAAGACAATTAATGATGAAAAAAGGAAACTTGAGTGATTGGAACCCATGAACACTAGCCAACAACTTAAGGAACTTCCATCAATAGGGGCATCATGGGAATGTTGTGTCTATGGACAAAATGAATATTTACGTTCCCTGCTGCCCCTGGAATCTAAGAAGGTAGAACTTTGTAGGCAAAGCATTTTCCCTATGTAAGAGGACCAGAATGAGGACTTTGGGAGAAGATTGTTGGGGAGTAGAAACCACATGATCTAAACTGAACTCCCCAGACTAGTTTAGGTTCTGCCATTTCCCAAACTCTTGGGACAGGAGTCACCTACGGCCCTTTGCTTCAGAGGACAAGTGAATAGAGACCAATGGCATGGGTTCCTCTGTAGGCCCAGGGGCCGAGACTTTAGGTTTGGGAATATTAAGAGAGGGGAAGGACGGAGCAGGAAAATAAACTGGACTATCTTTGGTACAAAGTCTGGAAGAACAGTCAGTAACAGGCAAAGGTCGGTGCAGGAAGTGAGTCAGCAGAGGTCAGGGGTCAAGAAGAGGAAATGTCAAATGAAAGGAGTCGTGTCAGGACACCCAGGAAGAAGCTGTGAACATTCCCACGAGGAGAGACCCACTAGACCACCAGGTACAGTTATTACTGTCGGGTATTGCTGGGGGGGGAGGTCTCACCTCAGTCTGTCTCATACTCTCCTCCAGGTCACTGATCTGCCCCTGCACAATGTGCTGACTCCCCAGTATGTACGAGAGGCTTTTGTTCAGCTTGTCCTGCCGGGGAGACAAATGTGGGGGTCACAAAGGGAAAGAGCTACTTGCACCCACTGGCACCTGTTACCACCCAATCATTGCTCCCCACCCACTGGCACCCATTAGCACCCAATCATTACTCCCCACCCAATGGCACCCATTTACCAACCTATTAGTAGCACCTACTATTATCTTGCACCAGTACCCCCTTTTTCTGTTGTGCCCCTTCCATCACAATCCCCTTATTAACTCCCACCCATTGGTGCTCTGCCTTTAGCTTCCACCAATCACTTAGTTCCCTCCCATGGGTCCCCACCCCCGCTGCAGTTTTCCCGTGTGAATAAGGAATTACCCGCAGTGCCTGATATGCGCTGATGATGGGGGTAATTTTGTGCCCATTGTGGTTCCGGCGAACTCGACAAATTTGGCAAACTAACCGCTGGCAGGTCTTACAGTAAAGCAGCACCTCCTCCTTGTGATCCGGACACATCAGGCCCTGAGGGGAGGAAGGGAGAAATATCAGCACCCTAAAATATCCCCAAATCAATTATCCCCCACCCTGGGTGCAGAGCTCTGATTCTCTGTACTTCCTGCTCCTGGGCTGTTCTATTTCCCATGGTCAGACAGGAACCTCCCCCTGGGTAAGTGAATCCAATCTCCCCCCAGTACTTACCCAGGTACAGAGCTCTGATTCTCTGTACTTCCTGCTCCTGGGCTGTTCTCTTTCCCATGGTCAGACAGGAACCTCCCCCTGGGTAAGTGAATCCAATCTCCCCCAGTACTTACCCAGGTACAGAGCTCTGATTCTCTGTACTTCCTGCTCCTGGGCTGTTCTCTTTCCCATGGTCAGACAGGAACCTCCCCCTGGGTAAGTGAATCCAATCTCCCCCAGTACTTACCCAGATACAGAGCTCTGATTCTCTGTACTTCCTGCTCCTGGGCTGTTCTCTTTCCCATGGTCAGACAGGAACCTCCCCTTGGGTAAGTGAATCCAATCTCCCCCAGTACTTACCCAGGTACAGAGCTCTGATTCTCTGTACTTCCTGCTCCTGGGCTGTTCTCTTTCCCATGGTCAGACAGGAACCTCCCCCTGGGTAAGTGAATCCAATCTCCCCCAGTACTTACCCAGGTACAGAGCTCTGATTCTCTGTACTTCCTGCTCCTGGGCTGTTCTCTTTCCATTGGTCAGACAGGAACCTCCCCCTGGGTAAGTGAATCCAATCTCCAATATTTAATACCCAGTGGGCGGGCCTCCCTGAATTCCATGTGACTGACAGAGAGAGAGAGGAATGTGATTGGCCGGAGCAGGTGCTGCACTTACCTTGGGCTTGAAGGTGAGGGTGGGTGGGGTGGGCTCGTGCTGAGCTTTCTGGGTGCCCCAGGGGTGATAGAGTTTGAAGCATTCGTTACAGAAAGTGGCCCGACACTCGGTGCAGCCCTTGGTGGCCTCCAGCTGGGGGGGCTTGCAGAACTGGCACATGATGGCCGAGCTGATGTTGACGGTCTGTCGGTAGCGCTCCACCACCCGCTCCAGCGTCAGGTTCCGGAACAGGTTCCCCAGACCCCTCTCCCCGAGATCCACATCACACTGGCACGGGGGGCACGGGAAGAGCACGGCCGGGGGGTGGCTAGCGCCCCTCTTTCTGCCTGGGTACGTGCCAAAGCCTGGGGAGAGAGAAGGGCAAATAGTGATGCATGCTGGGAACTGGGCTCAGAACTGGGACACACAGCTTGCACTCAGTAAATAAACTGTACCAAAGAGCTTGCACTCAGTAAATGAACTGTATCAAAGAGCTTGCACTCAGTAAATAAACTGTACCAAAGAGCTTGCACTCATTAAATGAACTGTATCAAAGAGCTTGCACTCAGTAAATAAACTGTACCAAAGAGCTTGCACTCATTAAATGAACTGTAACAAAGAGCTTGCACTCAGTAAAGGAACTGGGCAAAATAGCTTGCACTCAGTAAATGAACTGTACCAAAGAGCTTGCACTCAGTAAAGGAACTGTACCAAAGACCTTGCACTCAGTAAATGAACTGTACCAAAGAGCTTGCACTCAGTAAAGGAACTGTACCAAAGAGCTTGCACTCAGTAAAGGAATTGTATCACAGAGCTTGCACTCAGTAAAGGAACTATGCCCAAAAGCTTGCACTCAGTAAAGGAACTATACCACAGAGCTTGCACTCTGTAAATGAACTGTATCACAGAGCTTGCACTCAGCAAATAAACTGTACCAAATAGCTTACACTCAGTAAAGGAACTATACCAAAGAGCTTGCACTCAGTAAAGGAACTGTAACAAAGAGCTTGCACTCAGCAAAAGAACTGTACCAAAGAGCTTGCACTCAGTAAAGTAACTGGGCAAAATAGCTTACACTAAGTAAAGGAACTATACCAAAGAGCTTGCACTCAGCAAAGAAACTGAAACAAAGAGCTTGCACTCAGCAAAAGAACTGTACCAAAGAGCTTGCACTCAGTAAAGGAACTGGGCAAAATAGCTTGCTCTCAGTAAAGGAACTGTACCAAAGAGCTTGCACTCAGTAAAGGAACTGTACCAAACAGCTTGCACTCAGTAAAGGAACTGTACCAAAGAGCTTGCACTCAGTAAAGGAACTGGGCAAAATAGCTTACACTCAGTAAAGGAACTATACCAAAGAGCTTGCACTCAGCAAAGAAACTGAAACAAAGAGCTTGCACTCAGCAAAAGAACTGTACCAAAGAGCTTGCACTCAGTAAAGGAACTGGGCAAAATAGCTTGCTCTCAGTAATGGAACTGTACCAAAGAGCTTGCACTCAGTAAAGGAACTGGGCAAAATAGCTTACACTCAGTAAAGGAACTATACCAAAGAGCTTGCACTCTATAAAGGAACTGCACCAAAGAGCTTGCACTCAGTAAAGGAACTGTATCACAGAGCTTGCACTTAGTAAAGGAACTGTACCAAAGAGTTTGCACTCAGTAAATGAACTGTATCACAGAGCTTGCTCTCAGCAAAGAAACTGTACCAAATAGCTTGCACTCAGTAAAGGAACTATAACAAAGAGCTTACTCTCAGCAAAGGAACTGTAACAAAGAGCTTGCACTCAGTAAAGGAACTGTAACAAAGAGCTTGCACTCAGAAAAGAAACTGAAACAAAGAGCTTGCACTCAGCAAAAAAACTGTACCAAAGAGCTTGCACTCAGTAAAGGAACTGTATCACAGAGCTTGCACTTGGTAAATGAACTGCACCAAAGAGTTTGCACTCAGTAAATGAACTGTATCACAGAGCTTGCACTTAGTAAAGGAAATGTGCCAAAAAACTTGCACTCAATAAAGGAACTATGCCAAAGAGCTTGCAGTCAGTAAAGGAACTATGCCAAAGAGCTTGCATTCAGTAGAGGAATTGCCCCCTATGTACCCACCTTGTTTGAGGAGCCGCTCCTGTTTGGGCACCACTCTCCTTCCCATGCGGGGGCTCCGTGTAGCAGGAGAGGAGGCGGGGGAGTTGGGCTCTGAGTTGGGGTCACATATGTACCCCCTCTGCAGCAGGATCTCAGTGGCACACACTTGGCACACATTGTGCTTGCAGGGCAGGATGACTGGCTGTTTGTACATCTCATTACACACTGGGCACAAGAGCTCACGCTCCATGTTCTTCATACTGGTCTGTGGGAATAAGGGAGGGAAATAAGAACAGCATGTTAACTTCCCCTTTACCTCCTACCTACATTACATTGTTCCAAGGCACCCCTGCCCCTCCCCCTATGCCCCCTCTCAGAGTCCTAAATCCTTAACCCCACCCCCCCATATGTCCCTCACCCCAATACCTCTCACTGACACCCACCTATCTGGCAGCAGAGTTGAGCGGGGGGTGTTACCCTGGGGGCACGTGCGGCCCAGCCATTGTGACATCAGCACATGTAGAGCCTCTCCGCCCCCCCCAGCTCTGTCCCTTGGCTACTGGCCCCCGCACTCACCTTGCTGCCATTCCTGACTGCCATCTCCTCCCTGGGTGAGGGTGTGGTGGGAGGGGCTTGGGCTGCAGATCGCTGCCTATTGGTACAGGGAGGGGAGTTGGACCTGGAAAATGGAGGATGTGGTTGCCATGGCAACCCCAGGGATGTGCTGCAGGTTTAGAGCCGGGGAATGTGACATGTACCAACATCAGGGAGGGGGCACTGGGGGGCCCCAGTTGTACAGCACCCACCTGTATACTCACTATATACACACTGTGTACTTCCCCCCTCTGCCCCTCACTAACCCCCCCCCCCTACTACTGGTACAATCTGCTGCCCTTATGTACTCAGCAACTCCCTGCAGCCCCGTCACCATTTATATTCAGCCATATATACCCCCATATCTACTGCTATAGACAAACCCCATATACACGTTACCCACATGCTCCACTTATACCCCCCCAACCCCCCCCTGAGCAGCAGCAGCGCAGGTGTAACATGTACCTGGGAGAAAACAAAGGACAGGGGCCCCCACAGACAGACGGGGGTCTCACTTACACTGATCCTGACCAGGGCGTCCATTATAGATGTAAATGCCTGAAGCTCGTCTCTATCTGCCATTTCTCTAACTGCCACTCGATCCCCTCCGTCTGACACTCACTGATGATACTGATTATTCCTGGTGCGGAGACTCTTCTGTCTGGGGGGGGGGGGGATACACGGAGCATGCTCAGTAGCCTCTATATAACCTGGGGGAAGGGATTGGTATATACACACAGTCAGGATACAGGGACAGAATACGGGGGGGGGGGGGACAGTATTCACATATAGAAGGAGATAGGGGGACAGTATATAGATATAGAAGGAGAGAGGGGGGAAAGTATAGAGATATAGAAGGAGAGGGGGGACAGTATATAGATATAGAAGGAGAGAGGGGGGACAGTATATAGATATAGAAGGAGAGGGGGGCATTATATAGATATAGAAGGAGAGAGGGGGGACAGTATAAAGATATAGAAGGAGAGGGGGGACAGTATATAGATATAGAAGGAGAGAGGGGGGACAGTATATAGATATAGAAGGAGAGAGGGGGGACAGTATATAGATATAGAAGGAGAGAGGGGGACAGTATAAAGATATAGAAGGAGAGAGGGGGGACAGTATAAAGATATAGAAGGAGAGAGGGGGGACAGTATATAGATATAGAAGGAGAGAGGGGGGACAGTATATAGATATAGAAGGAGAGGGGGGCATTATATAGATATAGAAGGAGAGAGGGGGGACAGTATAAAGATATAGAAGGAGAGGGGGGACAGTATATAGATATAGAAGGAGAGAGGGGGGACAGTATATAGATATAGAAGGAGAGAGGGGGGACAGTATATAGATATAGAAGGAGAGAGGGGGACAGTATAAAGATATAGAAGGAGAGAGGGGGGACAGTATAAAGATATAGAAGGAGAGAGGGGGGACAGTATATAGATATAGAAGGAGAGAGGGGGGACAGTATATAGATATAGAAGGAGAGGGGGGGCAGTATATAGATATAGAAGGAGAGAGGGGGGGCAGTATATAGATATAGAAGGAGAGAGGGGGGGACAGTATATAGATATAGAAGGAGAGAGGGGGGACAGTATATAGATATAGAAGGAGAGAGGGGGGACAGTATATAGATATAGAAGGAGAGAGGGGGGGACAGTATATAGATATAGAAGGAGAGTGGGGGGACAGTATATAGATATAGAAGGAGAGAGGGGGGACAGCATATAGATATAGAAGGAGAGAGGGGGGACAGTATATAGATATAGAAGGAGAGAGGGGGACAGTATAAAGATATAGAAGGAGAGAGGGGGGGAGTATATAGATATAGAATGAGAGAGGGGGGGACAGTATATAGATATAGAAGGAGAGAGGGGGGACAGTATATAGATATAGAAGGAGAGAGGGGGGGCAGTATATAGATATAGAAGGAGAGAGGGGGGGCAGTATATAGATATAGAAGGAGAGAGGGGGGGGACAGTATATAGATATAGAAGGAGAGAGGGGGGACAGTATATAGATATAGAAGGAGAGAGGGGGGACAGTATATAGATATAGAAGGAGAGAGGGGGGACAGTATATAGATATAGAAGGAGAGAGGGGGGGACAGTATATAGATATAGAATAGAAGGAGAGAGGGGGACAGTATAAAGATATAGAAGGAGAGAGGGGGGAGTATATAGATATAGAATGAGAGAGGGGGGGACAGTATATAGATATAGAAGGAGAGAGGGGGGCCAGTATATAGATATAGAAGGAGAGAGGGGGGGCAGTATATAGATATAGAAGGAGAGAGGGGGGGCAGTATATAGATATAGAAGGAGAGAGGGGGGGACAGTATATAGATATAGAAGGAGAGAGGGGGGACAGTATATAGATATAGAAGGAGAGAGGGGGGACAGTATATAGATATAGAAGGAGAGAGGGGGGACAGTATATAGATATAGAAGGAGAGAGGGGGGACAGTATATAGATATAGAAGGAGAGAGGGGGGACAGTATATAGATATAGAAGGAGAGAGGGGGGACAGTATATAGATATAGAAGGAGAGAGGGGGGACAGTATATAGATATAGAAGGAGAGAGGGGGGACAGTATATAGATATAGAAGGAGAGAGGGGGGACAGTATATAGATATAGAAGGAGAGAGGGGGGACAGTATATAGATATAGAAGGAGAGAGGGGGGACAGTATATAGATATAGAAGGAGAGAGGGGGGACAGTATATAGATATAGAAGGAGAGAGGGGGGGCAGTATATAGATATAGAAGGAGAGAGGGGGGGACAGTATATAGATATAGAAGGAGAGAGGGGGGACAGTATATAGATATAGAAGGAGAGAGGGGGGACAGTATATAGATATAGAAGGAGAGAGGGGGCAGTTTCTGTGGGAAATGATGGGGCAGAAATTGGGAAGTTTGTGCGTTTGTCAGTTTGGGAGGAAATATTAGAATTTAGCCAACAGTAAAGTCCTATGGGATTAAGGATATTGTTGTGAGTTCCACTGGGAGTGATTTAATCATGTCCCAAATCTCACTTGTCTGTGAGCAACTCGATTGTGAGTCTGTGACACAAGTTTCTTGCTCTTTATGGGAATATAATTGTGTTACAACGTTTCCCTATAGATTTAATGTGGCCTTAGAATCAGCAAATAAATAAAGGGAAATCAGTTGTTATACCATTGTCTATTTATATTTATATAAGGTCTATGCCAAATCTTCCAGTAGGTAGAGAGTTAATTTCTACTGAAAGTGCCATGTTGCTGCAGTACCCTTCTCCCTGTACTAAGCACAATTCAGCAGGAACAGTCCCCTAAGTTTGCTCATAGTCTGTACAGAGAGATCCCATAAAACTATGGTACATAGGTATTCCCTGTACTAAGCACAATTCAGCAGGAACAGTCCCTAAGTTTGCTCATAGTCTGTACAGAGAGATCCCATAAAACTATGGCACATAGGTATTCCCTGTACTAAGCACAATTCAGCAGGAACAGTCCCCTAAGTTTGCTCATAGTCTGTACAGAGAGATCCCATAAAACTATGGCACATAGGTATTCCCTGTACTAAGCACAATTCAGCAGGAACAGTCCCCTAAGTTTGCTCATAGTCTGTACAGAGAGATCCCATAAAACTATGGTACATAGGTATTCCCTGTACTAAGCACAATTCAGCAGGAACAGTCCCCTAAGTTTGCTCATAGTCTGTACAGAGAGATCCCATAAAACTATGGCAGTATAGGTATTCCCTGTACTAAGCACAATTCAGCAGGAACAGTCCCTAAGTTTGCTCATAGTCTGTACAGAGAGATCCCATAAAACTATGGTACATAGGTATTCCCTGTACTAAGCACAATTCAGCAGGAACAGTCCCTAAGTTTGCTCATAGTCTGTACAGAGAGATCCCATAAAACTATGATACATAGGTATTCCCTGTACTAAGCACAATTCAGCAGGAACAGCAGGTAGAGTTGTACAGAGAAGACAGTGGGTGCAGGAGTTGCAGACAGTAGGAGTGGGGTAGAACAGTAGGATTTATGTTTCAGTGTAGGGATTGATTAGTGTAGAGATTTATATAAACTCAGACAGAGTCGCCGCCCCGCTACAGAAGAACATGGGAGGAGAGGGGAATCAGTAGCGCAGGGAGATCGCGTTCCAGACAAATAATAGGGAATAATGTCCTGGAGACGGTAGGGGGCGATCTCTCTATCCTTTCCAATCTCTATCACTAGTTTCTCTTTCCTGTTCCTTCGCATGGCAGTGGGCAACCAATGGGATTCACTCCCGTCACGTGACCTAAATTAGCAAGCAATCAATAAATTTGGCTCCCCACCCCCAAGCATCCATCTCATTTCCTGTCACGCGAGCTCACCCGATGTGCCAGCAGGGTCTCTGGGCTCTACCTGCTGAAGCTCCAGGTCCGGGTACTTTTGCCTGTGAGGGTCCAAGTAGGACCATGGCCATGTGTGCCTATCACCACAGTCAGTCACAAAACCTTTGGGTGTGAGCAATAAGTTGGTGTTTGCATCCAAACAGAAAGTGTGGGGCTCTCCTCACTGTGCACTCTGCCGGATAGCGTTCAGTGAAGAATGAGGACTGCAGGTGTAGGATACAGAGATCTGAAGGACACGAGTTATCTGGCAGACGGGCCATTTACTATGATGCCCAGAGTGAGTTAGTTCATTTGTCTCCCCGGAATTGAAAATGGGAGAAGAGGGTGAGTAGGAATAGCAATTCAGAACAGAGCACCTGTGGCTGGATCATCATGTTGATTAGGACTCATTCAAATTGAGGACTGAAACAGGTAAGGTGTTCAACTACATATATATTTATTTACATCATGTAAGTAAAACAATTCACCAACAAAGGATTGTGACAGCCTTATCAACTGCTAGTGGATTGGATCCACATCCTTGTGGAAAGTTTTGTAACCTAGCCTCTGTGTTATAGGTTCACTGCTTGATGAAGCATAAGCTGTTTTAACTATGCTGCCCCTTTAAGGGAAAGGCAAAGGGCCTGGTGCACTAATTGCCTCTGGCATGCTAATGACCTTTCCAGAGTGCTGCAGGTGTATGAGCTGATGTAGCAAATTGTCTGTCGGCTATACCAGCAAAGGATCTTCATACAACTACAACTGTTGTGGGTAAGGTTATTCAACCAAATCCCTGGAATATACACAGTATTGTTGCTTTCTCAGCACAGTGTTTCACTATGGCTACTAAACCACTTACCTTGAAAAGGTTAGTAGGAAATTGTGGGTAAATTACCACCAGATCTCCAAATGAAGTAGTAAGTATATCAGGAATCATTATTTCAATCCTCCGGAATCAAGACGGTGGTACTTACCTGCAGTTTTTCGTTGTGTGTAAAATGGTTGTTTATTCCTGAATGGCAATTTAGCATATAAATTCTAACGGCAATTATGGTTATTATTACTATATGTCTACAGGTATCAGTGCTATCGTGATATAGCCATACTGTGTGTGTGTTATAATCACACCCTTGCACTTAACCAGGATTTTGTACCACAATATCCGCATTAAGCAGTATCATAATACAGCATATCATACTAAGTGCATGCCTAACTTTGTTTTGCTACCATACGACAGCATCTGCATTTAACCTGTGCTACCATGAAGCTACCATTCAGCATACGGGTAAAGTATACTTCTGCACAGGTGGTTATACTAAATGTTCAACTACAGCTCCCTATACCACCGTGGTGTAATGACTGCATTCAAATGGTATTAACAGAATAGCCACTCGGCATTGGATGAAATGCACTTCTGCAGCACCTTATTATTATTATATTACAACTTGTGTAACATTATGGTATCAGTACTGAGCAAAGCTATCATTGTATAGCCATGCAGTGTGTTGTTGAGCATTTGGATATAGGGTTGCATTTAACCAGTAATAGCAGTATAGCCATTCAGCATATGGAGTATTCATTATTACCAATTACAACGTATGTAATAATTGCTATCAGTATTGATCAAAGCTATCATTGTATAGCCTTTCAGAATGTTGTACTAAGTGCTCACCTACAGTTCTCTATACTATCAGAATGTCTGCATTTAACCAGTAATGGCAGGATTAGTCATTGGTATTTCAATTGGAGTAGACCCTCGCACACCCGTTATGCAGCTGTATAGATTAGCTCGGTGCTCAATGGATGGAGGATACGGTAACCTCCCAGTAACTGGAACAAAAAAACACACCAGCACACGAGACTTGTATCTGCAGGACAAGCCCTTGCAAAAGTTTTCACTGCGATGGTGCTTAGTCATTGAGCATGTGGAGGCCATAGGATGTCCTACAGGTGCAATTCTGCAGTTCATACAACTATGTGTGTGCAAACATCCGTATTATCATAATATAACCATTCAGTGGGGTTCTAATCACACCCTTGCATCATACTAAGGGTACCCTTGATTTCATTGTTGCCTTACTAAGACATCTGCATGTAACCTGCCCATCATAATGTAGTCATTCAATTAGGTGCTTGTACTATGCAATTCAATATATTAACATATTGCAATCTTTACAGTTAACAGCATTTAAACATATGAATACAAAGGACAATCCGGAAGTGCAACATGTTTACCACATTGCAATTTCTGCAGACATGAACACTATTACAATAGATACGTAAACCTTTCTGCAGTCCATTGATATGGCCTTACAACTGTGTAAGTACTATCATGATGGATATTCTACATTTATGGTTCATGCACCATTTTTAACATGGTGATTCAGGTCTTCATATTCCCTTCAAAGGAGGTGAGGAGTACCTCTCCAGGTTAATCCAGCTATTGTCACATCACAACTTCTGAAGTCATTATGATATACCATTCATTACATTGCTGAAGCTCTTCATGGCTGTTCGATAAATTGTACTGGGATTGTGGCCTTTTTCCATGATTCTATCCTACCGTGTACTCTGTAGCTTATCTCAACTATGCTCAATAGCATATATCAACACTAATTGTACTGCACTCATGGGTGCAGGTCTCAGCAGGTTATATATATATATATATATATATATATATATATATGTATATTAATTCCAAAATATATGAATACTGGATAGATAATGCTGTGTCTTATTATAATGATACAATTAATTATACAACCCAGTTGTACATGGCTAGCCTAAAGTGACATATAGCTTCGTAACGTATAGATTACTGAGCACCTTTGCTGTACTTTTACTAATGTGTTTAGATATTGGGTTATTAATGTTTTTATAATCCCTATAATATGACTTCTCGCCATGCAAGGTTTTGGGTGCATATTCGCAGCTAGTGGTACCTTGTCCATTAAGCAGTATTATTTTATACAGCACGGCAGTTCACTACCATTATATCATGACCTTGTAAAGTACAAGGCTTATGCATTCAGGAAACTTTGAAATTATAAACCATACTATGAACCAACCTTGTTGCACAATTGGTAAAGCACTGGTCTTCCCCCGACGAGTCCAGGGTTCAGATCCCAGTGTGGATACTTCCCCCGACTTTTTTTGAGGGTTGTCATTTTAGGTATAGGGGTTGCAAATATCCTATTACTCCTCTACAGTTATTAATTACTCCCATGATGTGGCTCATTATTATATTATAACGGTATTGCATCTGCAGTTAACCATTTCAAATGTGTACTTAGAAATCTGTTTGTAACGTGGTATTCAAATGATTGCAATTCTTCATTGGTGTTTCAATTCCTAGGCTGTCCTATATTCTATTATCTTTACCAGCATTCAACTGGTACTGGCCAGGGAGTATCATTGATCCCACATGATAACAATGCAGCATTTAAAATGCAGGCATGCAAAAAATGGTAAGTATGGGGAGTTTAAGCGATTACCAGGAGACTCTGAGACGCAGACAGTTATTCATTTAGCAAAATGTTCCTTCCCGTTAATATGTATAAAAATACACAATGCAGTAGGATACAATGATAGTGGGACATATGGTGTCAGACTAATTAAATTGAGGGTGGTTCACCTAATAGTTAGATATGCATTCTGGAGCATTACGGCAGTACCTTTTCTACAAGTACCAGGTCCATGCTATGCTTGGTCTCCTTCCACGTGGAATGTCTACCATATATTCAGCACTTTATCTTAATTTTCTGTTATGGTATTTATCACCATACGGCCCTCCTAAAGTGGCTATAAGCTTTCTATGCTATTTTTGATACAATATGTATGGCTACAGCTTTCCTAAGTGAGACCGTTCAAATGAACTTAATATACAACATGAAACAAGAAATCTTCATCAGCTATAGTCTGGCTTTCAGTAAGTTAATAATGAGGGTTTTGTCGCAAATTATTGCTGTTCCACAATATTCTCCATTATAATACTGTGTGTATTTTATTTTACAGCTCACCATCAGAGCGGCGAAGTCTTGATACTAATTGGCAAACTAATAGAATATAAACTATATATCCATTTGCGATGTCATTCTCTTGTAATAACTTTAAATAGTCGGTATGGTACTATTGCGGTATTTCTTGGTAATGCCTACTATTGAGACATTTGTATATTAATACATTATTATACATTATGGTATAGCAATTATAGGGATAATGAATTACTGTTATTAGATTAATTAATCAAAGGATCATACTACATAATCCTGCCATAGGTCTACCTGGATTTATCCGGTACATATTGGGCTTCTGCATGAACTTGTTAATATATTGAACTAATAATCTATCTTTATAACAGGTTTAACCAGGGTTCACCTCTCGAAAACTGTAAGTATATAAATGTATTATCCATAAAACGGAGCCCTATAGTACTACAAATATAAGTGGAGTGGTGAGTATGCTACAAGGTGGAGTAACATTCTAAGGTATCCTCATATCATGCAACTGTATTGCCATGTCCCTTTTCAACGTTTAATCTCTCAATGGGAAAACCTATTAATGCTTTTGCAACTGCATGGTGGTCTATTCTATTGAATATTGTTGAATGTGATTGCCTTCGGTCAATATATTATTGAGTTGCAGTCGCAGCTATCCACAGTACCAAAGTTGATCTTTGAAATAAATACTGAAATAAATATGCAGTGACCTGTATATCAGTTAGCTCTCTTGGTTATACCCTCCCTATATATGATGCTTTTGTACATCCCATTGGTTGCCCACTGCCATGCGAAGGAACAGGAAAAGTGAAAATCCTATCATACTTACCGAGATTTTCCTTTCCTGGACTGTAGCATGGCAGTGGGCATGGCTTCCCGACCCTAGTGGGGAGAACTCTCTGTTTAAGTCAATGAGATGGATGCTTGGGGGTGGGGAGCCAAATTTATTGATTGCTTGCTAATTTAGGTCACGTGACGGGAGTGAATCCCATTGGTTGCCCACTGCCATGCTACAGTCCAGGAAAGGAAAATCTCGGTAAGTATGATAGGATTTTCACTTTTCCTCGCTCATCTCTATGGTGACTGTGAGTTCCGCTGGGCCCTGCAGGTGGCGCTGTTACTAATTTCCGTATCCGGGTCTTTCTCTCCCAGGTGAGTCGTCTCTGTGGTTATGAGTGGAGGCTGAGTTGTTATTAGTGAGAGTGTCAGTCAGAGTTGCCGGTAGTGAAGAGGCGGCAGAGTTATGGGTGTGAGGCTGGGGGTGACTTACTGTCTGTTATTCGCTTCTTATTAGTGTTACCCCTTTATCACCTGCAATACACCGTCACGTGACTCTTCATTAGGATACATGGCTGCACAGAAGTCAGTTGAGTCTGCAGCATGAATAGAAATGAATAATTAGTGATACAGTGTGTGTGTGTGTTATATATGTGTCACTTATAGAGGCCTGAGGTGTAGGTCTAGTCATTATGTGTGTGTGTATATATATATATATATATGTATGTGAGTGAGTAGAGTCAGTAGGGGTAACCGCCGGTGTCTGTGGTATGTCAGTAGTCAGTACCGGCATCTCCCTGTCTCTCTCCTCCCTGGTGTCCCTCCTGCTATTCACTGGGACTCAGATGTACAACCAGCAACTGCCTCATCCCATTGGCTCACTATCCTGGGCTCCGGCATCTTCTTCTCCCTCATTGTGCCCCCCAATATTCACTCATTGTGCCCCCCAATATTCACTCATTGTGCCCCCCAATATTCACTCACTGTGCCCCCCAATATTCACTCATTGTGCCCCCCAATATTCACTCATTGTGCCCCCCAATATTCACTCACTGTGCCCCCCAATATTCACTCATTGTGCCCCCCAATATTCACTCATTGTGTCCCCCAATATTCACTCACTGTGCCCCCCAATATTCACTCACTGTGTCCCCCAATATTCACTCACTGTGCCCCCCAATATTCACTCATTGTGCCCCCCAATATTCACTCATTGTGCCCCCCAATATTCACTCACTGTGCCCCCCAATATTCACTCACTGTGCCCCCCAATATTCACTCATTGTGCCCCCCAATATTCACTCATTGTGCCCCCCAATATTCACTCATTGTGCCCCCCAATATTCACTCATTGTGCCCCCCAATATTCACTCATTGTGCCCCCCAATATTCACTCACTGTGCCCCCCAATATTCACTCACTGTGTCCCCCAATATTCACTCACTGTGCCCCCCAATATTCACTCATTGTGCCCCCCAATATTCACTCACTGTGCCCCCCAATATTCACTCATTGTGCCCCCCAATATTCACTCATTGTGCCCCCCAATATTCACTCATTGTGCCCCCCAATATTCACTCACTGTGCCCCCCAATATTCACTCACTGTGCCCCCCAATATTCACTCACTGTGCCCCCCAATATTCACTCACTGTGTCCCCAATATTCACTCACTGTGCCCCCCAATATTCACTCACTGTGCCCCCCGATATTCACTCACTGTGTCCCCCGATATTCACTCATTGTGTCCCCCAATATTCACTCACTGTGCCCCCCAATATTCACTCATTGTGTCCCCCAATATTCACTCACTGTGTCCCCCCAATATTCACTCATTGTGTCCCCCCAATATTCACTCATTGTGTCCCCCAATATTCACTCACTGTGCCCCCCAATATTCACTCATTGTGCCCCCCAATATTCACTCATTGTGCCCCCCAATATTCACTCACTGTGCCCCCCAATATTCACTCACTGTGCCCCCCGATATTCACTCATTGTGCCCCCCGATATTCACTCACTGTGTCCCCCGATATTCACTCACTGTGTCCCCCGATATTCACTCACTGTGTCCCCCAATATTCACTCACTGTGCCCCCCAATATTCACTCATTGTGTCCCCCAATATTCACTCACTGTGCCCCCCAATATTCACTCATTGTGTCCCCCAATATTCACTCACTGTGCCCCCCAATATTCACTCATTGTGTCCCCCAATATTCACTCACTGTGCCCCCCAATATTCACTCATTGTGCCCCCCAATATTCACTCACTGTGTCCCCCGATATTCACTCACTGTGTCCCCTGATATTCACTCATTGTGTCCCCCAATATTCACTCACTGTGCCCCCCAATATTCACTCATTGTGCCCCCCAATATTCACTCACTGTGTCCCCCGATATTCACTCATTGTGTCCCCCGATATTCACTCATTGTGTCCCCCGATATTCACTCATTGTGTCCCCCAATATTCACTTACTGTGCCCCCAATATTCACTCATTGTGCCCCCCTATATTCACTCACTGTGTCCCCTGATATTCACTCATTGTGTCCCCCAATATTCACTCACTGTGCCCCCCAATATTCACTCACCGTGTCCCCCAATATTCACTCATTGTGTCCCTGGGACCCCCCACTATTCACCATCAGCCCAATTGTCACACCTGGACACGTGTTTCTGGGGGAGCAGCAGGTACTGAGCATAATAACGGGAATATCCTGTAAATTCTACACTTACCCCCAGGTGTATAATATAAGGATATGAAGTTGCCTCATTGTTCCATGAGCTTTAGATCAGCCTTTGGCCTCAGAACTCAGGTGTATATTTTACATCAAGGGGATATACTGTATATTCACTGTGATACTTGCACCCTCGTGCTGCCCGGGTGTGGGGGTGTTTCTCGGGTAAGTGCCCCCCAGTATGTGAGCCCATATAACCCTCTCTTGTCCCTCAGTCGTCGCTCTCTTTGCCTCAGGACTGGTGCACTGAGTGTGTCTGACCTCCTGGTGAGTATTTGCCCCGGGGCACTGGGGGGGGGGTAAGTACTACGTGTGCCCCCCACTCACCCCTCTCCCCCCGCAGCTTCATCTGGGGGATCTGTATTACGTGACCAAGATCTCGTCCGGCCTCTACCAGACCAGGAAAGGGCAAGAAGAGAAGCTGATTATTAAGTGATGCCCCCGGCGACCCCTGTTCCACTTCAGTCTAAGCCTGAGACTGTTCTTCTATTGGCTCCTGGGATTACTATATATATTACACTGCCTGTGCCCATAACTTCTCCTGCCACGTGTGGGCATATATATATATATGTGTATTCAATTGCTGGTCAGAGATGTATATTACACACCCGGGGATAGGCTGCTGGGCCCAGGAGCTTGCACTTCTTAGCAGTATGAGACTAAGTACAGACACTATAAGAAATGTATGTGCCATAAAGCTGGGCATAGTAGCCAAGCAACCTGGGGCAGGGGGTATTTATGGGGGAGCCACAAACAGCAGTGCCCTGATTGGCTGAAAGTGCCAGTGGCACAAAGGTGGCCGTACCCAGGTCTGTGGGACATTGTACAGGGAGGGGCATCCTCTGCTCTTGTCTGTCCAACTGTCTGTCTGTCTTTAGTTCCAGTGTAACAGCTGCAATACAAGGAGACACCACTAGGTGACACCATAATAACCCCTCGTACTGAGAGCAACTTACAGTAGTTCAACTGCAGCACACCTACATATTTATATATATACTATGGGGTAGGGGGCCCGGGCCCTTAGACGGGCACATGAGTTGGGTGATAGGACGCATGCTACAGGGTGTCTTGTCCCCTCATAAAAACCCTCGTTCTCTCACCCACAGGGCTAACACTCTAACCCAGTAATTCTATGTTTATCAGTAGCACAGTGTTACATGTATGGCTTGGCCACAGAGCTTACACTCTCACATATAGGCCCTACACTCCATACTCTGAGCTCTCCTGGCACATGGAGTGGCTACAGGCACCTTATACTGAACAGTAAGGGCTGCCTCTCCTGCACTCCATAGACCACTATATATATATGTGTGTGTATATATATATATATATATAAACTGCTGCTGCAGCCCAGGGGTGAGAATGGCAGAGGTCACTAGCCCAGCACTGATGTGTTTCTCTTGGCTATTAGTCACATTCCTCAGTAGCCAGTGTCTGGCAGGAGTAGATGAGCTGAGAGGAGGGGCATCACCATGTCACCCCTAAAGTTTCCCTCATTCACCCTAAATTCCCTCATTTTTATGTCTTATACCCACAACTCCTTGTATTGTGCTGGGACAATAATCAGCTCTTCAGACAAGGACTTTTTTCTTTTGTGTGTGGTGCTCTTTTGGCTGCAGAGCTGACACCTTTTGTCAGGAGATGACCTCACATGAGTAGCACTTGGCTGCAGAGCGGACACTCCTGTAGTGGGGGGGGGATGCTGGGAGTTTGTCCCATGGGAAGGAGCTGCAGTTGGACAAACAGGAAGCCCAGGGGAAGTTAATTAGTCATTGGGACTCGTTATCAGCAGCCGCTGGCCAAACATCTTGTGGGAAGAGAAGTGGGAGGGGGCTGGGGGTGCCAGTGTGGGGGGCACTGACCTTAGTGTTTGGCACAGAAACACGTGAGAAACACAATAATCACACTGGCACTGAGCTCTGCCCACCCCCTGGTACCAATCATATGCTGTGTCCCAGGAGTGTCAGCTCTTCAGCCGAGTGCTACTTATGTGAGGTCATTCCCACACAAGAGGAGTGTCAGCTCTGTAGCCAAGTGCTAATTGTTAGAGGTCATTCCCACACAAGAGGAGTGTGAGCTCTGTGCCAACTAATTCCCCACTGGGACCTATCTCCCCCGGGCTCAGTCTAGTGATGTGTCTAGTGATGTGTGGGGTCGGGATTTCCTTAACCCTCGCCCGCCCACATCTGCACTTCCGGGTTGCTTTTATAGACCCGCCGATGATGTCAGAAAAGGGGCAGGGCGAGCAGGCGCAGTGTCTATAAAAGAAGAACCCCGGAAGTTGACATGTGGGGGTGGGGAGAGCAGGAGAAACGCTCAACCAACACCTGCGAAGAAGAGTGTGAGGTTGGGCTGAACCCGCGGCTTTCCTGTTGGTATTGGGTCAGGCCGCACATCACTAACTGTCAGTATTAGGGCAATTCTGTATAATTATACACAGGGGGTTGTGCCCATAACTGCCCCCGTCTGGCACTGAGCAGAGGTGATGATGTCACTGTCAGTAATGGGGGGGTGATATACACAGGGGGCACCAGTGGTGCAGCTCTAGTTGGACTACAACTCCCACAATGCTCTCATGAGGTCACAGTGCAGCAGCAGTCGTACAACAGGAGCTCTGAGCTGGAGGGTTCTCTCTGGTGACTCTCCCCCCTGTATGTGCAGCGTTGCTAGGAAACACTAGGTTAGTAACACATTTATCACCCACTTGCTAACATGTGCAAAACAGGAAGTGTTTGTACAGGAGAAAGAGACCAGCCGGGGGTTAATGAGCAGCTGCTTCCTGTCCCTGAGCTGTAACAATGAGTGTGAGAGAGGTGCATGATGGGAAATGCCCTGACACACTACACTCTGGGGATGGGAGGGCCTTGAGATGTGACAGTTAGGCTCGTCACATGACCAGTACTGCTCATACAAAAGCGCTCCAAAGACATTCACGTGCACTTGAGCGTCGCTGGCGCAAATCCCGTTCAGAATGAGACTTTTGGAGCTACAAATCTGCCCTGCGCTCCTTTAACACCAGCCTCTTCCAAGCCAAACAAACTTACTTTACTTCACTCATTAACTCCCTTTCTAAAAAACCAGCACAACTTTTCTCCACCTTTAACCCTCTCCTTTCCCCTTCTCCACCCCCTCCATGCACATCTGTCTCTGCTCAAGATATTGCTGAGCACTTCAAAAACAAAATTGACACTATCAGAAGGGACATTACACTACTCAACCCCCCTAGACTTCCACCACCCTCCCTCCACACTCCCCAGTCTCTCCTGTGCTCCTTCACCCCTGTCACTGATGAGGAATCTCAAAGCTTTTGGCCTCTTCTCACCTTACCACCTGCCGCTTGATCCAATTCCCTCAAAACTTCTCCGCAATACCAATCCTTGTCTAATCAAAGCCTTAACTCACCTATTTAATCTTTCTCTCTCAACTGGACTGTTTCCTTCTCAACTAAAACATGCTCTTGTCACCCCCATTCTGAAAAAACCCTCTCTTGATCCCTCCAATCTTGACAACCTCCGACCTATCTCTCTGCTACCTTTCATCTCTAAACTACTTGAGCGCCTAGTCTACAACCGACTTACCTCATTCCTCTCTGACAATAACCTGCTGGACCCCCTACAATCTGGTTTTAAGCCACAACACTCCACGGAAACTGCCCTGACTCGACTAACTAATGACCTTTTAACCACTAAAGCCAACAATCATTTCTCACTACTAATACTGCTTGATCTCTCAGCCGCATTTGACACTGTAGATCACCCTCTCCTCCTCCAGTCCCTCCAGTCGCTTGGCCTTCGTGACACAGCCCTGTCCTGGTTCTCTTCTTACATCACCAATCGTTCCTTCAGTGTCTCCTACAATGGAGCATCATCTTCTCCCCTACCTATTTCTGTTGGAGTTCCTCAAGGCTCTGTCCTGGGACCATTACTATTCTCCCTCTATACTTCCTCCCTTGGCAAATTAATAAATTCGTATGGTTTCCACTACCACCTCTATGCTGACGATACTCAGATCTATCTCTCATCTCCTGATCTCAACCCAGAACTCCTAACTCGCGTCTCCTCCTGCCTGTCCGCTATCTCTACCTGGATGTCGCAACGCTACCTTAAATTATCCTAGATTCTGCCCTGTCATTCACTCCTCATATCCAGTCACTTATTAAATCATGTCACTTCCACCTAAGGAACATATCCAAAATACCATCATTTATCACCCAAGACGCTGCCAAAATTCTTATTCACTCTCTCATCATATCACGTCTAGACTACTGTAACTCTCTTTTAATTGGCCTCCCCCTCCAGAGACTGTCAGCTCTCCAGTCCATAATGAACATTGCTGCGAGGCTCATACACCTCAGCAACCGCTCCTCCTCTGCCTCGCCACTCAGTCAATCCCTGCACTGGCTTCCGTTACCTTTCAGAATCAAATTCAAATTAATGACACTGACTTTCAAAGCACTTCATAACTCTGCCCCACCCTACATCTCTGAACTCATCTCTATATACTCACCCACTCGCTTACTACTCTCCTCTACTGACCTGCTACTCAACTCCTCTCTCATTACCTCCTCACATGCTCACATTCAAGACTTTGCAAGGGCTGCACCCCTCCTCTGGAACGCTCTCCCACGGTCTGTCCGACTTTCTCCCACCCTTTCTACTTTCAAAAAATCTCTGAAAACGCACTTCTTTCGAGAAGCCTCCCCTCACTCTTCTTAACTACCAAACGCAACACCACATACAATACCACATTTCTCACCCACTTACTTCGATCTTGCCCACTCCCACACCTTGTGTATTACTCCCTCCCCTTTAGACTGTATGCCTATGCATAGGGCCTTCCTCACCTTTTTGTACCTGTATTGATTGTGATGTCTGTTACTCCATATATTCTATATATGTAATTTGTGTGATGTAGTTGTATAATCACATTTACTTTACAGTGCTGCGCAATATGTTGGCGCTATATAAATACATGTTAATAATAATAATAATAATAATAAATGTTATTAATAGGGAAATAGACATATAGGAAGCCCCCCATGTCCTGACTCAAGAGCTGCTGCAGTGCATGCTGGGAGGAGTCACACACATTACTTGCCAGGATGGAGGTTTCCAGACAAATGTGGCTACTAATCTAAAGCCCAGGCTGGTTTTAAAAGTACAAACTAGTCAAAGTACAGATTTGGGCTACTTTTTGGGCCTATCACTGGTTTGTAATTTAGAAACCAGCCAGTATTTTTCTTCTTGCCCTAATGTGCTGAGCCGGTGTGTCCCGATGCATGTTGGGTAATGTAGTCTTTGTGTAACAAGTGGAATGTAAGACTACAATACCCAGCATGCAATGGGACTGACTTGTGTAGAAGTCGGGAGTTACCACATTGTGGCCTCTGTCCCCCAGTCTCCCCTCTTAATCTTTCTCACTTTTTCCACAATTTCAGACAATTTTGGGGCAAAAATCTGCTGGTCAGTAAAATGTCTAGAGGTTGAGCTGTTTTACCAATATTTAATCAGATTGTATATTTATTAGGCAGTGGCGTAACTACCGGGGGAGCAGGGGGTGCGATTGGGCCAGGGCCCCCCGTAGCTCACGCGCCACAATTCCCGGGCGGTTCCGGGTGTACGGAGGGGGGCAGTGCCTCCTGCGCCAGGGCCCGCCCCCTCTAGTTACGTCACTGTTATTAGGGAGCCCTATACCTCCGGGTGTCGGTGAATGGGTCCCATTTTACTTCATGGAAACATTTGTGATTGGATGAAGGATTATTTGCCATACACTTACACTGCACATATTATTGAGCTGTATTTGTGCTGAAGTGCCTCTGGGCTGCTTTATAAAGTACAGCTTGTACTACTCTTAATGCTTCTCCCGCGCTTTTTAGCTCTCTCTTCGGGCGCGTAATGCGCATGCGCACTGTCATATCTTTGACTCTGAGACTTTCCGTTTCGCGCGCATTTCAAGATATGAGCAAATCAATTGGACTTCATTTCCCACGCTGCACCGCGCGTCAGAGCATGCGTACACACCCGCTGCACCTTTCTCAGCAGGAAGTCAGGTAGTGTGGCAGTTTGGGATAGGCGTGGAGTAATGACGTAAAGGGGCAGGGCTAATTATTTATTTATTAACATGTATTTATATAGCGCTAACATATTGCGTAGCACTGTAAAGTAAATGTGATTATACAACTACATCACATGAATTACATACATAGAATATATGGAGTAACAAACATCACAATCAATACAGGTACAAAAGGTGAGGAAGGCCCTATGCATAGGCATACAGTCTAAAGGGAAGGGAGTAATACACAAGGTGTGGGAGTGGGCGAGATCGAAGTAAGTGGGTGAGAAATGTGGTACTGTATGTGGTGTTGCGTTTGGTAGTTAAGCAGAGTGAGGGGAGGCTTCTCGAAAGAAGTGCGTTTTCAGAGATTTCTTGAAAGCAGAAAGGTTGGGAGAAAGTGGGACAGACCGTGGGAGAGAGTTCCAGAGGAGGGGTGCAGCCCTTGCAAAGTCTTGAATGTGAGCATGTGAGGAGGTAATGAGAGAAGAGTTGAGTAGCAGGTCAGTAGAGGAGAGTAGTAAGCGAGTGGGTGAGTATATAGAGATGAGTTCAGAGATGTAGGGTGGGGCAGAGTTATGAAGTGCTTTGAAAGTCAGTGTCATTAATTTGAATTTGATTCTGAAAGGTAACGGAAGCCAGTGCAGGGATTGACAGAATGGCGAGGCAGAGGAGGAGCGGTTGCTGAGGTGTATGAGCCTCGCAGCAATGTTCATTATGGACTGGAGAGCTGACAGTCTCTGGAGGAGGAGGCCAATTAAAAGAGAGTTACAGTAGTCTAGACGTGATATGATGAGAGAGTGAATAAGAATTTTGGCAGCGTCTTGGGTGATAAATGATGGTATTTTGGATATGTTCCTTAGGTGGAAGTGACATGATTTAATAAGTGACTGGATATGAGGAGTGAATGACAGGGCAGAATGTAGGATAACCCCAAGGCACCGGGCCTGGGGAGAGGGGGTGATAGTGGAATTGGTAACTATGATGGATACTTCCGGGATGTTACTGGTGTTAGTTGGAGGAAAGAGAACCATTTCAGTTTTAGAGAGGTTTAATTTAAGGTAGCGTTGCGACATCCAGGTAGAGATAGCGGACAGGCAGGAGGAGACGCGAGTTAGGAGTTCTGGGTTGAGATCAGGAGATGAGAGATAGATCTGAGTATCGTCAGCATAGAGGTGGTAGTGGAAACCATACGAATTTATTAATTTGCCGAGGGAGGAAGTATAGAGGGAGAATAGTAATGGTCCCAGGACGGAGCCTTGAGGAACAGAAAGAGGTAGGGGAGAAGATGATACTCCATTGTAGGAGACACTGAAGGAACGATTGGTGATGTAAGAAGAGAACCAGGACAGGGCTGTGTCACGAAGGCCAAGCGACTGGAGGGACTGGAGGAGGAGAGGGTGATCTACAGTGTCAAATGCAGCTGAGAGATCAAGCAGTATTAGTAGTGAGTAATGATTGTTGGCTTTTGCGGTTAAAAGGTCATTAGTTAGTCGAGTCAGGGCAGTTTCCGTGGAGTGTTGTGGCTTAAAACCAGATTGTAGGGGGTCCAGCAGGTTATTGTCAGAGAGGAATGAGGTAAGTCGGTTGTAGACTAGGCGCTCGAGTAGTTTAGAGATGAAAGGTAGCAGAGAGATAGGTCGGAGGTTGTCAAGATTGGAGGGATCAAGAGAGGGTTTTTTCAGAATGGGGGTGACAAGAGCATGTTTTAGTTGAGAAGGAAACAGTCCAGTTGAGAGCGACATGTATTGGGAACAGGTAAATACTCCTCATAAAGTACTGGGAATCGAGAGTATAGACGCACTGGGGATTGTGGGAAGGGGATTATTGGGGTGAGGTGGCAGTCTACAGGCTCAGGTGGGTTACCATAGTAACGTTTGCTTCCCGTCAGATGCAGTTTCCGGTACATCTCATAACCACGGGGACTTTTTCCACAATTTCAGACAATTTTGGGGCAAAAATCTGCTGGTCAGTAAAATGTCTAGAGGTTGAGCTGTTTTACCAATATTTGGGGCAAAAAATTTTACTTATTTGCTTATCTCACAATTGTTACAAAAGTATCTTATCTGCAGCTGTGGCTGATCTGGGCTCTCTGCCAAAAGTCAATTCTGATTGTTTTTCAAGTACAAACGAGGGACTGTGGATTGAGTTGTCAAAAGAGGGACTGTCCTTCTAAAAACGGGACAGTAGGAGGGTCGGAGCAGGGGAATGTGTTGGTTGTAGCCAGGTGTTGCTGTTTGGTTGTTGCTATGGGAATGGGGGGGACAGGAGGGTGAGTGCAAGCTTCTTGGTCCACACGCCGGCCGGACTCATGTGACTGCCTCATGTCATTGGCCAGCGGCGCTTCTAGTGTCATAATGACTGAGATGCCGAGTGATAATCTGTATGTATCATCTCTGTGTCCCCCACCCTTAGAGTGTAAGCCCATTGGCCAAGTGTTCTATAATAATAATAATAAAGCTTTATACAACTGCACCTCTATATTACTATTTATATTGGTTCTGAGAGGCCTGACTGGCCTATCGAGTACAGGACATCCTGCCAGGCAGTGACTCATTGGCTACAGGACTTGTTTTGTTTTCAGCCCAATTGTCTGGGGGTGGGTCAGTCAGTGAGTGACAGGGGGAGGAGTCTGTTCTGCTCTAGTCTGGTATTTACAGGAGCTTCTTTTATTGTGACTTTCTCCTTAATCCATGAGGGAACTTGTTTTACTGCTTCTGCCCCTCCCCTGTCTGTAACTCAGTCCCACCCACTCCTGTAATGTACCCGTATACCTCCTACTGTCTATTATACACTGGGGCAATCACTATATATCATATCCCCTTATATATTTATATATAGTGATCATATCCCTTTATATATTTATATATAGTGATCATATCCCCTTATATATTTATATATAGTGATCATATCCCCTTATATATTTATATATAGTGATCATATCCCCTTATATATTTATATATAGTGATCATATCCCCTTATATAGTTATATATAGTGATCATATCCCCCTTATATATTTATATATAGTGATCATATCCCCTTATATATTTATATATAGTGATCATATCCCCTTATATATTTATATATAGTGATCATATCCCCCTTATATATTTATATATAGTGATCATATCCCCCTTATATATTTATATATAGTGATCATATCCCCTTATATATTTATATATAGTGATCATATCCCTCTTATATATTTATATATAGTGATCATATCCCTCTTATATATTTATATATAGTGATCATATCTCCCTTATATATTTATATATAGTGATCATATCCCCCTTATATATTTATATATAGTGATCATATCCCTCTTATATATGTATATATAGTGATCATATCCCCTTATATATTTATATATAGTGATCATATCCCCTTATATATTTATATATAGTGATCATATCCCCTTATATATTTATATATAGTGATCATATCCCCTTATATATTTATATATAGTGATCATATCCCCCTTATATATTTATATATAGTGATCATATCCCCTTATATATTTATATATAGTGATCATATCCCCTTATATATTTATATATAGTGATCATATCCCCTTATATATTTATATATAGTGATCATATCCCCCTTATATATTTATATATAGTGATCATATCCCCTTATATATTTATATATAGTGATCCTATCCCCCTTATATATTTATATATAGTGATCATATCCCCCTTATATATTTATATATAGTGATCATATCCCCTTATATATTTATATATAGTGATCCTATCCCCCTTATATATTTATATATAGTGATCATATCCCCTTATATATTTATATATAGTGATCATATCCCCCTTATATATTTATATATAGTGATCATATCCCCCTTATATATTTATATATAGTGATCATATCCCCTTATATATTTATATATAGTGATCATATCCCCCTTATATATTTATATATAGTGATCATATCCCCTTATATATTTATATATAGTGATCATATCCCCCTTATATATTTATATATAGTGATCATATCCCCCTTATATATTTATATATAGTGATCATTCCCTTTATCAGCTTAGTTGCTTGTCACTGTACTTTCTCTATTCATTGGGTGATTGAGATGTGACAGTTGAATGTAGAATTGTGGGAGGGGGTGAGATGTGAGACTTGTCTCCTGGGTGTCGTGGCCCTTGTGTGGCCCCTGGGGGCCGAGTGCCGCTCGCTGTTGCTGGCAGATTCCAGGCCATAGTTACAGGAGTTGCAGTTTATTTGGTGCTGGTGTTGGGCGGGTGCAGTGGATCAGGTAAGTCTGGATTTGGCATTTTACACATTCCTGCACCTGTGAGTGTAATTGTGTAATTGTGTAATTTTGGGGCAGCTGTTGCCAAATACCAAGTTTTCATGGTTATTTCCTTCCACTGACCGAGTCTCGGCTCAGAATTGGGGGGCTGTGGGTGTTCCCTGAATTCATGGGCAGTTGCACTGACACAATAGGAGTAAAGTGTCACAATGTTTCCCAGTTGCTCCAGTGAATGGGGGGAATGTGAGACAAGTCCCAGTTCAGTTGGACAGTGAGTAAATGTAGAGTCTGTGTCACTCTGATACAACTGTCACCTGCAATAGCCGACTGTCACCTGCATTACGTAAGGCTCTGTTGTGTCACTGGGGGAGGAGGAGTTAGTGGCGGGGGAGGGGGTGCTATAGGTGCCCAGTGAGCTGACAATTGGCACCTTCAGGGGAGGGGGTGTCGCAGGGTCTCCCCAGAAATACTGGCAGTTACTACTGGGACCCACTTGTTTGGGATGTTTGGGGCAGGGGTGTCAGTAGGGTGAAGGGTGCTGGGGGGGGGAAGAGCAGAGATAATTGTGATTATAAAAGTGTTGGGTCAGAACCAGTTCAGGGACTGGAGGTGATTGAGTCACAACTTGATCCCCATTCATTTCCCTGTGAGACCAGGCCCCCCCCCCCATACTGGGGAACCGGCTGGTACCAGATATTAGGGTGTCATTCAGGGGAGGGGGGCAGTAATGACTTCTGTCTGGATCCCCCCCCCAGTAAATAGTGACGCTCTTTATCCCCCCCACATTCTCTGCACTGACACCTCCTTTATCTGCCCCCCCCAGCAGTGTGACTAGTGGTCACTAGTGAGGGGCCTGTAACCATGGAGATGAGCAGGGCCCCCATAACATTAGAAAAAGCCACTTATTAAAGGGGAAGTATCCCCATTATCCAGTCCCACTGCTGTTGTACAGAACTGTAACTCCCTCATCCCTGCAGGAGCCGCCCAGTGGAGGGGGGGGGGAATGTTCCAGACATTGAGTTCAGCCCGGGGGGGGGGGGGTATTTACGTGGGATCCCCGGTATCTGTCACTAGAGGGTCAGTCTCTTCCCTTTCTGGCCAGGGACTGATCTGTGTGTGTTTCCTGCTGGCGGGGCCCGGTCAGCTCCCGGGGGCCCCTGGGTGTTTGTGTAACGGCAGAGAAGCCCAGTCTGACTGATCTGGGAGCTGCTGAGTCAGCGGGGAGTTATTGTGCGGGGAGTTATTGTGCAGCTAATCCTGTAACCGCTTCACTGCCACAGCCCCTGCACTAACCGAGGCCCACAGGCATTTTGTCCCTCTTCCACCATCACCATTGAGTATTTCATGCAACATTATAGAGCAGGGCTGAGTATCTACACCTGCCCCAAGGAGTCTTGGCACTGGCTGTGGGCAGATATTAGGCCTGTAGCAGTCGATAGGTCAGCTGATCCGGGGGGGGGGAACAGCCAGAATTGCACCACTCTGGTCACCATGACAGGGGAATGGGGCACCTGGGGGCAAAAGGAATGGAGAGTGAGGAACCCGAGTTATACCAGCAACCCCCCCCCCAGTACTGTAGAGTATTCACTCACACCCCATACGGAGTACTCCCTATACTCCCTGCACCCACAGCCAGAAGGGACGTACAGTGATGTACAAGTCACTGTGGACCAATTAAAGGAAAAGCTGGTTATAAGGGACAATGTGATTGGCCAGAACCTGCCCACTAAGGTGCCTGGCCTGCTGGGGGGGGGGCAGTTCATCTTTATAACATTAGTAGGCTCCACACTGCAGGGCCCCTTTCACCCATTATCCCTAGGGGTGATTGTTCTGTAAATGGTTCTGACACAAGCAGTGAATTCTTTAGCAGGGAAATACAAGCCAGTGAGTCTGACATCCACTGTACATAATGTAGGGGATCCCTGGAATCTAGCAGCCACTTACCTTGTGAGACAAAGCTATGCCCAACAAATCAAGTTTGCTGGAGGGTGGGCACCCATTCTCTTTTTACCTTCCCTGCTATGATTGATTGCAAGCTCCTCAGCACTCCCCCATGCACACTATAATCGTCATCATCCACCCCTCCTCATTCTGCTTATGGTTTCCTTGCACCCCATGCTCTCCCTCATCCGGTTATGCCCCCTGTTCTCCCCAGACAATATGGAAAAGGAACTAGGCTCACCTATAGACTGACACTAAAGGTTCATTTTAGGGTTAGCTTTCCCTTTCCTGGCAGTTGGGTGCAGGTGTCATTTCCCAGAGTCAGGTGGAGGCGGCAGCTGATGCTCCATGTGCCCGAGTGTCACGCCTGAGCCCAGGGGATCATGGGAAACTAGGAAGGGCTGTGGGTGGAGCCTCTGCCTCATTATATAAGAGCAGTATGCCGGCAATTCCACTCCCTTGTTGTCTTGTTGCAGTTGGTCTTTTACCTTTCCCTTGTGCGCTCCTCCAACACCCAATCAGCATTGATGTGCCTACATTTCTATTGTGGCCCTTCTCCTGCCTGGGGCCACAGTTAGGGATTTGGCACACTGATTTTCCCAAGTGGCCCCTCTGTGGGGCCCCCCTACAAGTGTTTCCAGGCCCCTCCTCCTGGGCACCCAATGACAACCCCCTGTGTGGCACTGCCAGCCAATGCCAACCAAGCAATAGGACACAATGAATCTATGGCTGAACTACAATTCCTAGAATCCAATGGGCAAACATAGAGCTATGGATCCATGTAGGGGTCAATTCCCTTCCAACTCCCTGACCCTCGGGACTCCCATTCTCCCTCTCCGTTACAGTCAGTGGCAGGAACACAAACTCCTCGTTTTCATAGAAATTTCCTCTTTATTGAGACTTGTAAAAAAAAACAAATTCCACATCTGTACATTCCTTATATGGGCGCCAATTAATCCATGTGGGTATTGGGGGTACATGGGCGTTAGAGTCCAGGCTCCTGGGGGGTGGGGTTAGAGTGCAGGCTCCTGGCACACAGGAGGGTTAGTCGTATAAATAAAATCGGTATAAATCCTCTGTATTTACACTTAGATGTTGGCACCACCGATTCCTGCGATGGCACCAAACTGTAGAAGAACAAATATTGTTCCTGTCGCTCCTACTGACCCCTCCTCTGACGCCAGCTCCGTGGGGGCGGGTCCAACACAGACCTCAACCTGCGAGGTTCTGCTGGGGGCGTGGAGAAAGTGCACCATTGTCACAATCCTTTGTACCATTTGTGCGTCTTTGGTGGTGTGGCTCTTTTGGGGGTCCCACGGGGGGGCGTGGCCTGTCCATGTGCCGGGCCCAGAGCCTGTCCAGGTGAGCAGTAAAAGAGTCTGAGTCCCATCACAATCTGAGCAGGAGCAGCAGTGCGGCCAGGAGCAGCCCATACAGGGTGCAGGGAGTTCCTGGTGCAGCAGAGTTACCAGCCACGCTCTTCATAACCCCCGGGAGCGGAACCTCTGGTTCATCTGCAGAGAGAGAGGGGGCGCATGTTAGGGGTACAGGTGCAGCACAGGTAGCGTGGGATCCCCCCAGAACTGGCCGAGACCCCCCCTCAACCCAGCCCAGCCTTATTATGTCAGGCATCTGCTCCCCATTTGATGGAATTAGCTAGCGAGAGGGAGATCTGGGGCCCCAATAAGTGCACCTACCTGATTGGATGTGGGATCTCGGTGTGTGAACGTTAACAACAGGAGGCGGAGCTGCAATAGGGAACAGAGGGAAAGGTCAGGATGTGCCCATTATACCCCCTGCTCTATATCTGATTGATTGCAAGCTCTTCAGGGGAGGAGAGGTCTCTGTATACCCCATGATGCCAGTTACTCACTTGTTCTCCCCGACACATGGACCCTGAGCCTCATGCAGCTCTCGCCGTGGTAGTGGATGGGTTTAGCTGCGGAGGAAGAGATGCAGTTAGCAGGGAGTTAGCAGGGAGTTGTAAGCACAGCAGCGCATCACGTGGGGCCACACAATGCATAGTTTATCCTGACATAACAATACCCAGGGGCCCCCACAGGAACCCACTGCCCCCGCCTTTTCCTGAAGATGTTTTGGGAAGTGTCGGCGTATCTGTCGCCCAGACATTAACTCCCGGCCCCTTTGTGTGGAGCGCAGGGAGTTGCAGGAGTCACGGAGAGATGCTGGAAATTGTGGGACAGTTACACCCAGTCACCCCCACGTGTGCCAGACTGAGGGGTTTGTAGGACATAACCGGGGGTGTCTGGCCTGTATAATGAGATTGCATGCTCTTGGGGATAGGGGCACATTAAGCAGTGAGGGGGACAATCTCTGTCCTATGCCAAGCCCCTGAGGTACTTACAGATATAGTAGTAGGTGCCGCCCTCGCGGAACTCCGTGCCCAGGGTGAAGGGAGTGAATTTCTGGAATTTCTCGCAGAATTTCTCCGGCCCATGTGGGGCAAAGGGCTTGTTGCACTCCCAGCGCACTTGGTCCTTGGAAATGGGCTTGCAGGTCTCGTACTCCTCGTAGTCCACCAGGAACAGGGTGTAACGCTCCACGGTGTGCCCGGCCACGCTCCCCTCCTCATAATGTGGGCACACGATGTCCAGGTAATCGTTGAGCTGCACCTGCACCGTGTAATCCTCCTGCATAAACCTGCGGGCACAGGAGAGGGGCATTAGGACCCTGGAGCCACATGATTATCCTAGACACCCATCCCTGCTACAGGGGTCTCACAGCACCCACCATAATGCCACCTGCACCAACCAATCAGGCCAAGCCCCATATTCACCATAGCGACTCCAGCAACTCCCTGAAACTGCATTCCCTAATCACTAACCTCATTACCAGCTGCAATTAGGCACCTCCTGACTGGCACATTCCTAACCCAGGCACTCTGGGCAGGCTTTCCCATTATACCACTAGAGTGTAAGCTCCTTGGGACAGGGTCTCCCATTATACCACTAGAGTGTAAGCTCCTTGGGGCAGGCTCTCCCATTATACCACTAGAGTGTAAGCTCCTTGGGCAGGCTCTCCCATTATACCACTAGAGTGTAAGCTCCTTGGGGCAGGCTCTCCCATTATACCTCTAGAGTGTAAGCTCCTTGGGGCAGGGTCTCCCATTATACCACTAGAGTGTAAGCTCCTTGGGGCAGGCTCTCCCATTATACCACTAGAGTGTAAGCTCCTTGGGGCAGGCTCTCCCATTATACCACTAGAGTGTAAGCTCCTTGGGACAGGGTCTCCCATTATACTACTAGAGTGTAAGCTCCTTGGGACAGGGTCTCCCATTATACTACTAGAGTGTAAGCTCCTTGGGACAGGGTCTCCCATTATACTACTAGAGTGTAAGCTCCTTGGGACAGTCTTTCCCATTATACCACTAGAGTGTAAGCTCCATGGGACAGGGTCTCCCATTATACTACTAGAGTGTAAGCTCCTTGGGACAGGGTCTCCCATTATACTACTAGAGTGTAAGCTCCTTGGGACAGGGTCTCCCATTATACTACTAGAGTGTAAGCTCCTTGGGACAGTCTTTCCCATTATACCACTAGAGTGTAAGCTCCATGGGACAGGGTCTCCCTTTATACAACTAGAGTGTAAGCTCCTTGGGATAGGGTCTTCCATTATACCACTAAAGTGTAAGCTCTTTGGGACAGGGTCTTCCATTATATCACTAGAGTGTAAGCTCCTTGGGACAGGGTCTCCCATTATACTACTAGAGTGTAAGCTCCTTGGGACAGTCTTTCCCATTATACCACTAGAGTATAAGCTCCTTGGGGCAGAGTCTCCCATTATACCAGTAGAGTGTAAGCTCCTTGGGGCAGGCTCTCGCATTATACCACTAGAGTGTAAGCTCCTTGGGGCAGGCTTGGGCACATGGTGGGTGATTGTCGCTGGGGTGTAAATGGGGCCTCATTAAGCCCCGGCAGACTCGGTGTCTCCGCTCCATGCTGCTACTACTACTGCTGGTGTCAATAGGTGAAGCACAAGTGGATGATGAGAAGAAACAGGAGAATGTGGCCCAGAGTGAGGGGCATCTCCCCCCCAGTGTTTGTTTGTTTGTTGGGGAACAGACTGACACCCACAATTCCCTGTCTGGGGGGGAGGGGCAAGTAGCGTTTCTGGGCAGACAATGTGCCCTTTGTCTCTTCTAATTGGGCAGATTGTGCTGAGCCAGTAGAGCGGGGCCCCTGATTCCTCTTATTATCGGCTGGTACCCCCCATACACATTCAGGGGCCCCTCAGTTGTGCCCAGTGCAGAGGTTATGGCAGTACCAGCAGTGCTGGGAGGTGGCTCCTCACTAAACTACTCCTCATACAGAGAGGGAAAGGCTGCAGTGAAATCAGAGAATGGCATGTGGGCACCCGGCCAACACCTCCCTCTTATAAGAACACGAGGTGCGGCAACTCCCAGCAACCCCTGGAATCCAGTGTAGGGGGGTGTGGATAAGGGGGCGTGGCATGGAGTCAGGGGGCGGGGCCTGAGTGTGATTTTGGGCCCACAGCCCTGTGTTTGTGCTGCCCATTACCCACAATGCAGCTGTGTCTTTTAGCTGCTCCCCTGGCTCCCAGCATTAACCCTCTCAGTAATTCCCTGCAATACAACTCCCAGCGCCTGTGTGGGGATGTACAAGGGGTGCCAGAGTCACATGTGCATAATGGGAGGAGCTGCACTCACACCCCCCACTCTCTGTCACTAGTGGGAGAACTGACGCTGCAGACTGTACTGGTGAATGAGCAGCCAGGACTGAATACACAGGAGGGACAATTGTGTCCTGTTAGTGACCCCCCCCAGCCTCAGTTACATCTGATCAGTGTACAACCCCCCTCCAATGATCTGCCCCTCCCCCCACAGCTGCCCAACCCCCCCTTCCCCAAAACAAACTGAGTGACAATAGCCCCCCCCTGTTTAATTTCAGCCTCACACTGACCTTCAATACAAATTAACTGCCCCTCCCCCCCAGTCACATATCACACTGACCCCCAACACCCCCAGACTCAGTAAAGGGGAACTGACCCTCAGTGACATTGTCTCTCCTGCCATTAAAGGACAAATCAACCCCAACATAAACATTTGCCTAATAAACAACTTTCCATCACACACAGGCTACAGCGTATATACTGTATATATATATATATAAGTATTGTCTGTCCCTGTGTACTCTCTTCACTGCTGCTTCAGACTCTTGATACAATGTAACACAAGGAGCTCATTAAACAGATCTGTCTTTGCTGCTGGGGAACCAAGACTTTTGCAACATGGTTTAATAAGTAACAACCAGCAGTTAAGCCAGTGCTGCTTCCAATAGCAACTGATTCAATGAATGTAATTCTACTGTATGTTTTAACTCTGCTTAGAATTTTTACCTTGGGGTTCACTTGCCCTTTAATGACTCTGCTTTGTGTCCCACATGTACCAGCCGATATACCCACTGATAACTGTATATATACCCACTCGCCCCTCTATATACCCACTCGCCTCTCTCTCTATAACCACTCGCCCCTCTCTCTATACCCACTCGCCTCTCTCTCTATAACCACTCGCCTCTCTCTATACCCACTCGCCTCTCTCTCTATACCCACTCGCCTCTCTCTCTCTATACCCACTCGCCTCTCTATACCCACTCGCCCCTCTCTCTATACCCACTCGCCTCTCTCTCTATACCCACTCGCCCCTCTCTATAACCACTCGCCTCTCTCTCTATACCCACTCGCCTCTCTCTATACCCACTCGCCCCTCTCTCTATACCCACTCGCCTCTCTCTCTCTATACCCACTCGCCTCTCTCTCTATACCCACTTGCCCCTCTCTCTATACCCACTCGCCTCTCTCTCTCTATACCCACTCGCCTCTCTCTCTCTATACCCACTCGCCTCTCTCTCTATACCCACTCGCCTCTCTCTCTATACCCACTCGCCTCTCTCTCTCTATACCCACTCGCCTCTCTCTCTATACCCACTCGCCTCTCTCTCTATACCCACTCGCCTCTCTCTCTATACCCACTCGCCTCTCTCTCTCTATACCCACTCGCCCCTCTCTATAACCACTCACCTCTCTCTCTCTATACCCACTCGCCTCTCTCTCTATACCCACTCGCCCCTCTCTATAACCACTCACCTCTCTCTCTCTATACCCACTCGCCCCTCTCTCTATACCCACTCGCCTCTCTCTCTATACCCACTCGCCCCTCTCTATAACCACTCACCTCTCTCTCTCTATACCCACTCGCCTCTCTCTCTATACCCACTCGCCCCTCTCTATAACCACTCACCTCTCTCTCTCTATACCCACTCGCCTCTCTCTCTCTATACCCACTCGCCCCTCTCTCTCTATACCCACTCGCCTCTCTCTCTATACCCACTCGCCTCTCTCTCTATACCCACTCGCCCCTCTCTATAACCACTCACCTCTCTCTCTCTATACCCACTCGCCCCTCTCTCTATACCCACTCGCCTCTCTCTCTATACCCACTCGCCCCTCTCTATAACCACTCACCTCTCTCTCTCTATACCCACTCGCCTCTCTCTCTATACCCACTCGCCCCTCTCTATAACCACTCACCTCTCTCTCTCTATACCCACTCGCCTCTCTCTCTATACCCACTCGCCCCTCTCTCTCTATACCCACTCGCCTCTCTCTCTATACCCACTCGCCTCTCTCTCTATACCCACTCGCCCCTCTCTATAACCACTCACCTCTCTCTCTCTATACCCACTCGCCTCTCTCTCTATACCCACTCGCCCCTCTCTCTCTATACCCACTCGCCTCTCTCTCTATACCCACTCGCCTCTCTCTCTATACCCACTCGCCTCTCTCTCTATACCCACTCGCCTCTCTCTCTATAACCACTCGCCTCTCTCTCTATACCCACTCGCCTCTCTCTATAACCACTCGCCTCTCTCTATAACCACTCGCCTCTCTCTATAACCACTCGCCTCTCTCTCTCTATACCCACTTGCCTCTCTCTCTCTATACCCACTCGCCTCTCTCTCTCTATACCCACTCGCCTCTCTCTCTATACCCACTCGCCTCTCTCTCTATACCCACTCGCCCCTCTCTATAACCACTCACCTCTCTCTCTCTATACCCACTCGCCTCTCTCTCTATACCCACTCGCCCCTCTCTCTCTATACCCACTCGCCTCTCTCTCTCTATACCCACTCGCCTCTCTCTCTATACCCACTCGCCTCTCTCTCTATACCCACTCGCCCCTCTCTATAACCACTTGCCTCTCTCTCTCTATACCCACTCGCCTCTCTCTCTCTATACCCACTCGCCTCTCTCTCTCTATACCCACTCGCCTCTCTCTCTATACCCACTCGCCTCTCTCTCTATACCCACTCGCCCCTCTCTATACCCACTCGCCTCTCTCTCTCTATACCCACTCACATCTCCGTATATACCTATATAGATACACACACACACATTATATACAGACACAGCGCTGGGCAGTAGAAAAGAAAGAGAAATAATAGAAATAAATACAGACTGGGGGGGGTCTCACAATTTGGGGCAATAATAATAATCACTGCAGTGGGACAGTAACACTAATGACAGAGTTGGGGTTCAGCCCCCCAGTGTCACGTGTCATTCAGTCACTATTGGGGGCTCCTCAGGATTCTCTAGTGCGGCCCCCAGGGGCCAATGTGAGTTTGCGCAGAAGAGACTAATAAAGAGTCAGTGACTGTGTCTCCTGCACTATCGGTTCCCCCTCCCGCACTCGCCTCAGTGGGAGCAGCTGCCCCCCAATAAACAAGATAAGCCCCGGCCTGACCTGTAGTTACTGCTGTTCCAGAACACGATGTGTCGCTCCCCCTGCGCCTCCCGCAGCCACAGACCGACCCCGAGACCGACCCCGACAATCAGCTGCACCGCCGCTCTGTACCACTCCATCATTATACTGGCGCCGGGGAGGAGCCCAGCCCTTTAATACCTCCGGACACGCCCCCCGCACTCACACGTGCACATGAGAGGGCGTGGCTAGT
Organism: Xenopus petersii; assembly: GCA_038501925.1. Lineage (NCBI taxonomy): Eukaryota > Metazoa > Chordata > Amphibia > Anura > Pipidae > Xenopus > Xenopus petersii. Next base: position 637,331 of record CM076687.1, read on the forward strand.
GCTCCGTGTCATTGTGAGTGAGCGCAGGGGCCCCACGTTGTGACTCACTGGGGGTTCCCTATCCTAATCTCTCTGGGGGTTCCCTATCTTGATCTAGGGGCCCACACTCACACTCTCTGGGGGTTCCCTCTCCTGATCTAGGGGCCCACACTAATCTCTGGGGTTCCCTCTCCTGATCCTCATTCCACTGTCTGGGGGCCACAATGGGGAGCTGAAAGGAAGAGACCAATCCGCAGGCGCTAATTAAGTCTAATGAGATCCTTCCCTAATTGGATCCCCTGATACACAAATACTCTGGGGGCTTCATCTCCCTAATCAGGATGAAAGAGTAGTGGGAGCAGGGATCAGCCGCTCAGCATGGGGATAAGCACAGGACAATGCCTGTAATAGATTGTAAGCTCTTTAGCAAAATACCTTCCAATTCTTTTATGCTCAGAGATAATATCATTGACTCTCCTCATCACTGCCCCTGCACCACTATATTGTTACTCAGTCTGTATGGTACAATGAGTAATTTGTGTGTAACCCTGGCACAGTGTGAGTTGCATCGGCTCAGTAACCTCTGTCTCTCCAGCAGCTTAATGTGGGTATAGAGATCAGTCTCAGTGTAGTAGTAATGGACTGGTGCCAGTGTGTAGTAATGGTGCCAGTGTGTAGTAATGATGCCAGTGTAGTAGTAATGGTGTCAGTGTGTAGTAATGGTGCCAGTGTAGTAGTGATGGTGCCAGTGTAGTAGTAATGGTGCCAGTGTGTAGTAATGGTGCCAGTGTGTAGTAATGATGCCAGTGTAGTAGTAATGGTGTCAGTGTGTAGTAATGGTGCCAGTGTAGTAGTAATGGTGTCAGTGTAGTAGTAATGGTGTCAGTGTAGTAGTAATGGTGCCAGTGTAGTAGTGATGGTGTCAGTGTAGTAGTAATGGTGTCAATGTAGTAGTGATGCTGTCAGTGTAGTAGTGATGCTGTCAGTGTAGTAGTAATGGTGTCAGTGTGTAGTAATGGTGCCAGTGTAGTAGTAATGGTGTCAGTGTAGTAGTGATGGTGCCAGTGTAGTAGTAATGGTGTCAGTGTAGTAGTAATGGTGTCAGTGTGTAGTAATGGTGCCAGTGTAGTAGTAATGGTGTCAGTGTAGTAGTGATGGTGCCAGTGTAGTAGTAATGGTGTCAGTGTAGTAGTAATGGTGTCAGTGTAGTAGTAATGGTGCCAGTGTAGTAGTGATGGTGTCAGTGTAGTAGTAATGGTGTCAATGTAGTAGTGATGCTGTCAGTGTAGTAGTGATGCTGTCAGTGTAGTAGTAATGGTGTCAGTGTGTAGTAATGGTGCCAGTGTAGTAGTAATGGTGTCAGTGTAGTAGTGATGGTGCCAGTGTAGTAGTAATGGTGTCAGTGTAGTAGTAATGGTGCCAGTGTGTAGTAATGGTGCCAGTGTGTAGTAATGATGCCAGTGTAGTAGTAATGGTGTCAGTGTGTAGTAATGGTGCCAGTGTAGTAGTAATGGTGTCAGTGTAGTAGTAATGGTGTCAGTGTAGTAGTAATGGTGCCAGTGTAGTAGTGATGGTGTCAGTGTAGTAGTAATGGTGTCAATGTAGTAGTGATGCTGTCAGTGTAGTAGTGATGCTGTCAGTGTAGTAGTAATGGTGTCAGTGTAGTAGTAATGGTGTCAGTGTAGTAGTGATGGTGCCAGTGTAGTAGTAACGGTGTCAGTGTAGTAGTAATGGTGCCAGGCTTGGGATGGGGGAGGAGATCAGATTGTCCAATCAGGAGACTCCCAGTCTCAGAGTGATAAAGATGAGAGATAAATGGGCCATTGTGTTCATCACGGGACTGAGCCAACTCGGGCCACTTGGTGCCGCACGGGGCCCCGGCTCCTCAGCAATATATTACTGGTGCCCTGAGGCCTTGCCCTGGAGATGATGAGGACTGGCTGCTGTGAGTGGGCTGCAGAGCTTGCACTCACTGTATGTGCTATTCATCAGCTTTTGTTTGCTTGCAGAGCTAGCACTCTAATGCTTACAAGTGTTGTCCCTCACTTCTGTAAGCCTTATGCAGACTGGCCTGCTGAGCTAACACTCTACCTCTATACTTACTGCTTTTCAGACTGCAACGTGTAATAGCTCATTGTTAAGGAGGATTCTGGGAGTTGTAGTTGTACAACAGTCAGGGAACCCTACAGTTACCCCTACAATGTACTGACTCTCCCCTGTACCCCAGTTACCCCATTGTTTGCATTACACACAGGTGTTCAGTTATTAACCCTCCCCCCGCTGGGACAGAAATAACAGACAGTGAGTAGGACCAGGCCTTGCGTGAGACCCGCACATTTATATATAGACCAGAACCTGTCCTGTCACATACCTGAGCCACTCACAGAAATACTCACTCTCTACTCACTCCTCCCTTGTGTTTGTTTTCCCTTTAATTCCTTTATTCTCACCACAAAGAATTTCTCACTCACCTGACAGCGACTTTGTCTGACCCCCGAGTGCGGCTTAATGGGCTAAATCTGCCCAAAATAACAATGTGTAATGTATATAGTAACATAGGAACATGCTTACTCACTGTGTATTTGTATAAGCACAGCACTTCCACCCTGCTTTATGGCAGCTGAGATTCTAGCTATCTGTATAACAGAACATTCTGTCCCAGTGGCTGCACAGATCCTATCTGATCCCCATTGTAAGCAGCAGTCCTGTCCTGCTTTATGGCAGCTGAGATTCTAGCTATCTGTATAACAGAACATTCTGTCCCAGTGGCTGCACAGATCCTATCTGATCCCCATTGTAAGCAGCAGTCCTGTCCTGCTTTATGGCAGCTGAGATTCTAGCTATCTGTATAACAGAACATTCTGTCCCAGTGGCTGCACAGATCCTATCTGATCCCCATTGTAAGCAGCAGTCCTGTCCTGCTTTATGGCAGCTGAGATTCTAGCTATCTGTATAACAGAACATTCTGTCCCAGTGGCTGCACAGATCCTATCTGATCCCCATTGTAAGCAGCAGTCCTGTCCTGCTTTATGGCAGCTGAGATTCTAGCTATCTGTATAACAGAACATTCTGTCCCAGTGGCTGCACAGATCCTATCTGATCCCCATTGTAAGCAGCAGTCCTGTCCTGCTTTATGGCAGCTGAGATTCTAGCTATCTGTATAACAGAACATTCTGTCCCAGTGGCTGCACAGATCCTATCTGATCCCCATTGTAAGCAGCAGTCCTGTCCTGCTTTATGGCAGCTGAGATTCTAGCTATCTGTATAACAGAACATTCTGTCCCAGTGGCTGCACAGATCCTATCTGATCCCCATTGTAAGCAGCAGTCCTGTCCTGCTTTATGGCAGCTGAGATTCTAGCTATCTGTATAACAGAACATTCTGTCCCATTGGCTGCACAGATCCTATCTGATCCCCATTGTAAGCAGCAGTCCTGTCCTGCTTTATGGCAGCTGAGATTCTAGCTATCTGTATAACAGAACATTCTGTCCCAGTGGCTGCACAGATCCTATCTGATCCCCATTGTAAGCAGCAGTCCTGTCCTGCTTTATGGCAGCTGAGATTCTAGCTATCTGTATAACAGAACATTCTGTCCCAGTGGCTGCACAGATCCTATCTGATCCCCATTGTAAGCAGCAGTCCTGTCCTGCTTTATGGCAGCTGAGATTCTAGCTATCTGTATAACAGAACATTCTGTCCCAGTGGCTGCACAGATCCTATCTGATCCCCATTGTAAGCAGCAGTCCTGTCCTGCTTTATGGCAGCTGAGATTCTAGCTATCTGTATAACAGAACATTCTGTCCCATTGGCTGCACAGATCCTATCTGATCCCCATTGTAAGCAGCAGTCCTGTCCTGCTTTATGGCAGCTGAGATTCTAGCTATCTGTATAACAGAACATTCTGTCCCAGTGGCTGCACAGATCCTATCTGATCCCCATTGTAAGCAGCAGTCCTGTCCTGCTTTATGGCAGCTGAGATTCTAGCTATCTGTATAACAGAACATTCTGTCCCAGTGGCTGCACAGATCCTATCTGATCCCCATTGGAAGCAGCAGTCCTGTCCTGCTTTATGGCAGCTGAGATTCTAGCTATCTGTATAACAGAACATTCTGTCCCAGTGGCTGCACAGATCCTATCTGATCCCCATTGTAAGCAGCAGTCCTGTCCTGCTTTATGGCAGCTGAGATTCTAGCTATCTGTATAACAGAACATTCTGTCCCAGTGGCTGCACAGATCCTATCTGATCCCCATTGTAAGCAGCAGTCCTGTCCTGCTTTATGGCAGCTGAGATTCTAGCTATCTGTATAACAGAACATTCTGTCCCAGTGGCTGCACAGATCCTATCTGATCCCCATTGTAAGCAGCAGTCCTGTCCTGCTTTATGGCAGCTGAGATTCTAGCTATCTGTATAACAGAACATTCTGTCCCATTGGCTGCACAGATCCTATCTGATCCCCATTGTAAGCAGCAGTCCTGTCCTGCTTTATGGCAGCTGAGATTCTAGCTATCTGTATAACAGAACATTCTGTCCCAGTGGCTGCACAGATCCTATCTGATCCCCATTGTAAGCAGCAGTCCTGTCCTGCTTTATGGCAGCTGAGATTCTAGCTATCTGTATAACAGAACATTCTGTCCCAGTGGCTGCACAGATCCTATCTGATCCCCATTGGAAGCAGCAGTCCTGTCCTGCTTTATGGCAGCTGAGATTCTAGCTATCTGTATAACAGAACATTCTGTCCCAGTGGCTGCACAGATCCTATCTGATCCCCATTGTAAGCAGCAGTCCTGTCCTGCTTTATGGCAGCTGAGATTGTAGTTCTATTACTGTGAGGCGAGTAAGTGTTGAGTATTGGGTCAGAGTGGGTTTAGTAGAGAGTTACACGTAGATGGGGATGTAGTAGGAGACCTTTATCTGGTGACCAGTAGATCTCAAGACTAAGGGTCGGGGCACAGGGGCAGATTTGGGGAGATTAGTTGCTAAGCGACAAATCTCCTCTTCTTTGGGGTGACTAATCTCCCCGAAATGCCTGCCCGTTGGCTAAAATGAAAATCGCCGGCGGGATGACACTCGGAGTTTTCCGGTTTCCGAAGTCGCCCAAAGTTTTGTCGTGAGGTAATTTTGGACGACTTGGGAAAACGAGTTGCTCTGAGCGTCATCTTGTCGGCCATTTTCATTTTAGTCGCCCGAAGAAGAAGAGATTTGTCACTTAATGTCCCCCCGAATCTGCCCGTGTGGCCCGACCCTAAGACACAAGTTGACTCCTCCCTCCAGTCTCAGATAATTAATTTGTTCCACTTCATTAGAAATAAATATAAATAAATAAATCATATTGGGGTGTAACAGTAACAGGGACATTGTGTCTGTTCATCCCAATGGGACAATTGGGGCCCCCAGAACTCTCCCCCTGGGGGCCCCTCACTTATTGTCAGTACAAGAGGTTTTGGGGGGAGTAAGTGCTGATTCCTGGGGGGCAGTTTGGCCTCACGCAGCAGCTCGGGGGTGAACTGTCCAATCAGACGTTGATGTCAGTGAGCGAATGAATTGATTGGTCGGGACTGGGGCTCTGGTTACAGTTCAACCCAAAACTCTGAGACCCCAGCCCCCCCCTGCTGTGTAACAGGACCCCCCCCAGCTGTACAACTGCCTGTTTGATCCAACTGTCACATGTAAACCTCCCCCGACTCCCCCCAGCCCTGCTCAGCCAATCAGAGAAGCCCATAAAGCTGCAGCCGGGGGCCCTGGGACCAGAACAGCATCTGAGCCCCCAGTGTGACCCCCAAACCCACAGTGTCTGTCACATGTTACCCCCTAATGTTATCCCACCCAGACCCCCCTATGATCCCACCAGCCCCAAAGCCCTGTAGACTCAGTCTATTAGATTGTCAGCTCCGTGAGACAGGACACAGTGCAGGTCTCTGGATGATACAAATAAAGTACAAATACAATTGTGTGACTATTTATTGACTTTACATCTCTGACACATCCCCTCCCCCCACTTGTACAGGTTTGGGGGTCCTCTGAGCAGTGAGTGGCTGCAAAACAACGTTACCCCTCGTCTTGTATCTGGATTGGCTGCACAACAGAGCTGCTCATTGACTATGAACAGGGTATGTGAGTTCTCACTCACACTCACACTCACACTCACACTGTCACCATCACTCACACTCAGCACATAAACACCTGACACTGCCTGGGAGGAGCCTTACACATCCCTGGGGCCGCACTCTTTTCCTTCCCCCACGGCATCACCTCTATACTCCCCCCCCCGAGCTGTTTATTCTCTACAGTAAATAATTAGGGAAAAGGGAAACTCAAACACCACAGTTGCCTTTAAGTGTGAGGGGAAATGTCTCTAGAATTGTGCCAACCCCCGGGACCATCACATACACAGAACTAGCCGGGCAACAATATTTACCTGCAGCTCCATTACTCTCCAGTAACATAGCGGCCGGTGGCAACACTACTTCTGCCTGACCACTTTATACACTTTATACACATTATACACTTTATACACATTATACACTTTATACACATTATACACTTTATACACTTTATACACTTTATACACTTTATACACTTTATACACTTTATACACTTTATACACATTATACACTTTATACACATTATACACATTATACACTTTATACACTTTATACACATTATACACTTTATACACATTATACACTTTATACACTTTATACACTTTATACACATTATACACTTTATACACATTATACACATTATACACTTTATACACATTATACACATTATACACATTATACACTTTATACACATTATACACTTTATACACTTTATACACTTTATACACATTATACACTTTATACACATTATACACTTTATACACTTTATACACTTTATACACATTATACACATTATACACTTTATAAACTTTATACACATTATACACTTTATACACTTTATACACTTTATACACTTTATACACATTATACACATTATACACTTTATACACATTATACACTTTATACACATTATACACTTTATACACATTATACACATTATACACATTATACACATTATACACTTTATACACATTATACACTTTATACACTTTATACACATTATACACTTTATACACTTTATACACATTATACACATTATACACTTTATACACATTATACACTTTATACACTTTATACACATTATACACATTATACACTTTATACACATTATACACTTTATACACATTATACACATTATACACTTTATACACATTATACACATTATACACTTTATACACATTATACACATTATACACTTTATACACATTATACACTTTATACACTTTATACACATACACATTATACACTTTATACACATTATACACTTTATACACATTATACACATTATACACTTTATACACATTATACACATTATACACTTTATACACATTATACACTTTATACACATTATACACATTATACACATTATACACATTATACACTTTATACACATTATACACTTTATACACTTTATACACATTATACACTTTATACACTTTATACACATTATACACTTTATACACTTTATACACATTATACACATTATACACTTTATACACTTTATACACTTTATACACATTATACACTTTATACACATTATACACTTTATACACTTTATACACATTATACACTTTATACACATTATACACATTATACACTTTATACACATTATACACATTATACACTTTATACACATTATACACATTATACACTTTATACACATTATACACTTTATACACATTATACACTTTATACACATTATACACTTTATACACTTTATACACATTATACACTTTATACACTTTATACACATTATACACTTTATACACATTATACACATTATACACTTTATACACTTTATACACTTTATACACATTATACACTTTATAAACTTTATACACATTATACACTTTATACACTTTATACACATTATACACTTTATACACTTTATAAACTTTATACACATTATACACTTTATACACATTATACACTTTATACACTTTATACACATTATACACTTTATACACATTATACACATTATACACTTTATACACATTATACACATTATACACTTTATACACATTATACACATTATACACATTATACACATTATACACATTATACACTTTATACACATTATACACTTTATACACATTGTACACATTATACACATTATACACATTATACACTTTATACACTTTATACACTTTATACACATTATACACTTTATAAACTTTATACACATTATACACTTTATACACTTTATACACATTATACACTTTATACACTTTATAAACTTTATACACATTATACACTTTATACACATTATACACTTTATACACATTATACACTTTATACACTTTATACACATTATACACATTATACACTTTATACACATTATACACATTATACACTTTATACACTTTATACACTTTATACACATTATACACTTTATACACTTTATACACTTTATACACATTATACACATTATACACTTTATACACTTTATACACATTATACACTTTATACACTTTATACACTTTATACACATTATACACATTATACACTTTATACACATTATACACTTTATACACTTTATACACATTATACACTTTATACACATTATACACATTATACACTTTATACACATTATACACTTTATACACTTTATACACATTATACACATTATACACATTATACACATTATACACATTATACACTTTATACACATTATACACTTTATACACTTTATACACATTATACACTTTATACACTTTATACACTTTATACACATTATACACTTTATACACATTATACACTTTATACACATTATACACTTTATACACATTATACACATTATACACTTTATACACTTTATACACTTTATACACATTATACACATTATACACTTTATACACATTATACACTTTATACACTTTATACACATTATACACTTTATACACTTTATACACATTATACACTTTATACACATTATACACTTTATACACATTATACACTTTATACACATTATACACTTTATACACTTTATACACATTATACACATTATACACTTTATACACTTTATACACATTATACACTTTATACACATTATACACATTATACACATTATACACATTATACAATTTATACACATTATACACTTTATACACATTATACACTTTATACACATTATACACTTTATACACTTTATACACTTTATACACATTATACACTTTATACACTTTATACACTTTATACACATTATACACTTTATACACTTTATACACATTATACACTTTATACACATTATACACATTATACACTTTATACACATTATACACTTTATACACATTATACACTTTTTACACATTATACACTTTATACACTTTATACACATTATACACTTTATACACTTTCTATACTTTATTCACTTTCTATACTTTCAATACTTTATACACTTTATATACTTTATACACTTTATACACTGCAAACTTGGACTTACCCCTAACCCCTAAGCTTCCTTCTTGGTCCGGACTTCTCCGCTAGGAGCCGATAGGCCCCTGACACCTGACAGGGCGACACCTTTACTGGAAACAAATCCCGGCCTTCCTATATTTTTTTTCCCCTATAAATAACATTGGGACGAAGCAACATTTTCACTGGCCAGGTGGCAACCCTGCCTGACTCTTCCCTTTTAGTGAATGAGCCCCGTGGAATCGACAGTCACACAGGAAGTGAGTTAGGAAACCAATCTAGTTGCACATCCCAGTCATGTGGGGCATAAACACCAGGGTAACCCCTTCCCTGCCACAATACTCCTTGTCTGCTGGAGGCCCGGCATGTGCTCAGAACTGGGCGAACACTTTCATTTCTATGTACCAAACTGAGACCAACCCTTACCTGAGCTGTCTGTCCCAAGGAGCTACACTCTAGTGGTATAATGGGAGACCCTGACCCAAGGAGCATACACTCTATTGGTATAATGGGAGACCCTGACCCAAGGAGCTTACACTTTAGTGGTATAATGGGAAACCCTGTCCCAAGGAGCTTACAGTCTAGTGGTATAATGGGAGACCCTGACCCAAGGAGCTTACACTCTAGTGGTATAATGGGGGACCCTGACCCAAGGAGCTTACACTTTAGTGGTATAATGGGAGACCCTGTCCCAAGGAGCTTACACTCTAGTGTTATAATGGGAGACCCTGTCCCAAGGAGCTTACACTCTAGTGGTAAAATGGGAGACCTTGTCCCAAGGAGCTTACACTCTAGTGATATAATGGGAGAGTCTTTCCCTGGGTGTGGGGGAGACAGCAAGCAGGGCTGGGGGCACATTTGAGGCTGATGAGTGGGGGGGTCACTGGTTGGTGATTTGCCGTTTAGTTGCCGTGGGGGAGGGGTCAGTGTTGCCCCATGGGACACGTCTGTGCCTAAATACAATCACATGTCTGACCTTTATTTGATCAATTAACTTGGCCTTTGATGCTGCACAAAGTGAGAGGGACAGATCTAATCTGCAGGGATTGGCCCCGGGGCCCCATTAACTGTTTATCTGCAAACTGGCCCAGAAAATCCCATTGTGTCTGATCATTGGTTTGAGTCTGGCTGGGGCCCTAATCCTGGGGAGGAGCAATGACTGTGCAGCTGCATTCTGGGTATTCTCTTTCCTGCTGCAGCCTGTACTGATTCCCAAGCAGCCCTGCAACATGGACTGAGAGACCCCCTGTAAGAGACTGGGACTGGAATATTCGGGGGGGACACTATGGGGGTCCTGATTCACTGAATAGGGGGAGACGTATCTGAGACAGTGACTTGTGCCCCAGGGTCTTAATTACACTCGTGAGGATTAGAGTGCAAGCTCTGGGGGCGGGGAGTGAGTTAATTAATATTGGGACAGAACTGGAGATGGAGGGGTGAAAACAGCCCTGTTTTGGGGGCCCTGAGCACTGGCTGGTGGGTGGGAACTGGGAAGATTGGCCCCCGGCCTTCTGGGGGGCCCTATGTGACGCTGAATGACTGATACCCCTAATGTACTCTGTCGGGTGTACCCCAGAAAACACATGAGTGTAAGCTCACATGCCCAGCTCTCTGACCCACTGCCCCATAGTATTAGGCAACTGTATAAACTCCTATAACAAAACAGCAGCCAGTGAGCCCAAGAGCTTGCAATCTGCTGTGTGTGAGCCTGTTCTATGGAGCCGCTATTCCTGTGGGGAAACCCTCTGTGTGTCACGATCTGCCCCTCCTCCATCTGGGATTCCCAACATCAAAAGGATGAGCTGCTGGGAGTTACTGGGAGTGCGGGGACGGACACTTCAAAGGCTTCCAGACACCCAGACCGGCTTCTGATTGGCCCAGACACCACTAGGAGATACTGGGGGACACTGGAGACAGTGGGGGACACTGGGAGATACTGGGGGACACAGCTAATGGGGGGTGTCTCTGGGGGCCACTGCCGCTTATTGCGCCACATTAACCCGGTCCCAGTGAGTCTCCAGCCAATAGAAACCTTTCTCTTCTCTGTCAGCTGCTCCTACAATACTGGGGTTCCCTCCAGGCCTGGGCTTTGGGGTACCAGGGGGCAACTATAGAGGAAGCAGAAGTGGCAGCTGCACCACATTCTATTAAAGGGGAACTCTGGCATTTTTGTTAATAAGGGGGTCGGTCCTTTGGGGCCCCCAGGTGTTTCCTTGTTGTGATTGTGTCACATGAAGAGTTGGGACTTTGCTCCGGAGTAAAACTCACAACTTTATGGGGGTTAAAGTCCGAGGCGTGTGACGCACTGTTCCCCACGCACCCCAACATTCCATGGGCACATGATGGAGAATAGAGGGGAGCAGGGAGTTACAAATAGAGGGTGCAGGGAGTTACAAGTAGAAGGTGCAGGGAGTTACAAATAGAGGGTGCAGGGAGTTACAAGTAGAAGGTGCAGGGAGTTACAAATAGAGGGTGCAGGGAGTTACAAGTACAAGGTGCAGGGAGTTACACAAAGGAGCAGGGAGTTAGAAATAGAGGATGCAGGGAGTTACAGAGGAGAAGTGAGGAGAGGAGCAGGGAATTACAAGTAGAAGGTGCAGGGAGTTACAGAGAAATGAGCAGAGGAGCGGGGAGTTACAAGAAGGAGCAGAGAGTTACACATAGCGGGTGCAGGGAGTTACAAGAAGGAGCAGGGAGATACAAGTAGAAGGAGCAGGGAGTTACAAATAGAGGGTGCAGGGAGTTACAGAGGAAAAATGAGGAGAGGAGCAGGGAGTTACAAATAGAGGGGTGCAGGGAGTTACAAGTAGAAGGTGCAGGGAGTTACAGGTTTAGAGCAGGAGTTGTAGGTCTCAGGCGACAGTATTGAGCAGCTCCAGGGTCCCGGGAGTTCCATTCATTGAGCTCATGATATTTTTGGGGCCCAATGTTCTTGTCAGTGTGTGGAACAAGCTGTGGCCCCTGAATGTCTCTTCCCACCCCCACTGCTGCTCCTCTGCCTGTGATTGGCTGAAGATCTGATAACCCCGGCCCCTCTGTGCCTGGAAGTGTGTGGGGCCCCTGAGATTGTGTAGGGCCCCTGGGGTTATGAGAGATGAGTCAGTGCTGCTGCCCAGGGATTGGGGGTGAATGAGTCTGTTACACAAGATGTGGGGGAGGGGGAAGTACCCCACACGATCCAGATCCACACGATGTGAAACATTAACCCCTTCCCATCCATAGATCAGAGCAGTCGCCTGTTTCATTATATGAAGGAATGTCACTATAGAGAGTTAATAGAATTAGTGAATCATTTGTACAACACACAATAACAATAACAACAACACAATAACAACAAATTGTATCACAACTTATATAAAGGGTCAAAACTTTCACTTAAACCTCAAAGGGAAACTCAACCCAATTCCTTTATCCACATTAACCCCCTGTGGGCCAATTAACCCTAATATTGTCCATTTTACTTGGGCTCTTGTGTGTTTTGTGTAATAAAGACGCGACACACGAGTCTCATAGGGATTTCTCTTTTCTGTTCATTCCATTAATATTCCTGTCTGTCTGTCTGTCCCACATTAATATTCCTGTCTGTCTGTCCCACATAAGGAAACCCACATGGACACTTGATCAGACAGATGACAACTATTACTGTCTTGTGACAGTCACTCTTTACTGCTGTACTGCAAGTTGGAGTGATATCACCCCCCCCCCAGCAGCCAAACAACAGAACAATGGGAAGGTAACCAGATAGCAGCTCCCTAACACAAGATAACAGCTGCCTGGTAGATCTAAGAACAACACTCAATAGTAAAATCCAGGTCCCACTGAGACACATTCAGTTACATTGAGAAAGAAAAACAGCAGCCTGCCAGAAAGCATTTCTCTCCTAAAGTGCAGGCACAAGTCACATGACTTGGGGCAGCTGGGAAACTGACAAAATGTCTAGCCCCATGTCAGATTTCAAAATTGAATATAAAAAAATCAGTTTGCTCTTTTGAGAAATGGATTTCAGTGCAGAATTCTGCTGGAGTAGCACTATTAACTGATCCCTAAGGATTTTTGGGGTCACTAACGTGTTGCACCTGAGGAAGGGGTTGTGCCCCGAGTGCCTGTGCTTTGAGTTTTCTGCAGATCAATGTATTGAAGACTAAACTGCAGAACAAAGTCGGGGGGCTTCCTCCTCCCCCACATCTTGGAGTGTCTGTTGGACTTGGGGGTGGTCAGGATTGAACGCAGCCGAGATGAACTAATAAGTGTTGTGTTGTTGTTGTGTTACACTCACACTCAGCATTTCACACTCACAATCACATCGTCTCGTTTGATCCGAGGGGAAATCTGCTGATGTCAAGGGTTGGGCAAATTTCACCCGTTTCACTTCGACAAAAAATCACCAGTGTTTTAGGGTTAGCGGCGAATTTTTTTAGGCGCGTCGCCATACAAGTCTATGGGCGTCATTTTCACAAACCTCCCGTCTGTACCGATGTCTCTTTGTGGCCCGTGTTGCTCTCACAGTCCCGCCTGCAGCCACCAGAGGGCAGTGTCAGTCACACTCAATACAGAGGCCTCAGTGGAGGGGAAAGAGCGACCTCTAGTGGCCTCAAATCATTCTTTTCTACCTTTACTCATTAAAGGGGAAGTTCATCTTCATAAATCTTATAGGTTTCAACTAAAAACCTCAAATGCACATTTTTTCCACCCCAAACTCAGTAACCCAACCCCCCCATCTCCTATTTTGCTCCATTCATTTCATATGTCACCAGTAACACGCAGGGAACATGCTCAGAAGGGGCTGCTGGGAAATGGACCCACTCCTGTACCAGTGTTTCTGTATCTTCACATGGCAGAGGCCACTAATGGGTTAATCCCGTCACATGGTCTCACCCAAAATGCAGGAGGGTCTCTGGGTTGTGCCGAGAGGGAGGGGTCAGGATCACGGCCAATTGTTGCCCCTCATGGGGGTCAGCGGCAAAGCTTTGGGCACATGACTAATAATTGTTGCCCCATTCAGGGAGTATGAGGGTCTCGCCCCTGTGTCTCAGCTGGAGGGTGGGAGGTAAGACACAAGTTATGGGGGAGCCCTCTGATGCCCCCGAGTGGCTCCCCCAGTTGCCTGGTGACCAATAGTGGGACAGGGTTGGGGGAGTAACTGGCGGCTGTAGGGGGGACAGGAGGGGGTTGGGCTTCTCTCCTTGATCCGTCATCAAGGGGCACAGGGGGTTCTCTTGTACCTAAAGGGGGGCCTGGCTATGCTGCAGTTTTTGAAATATCCGGGACCCCCTTGACAGAGCCGGAGCTAAAGCAGCTGAACTTATAGAGTCACTTCTACTGACACCAACGGCTCATTTCATTAAACCCCTCCCACCAATGTATTATTTTATAAGAAAACGACGCCCCTCACAATGAGGTGTCTATAAAAATATATTGCTCATATATAAAACCTGCTTCATGTCAATAAACCATTATCATAATAATATGCTTTTTAGTAAGTGCCATTGAGTAATTATAAACAGGAAAATTGCCATTTTAAAAAAAACAACGGCCACCCACTGGGATCGTATCATTCACAATGTACACAAACATGCTAGGTCACATGAGCCAATTAACAGACAGACTTGTGTCTTTTGCTTCAACACTTCTTCCTGTTACACTTAGAGCTGCAGTATTTCTGGTCAGGTGATCTCTTCCTGTTACACTTAGAGCTGCAGTATTTCTGGTCAGGTGATCTCTTCCTGTTACAGTTAGAGCTGCAGTATTTCTGGTCAGGTGATCTCTTCCTGTTACAGTTAGAGCTGCAGTATTTCTGGTCAGGTGATCTCTTCCTGTTACAGTTAGAGCTGCAGTATTTCTGGTCAGGTGATCTCTTCCTGTTACAGTTAGAGCTGCAGTATTTCTGGTCAGGTGATCTCTTCCTGTTACAGTTAGAGCTGCAGTATTTCTGGTCAGGTGATCTCTTCCTGTTACAGTTAGAGCTGCAGTATTTCTGGTCAGGTGATTTCTTCCTGTTACAGTTAGAGCTGCAGTATTTCTGGTCAGGTGATCTCTTCCTGTTACAGTTAGAGCTGCAGTATTTCTGGTCAGGTGATCTCTTCCTGTTACAGTTAGAGCTGCAGTATTTCTGGTCAGGTGATCTCTTCCTGTTACAGTTAGAGCTGCAGTATTTCTGGTCAGGTGATCTCTTCCTATTACAATTAGAGCTGCGGTATTTCTGGTCAGGTGATCTCTTCCTGTTACAGTTAGAGCTGCAGTATTTCTGGTCAGGTGATCTCTTCCTGTTACAGTTAGAGCTGCAGTATTTCTGGTCAGGTGATCTCTTCCTGTTACAGTTAGAGCTGCAGTATTTCTGGTCAGGTGATCTCTTCCTGTTACAGTTAGAGCTGCAGTTTTTCTGGTCAGGTGATCTCTTCCTGTTACACTTAGAGCTGCAGTATTTCTGGTCAGGTGATCTCTTCCTATTACAGTTAGAGCTGCAGTATTTCTGGTCAGGTGATCTCTTCCTGTTACAGTTAGAGCTGCAGTATTTCTGGTCAGGTGATCTCTTCCTGTTACAGTTAGAGCTGCAGTATTTCTGGTCAGGTGATCTCTTCCTGTTACAGTTAGAGCTGCAGTATTTCTGGTCAGGTGATCTCTTCCTGTTACAGTTAGAGCTGCAATATTTCTGGTCAGGTGATCTCTTCCTGTTACAGTTAGAGCTGCAGTATTTCTGGTCAGGTGATCTCTTCCTGTTACAGTTAGAGCTGCAGTTTTTCTGGTCAGGTGATCTCTTCCTGTTACACTTAGAGCTGCAGTATTTCTGGTCAGGTGATCTCTTCCTATAAACTGTTGCTCAATTATTCATTTTGGGCGTATAGTTTTCCTTTAATTCACTATAGGCCCCTGCCACCAATGTTTTTTTTAAAAAAATATTTTCTGGGGCCCCAATGTTTTTTTTAACTTGTAGTGGGGAGCCTAGACCAACCAATGTTTTCCAGTCAGACCATGGGAAAGAGAACAGCCCAGGAGCAGGAAGTAGAGAGAATCAGAGCTTTGTACCTGGCTAAGTAATGGGGGAGATTGGATTCACTTACCCAGGGGGAAGTTCCTGTCTGACCATGGGAAAGAGAACAGCCCAGGAAGTACAGAGAATCAGAGCTCTGTACCTGGGTAAGTACTGGGGGAGATTGGATTCACTTACCCAGGGGGAGGTTCCTGTCTGACCATGGGAAAGAGAACAGCCCAGGAGCAGGAAGTACAGAGAATCAGAGCTCTGTACCTGGGTAAGTACTGGGGGAGATTGTATTCACTTACCCAGGGGGAGGTTCCTGTCTGACCATGGGAAAGAGAACAGCCCAGGAGCAGGAAGTACAGAGAATCAGAGCTCTGTACCTGGGTAAGTACTGGGGGAGATTGGATTCACTTACCCAGGGGGAGGTTCCTGTCTGACCATGGGAAAGAGAACAGCCCAGGAGCAGGAAGTACAGAGAATCAGAGCTCTGTACCTGGGTAAGTACTGGGGGAGATTGTATTCACTTACCCAGGGGGAGGTTCCTGTCTGACCATGGGAAAGAGAACAGCCCAGGAGCAGGAAGTACAGAGAATCAGAGCTCTGTACCTGGGTAAGTACTGGGGGAGATTGGATTCACTTACCCAGGGGGAGGTTCCTGTCTGACCATGGGAAAGAGAACAGCCCAGGAGCAGGAAGTACAGAGAATCAGAGCTCTGTACCTGGGTAAGTACTGGGGGAGATTGGATTCACTTACCCAGGGGGAGGTTCCTGTCTGACCATGGGAAAGAGAACAGCCCAGGAGCAGGAAGTACAGAGAATCAGAGCTCTGTACCTGGGTAAGTACTGGGGGAGATTGGATTCACTTACCCAGGGGGAGGTTCCTGTCTGACCATGAGAGAGTACTAGGTAGAGATTGGATCCACTTGCCCAACAGGAGGTCCTAGACCTTAGTGCAGGGTATTACCCTGCTTCACACAGGGGTGCTATTAAAGCTGCCATGCTGTTTGATGCAAGTGGAGGAAGCCACTACATGTACACACTGCATTTATTTCAGGCAGGAGCGGCCATGTTGGTTCCCACGGGAGTGAGATTTTTGTGGAATTTATTCCTTTTCTTGAGCAGAATATTAAAAGGCAGAGGAGCAGAATAAAAACGTCTGTCTGGTCTTTATTGGAAAGTGTCTGTGCATTGCATAGTGAGGAGGCGCCTTCATGGAAGACATGAGGAAGAGGAGGAGCCACTGTCAGTCTATATACAAGTCACTATACACGGGTGCAGCCGGGGCCCTATATAGACTTATATACCAATATATATATATATAAATTTATAGACAGATACAAACACCTGCCACCAGGCCAAGGGGCAGGCTCCAATATTAAAGGGCGGAGCTTTTACTTTTCAATGGAACCTATAAGGGTGGAAAACATTTGGGCCAGCTAAGTGGGTGGCGCCAGTAGAACCCACGTCCCCTCCAGTGTCACATGATCAGTATTGCATGGGAGTGCTGCTGTGCCCATAACCCCACTCGCCTGAGTGACACTCCCACTGGCAGGAGCTGAGTACATGCAAACATGGGGCCCCAGTAGTGCAGCACGGGGGGGGGGGGCACAGACACAACCGTGTATCATGGAGGGTGCAGCACAGCAGTGAGGCGCCAGTTTGGGCGTAAGGGTTTCGGGGCAACAGGGGAGGAGTCTTCATTGCTATTGGCCCCTTTAAGCGCCACTTGTATCCCAGAATGCAGTGGGGCAGAGAAGAAACACACGTTGCACGTGGCACATAATGGTGAATGGTCATTGCACAGTTGGTCGCCCAGTTCCACATGGTTCAGTCTATAGACCCATTCCATTGGCTGAGGCTTCTGGGTAATGTATCCAATCCAATGGGTATAACTGGGCTATTGCTCTAGGAATAAGCCTCGGACCAATCAGACGAGGGCTGAACAGATCTGTGTCTCCCAGGGGAGGGGGTAGGGATCTTGGTAAATAGGAGGGGCCAAAGCTTGTAATGTTCAGTTCAGTACAAAGAGTGTACAAAATGGCACCAGTAGAGCAGACAGTGTTGGGTTAAAGCTGGGTCTCTGCTGGTTCCGGGTGGGAGGGGTCTCACAGGTTTCAGTGTGGGAGGAGCCATCCAAGCTGTATGTAAGAATGAGAGAGGCAGGGGTACTCAGGGGTGATAAGGCCAATAAATGTGATGGTCCCGTCCAAGGCTCTGCCAAATCCCGAGGGTATTATTGTCCTTGCAGGAGCCAAGGGGGTGTAGGCACTCGAGTTACAGAGCCCACCGACAGAGGGCGGAACATTTGGGCAGCCATGTTGTTCTTGGAGGCCACAAGTTTAAATGTCTCTAGGGGTCCTGAGAAACGGTCTCCTGGCCCCACCAACATTGCTTGGCACAAGGTCACACAGGAGCTGACGTGTCCTCAGCCGCCGGCCAGTGACCTTCACAATGTCCACAGTTTCCTTTACGGTTGAGTGTCGTCGTCTCTGCAAAGGAAGCGAAGAAACACAGAGAAGGGAGAGGGGGTCGCCTAATGCCAGACCCCTGCCTCTAGCTCTGTCCCAACCTGTTTGGTTTGGATTCTGCTAACAAGGCTTCCAACGTCAGTGCCATGGAGAGAGCTAGGAAGCCAGGAGCGTCATTATAAGGAGACAAACTGCAACTGTTAAGTGTAAGTGCTTCCTTTTGGGACTGCTCCCGCTGACGCTCTTCTCCAACTTTGGGATCTCCGGGTTGAAGTTATCTGAAATGAGGGAAAGAGACATAAAGCTGGCATAGTGCTTCCCTGTCTCCATATAATCAGCATTTAATATCAGGATCGTGATCAGACTGGTGAATTACAGAACAGTTAGTCTGACACTCACACAAGCAATGCACATTCAGTGCAGATACACTAGAAAGTAATAGCATTGAATGTGGTGGAGGAACACCCCCCCCATCCCCACCAGATACCATGAAAAATAAGGTAAGTAGGCAGGAAAGGGGCACTTACAATAAAGTCAGGGGCATGAGACCGCCAATTGTAGGAGAGGAAAGAGGGGGGAATGGGCAGGGCACAAAGAGGGGGAGACGGGCAGGGATAAGAGACGGGCAGGGGTAGGAGACGGGGCAAAGAGAGGAAGATGGGCAATAGTAGGAGGAGAGAAGACGGGCAGAGGCAGGAGAGCGGGAGATGTGCAGGTTACACGTAGATGCAATTCCTGTCTCAGGCTGCAGAGGGAGTTGGAAGTTTGAGCTCTTCCCTATAGACGTTACTGTAGGTTCTCGTCTGAGCACTTACCTAAATCCTCTATGTTGACGTCTGGGCCTATCGTGAACTGGGGCAGGGTCGGGGGATGTTTCTCTCCGGAGTGGGAGGCTGAAATGAGCAGAGACGCCTGTTAGTGACCCGACACTGGGAAAGTGCTGTAAGTTCTGCTGAACTGAATCGGTTCTTTCTGGTCAGTCCCGCGCACTACCCCCCCCCCCCAAGTGCCACTCTGATTCCCGTGCCAATATATCCTGGCAACTGTCTGTGGAACAATAGGGGGGAAGGGGGCAGTGCTGGAGGGGCAGATAGAGGGCGGGGCTGGTAGAGGGCGGGGCAGATAGAGGCGGGTACTTACTGCTGGCGCAGCACACAAACACTTTCATCTTCAGACAGGAGCGCCTGTGATTGTGCGTCGGTGTCGCTGAAACAGAGAGAAGAATCAGAACCTCATCACATACTGGAAGTGCCCCCCAATACCCCGGCACAGCCCCCTCCCCCATGCCCAGTACCCTGGCACCCCCCAGCGGCAGTTAGACTCACAGATATAGTAGTACTCGTGGCCGGCGTGGAACTCGTAGCCCAAGGAGAAGGCGCTGTACCGCTGGAACTTCTCGGAGAATTTGATTGGACTGTGGGGGACGTGGGGGCGGTTACACTCCCAGCGCTTGAAGCCCTGGCTGATGTTGCAGGTCCGGTAGCCCTCGTAGCTCACCATATAGAGGATGTACTGCTCCATCTTGTGCTCCACCACCGACTCATTGTAGTGGGGGCAATAGATATCCAGGTAATCGTTCACATCCACCTGCACCGTGTAGCCGTCCCGCCGCAGGCTGCAAAGAGAACAGTGTGAGAGGGGTGCAGGGAGTTGAAGGGCAGCAGAGAGAGCGGGTTAGAGGGGTGCAGGGAGTTGAAGGGCAGCAGAGAGAGCGGGTTAGAGGGGTGCAGGGAGTTGTGACTATGGGCAGCAGAGAGAGGGTTAGAGGGGTGCGGGGAGTTGTAGGGCAGCAGAGAGGGTTAGAGGGGTGCGGGGAGTTGTAGGGCAGCAGAGAGGGTTAGAGGGGTGCGGGGAGGGTTAGAGGGGTGCGGGGAGTTGTAGGGCAGCAGAGAGGGTTAGAGGGGTGCGGGGAGTTGTAGGGCAGCAGAGAGGGTTAGAGGGGTGCGGGGAGTTGTAGGGCAGCAGAGAGGGTTAGAGGGGTGTGGGGAGTTGTAGGGCAGCAGAGAGGGTTAGAGGGGTGTGGGGAGTTGTAGGGCAGCAGAGAGGGTTAGAGGGGTGTGGGGAGTTGTAGGGCAGCAGAGAGAGAGGTTTAGAGGGGTGCGGGGAGTTGTGACTAAGGGCAGCAGAGAGAGGGTTAGAGGGGTGCGGGGAGTTGTGACTACCGGCAGCAGAGGGAGGGTTATAGGGGTGCGGGGAGTTGTGACTAAGGGCAGCAGAGAGAGGGTTAGAGGGGTGCGGGGAGTTGTGACTAAGGGCAGCAGAGAGAGGGTTCAAGGGGTGCGGGGAGTTGTGACTAAGGGCAGCAGAGGGAGGGTTAGAGGGGTGCGGGGAGTTGTGACTAAGGGCAGCAGAGAGAGGGTTAGAGAGTTGTCGGCCCATCCCTGCATGAGTAGCGTGTGCAATGAATGGGTTAATTTGCTGACAATCACTCATTCCTTTAGCAGGAGAAGAATAACTCCCTGCAGCAACTTTGCTTTCCCATTTGACAGCAGCACCCCAGAAAGTATCACCCCACAGCCTCCCTTATGTATGTGGAGGGTCCAGAGGTGAGAGGGAGGGAATACACGTGAGACAAAGAAGGGGTGCCAGGATACAGGGGGCACAAGAGAACAATACACACATTACATATAACAGTGATTTCAGCAGTTGGCCACTGGGGGGCGCTGCACCCCTATATTACAAGAAGCAGATAAAGGAGACCCCTGGGCACAGAGCCCCCTCTCTCCCTGATAAACATTCTGCTCATACACTGGGTGTACTTTCCCTTGGACTGTGTGCAGCGCTGCAGCCTATGGAGGTGCCATGAGCTATAGGTACAACCCATACACTTATTTGGCTTCAGTCTCCCCTCACACCTGCCACACATGGACCCCACTAGTTTCTGTTGCAGCCGTGTATCTTCCCAGCAGCCCCTCAGAGCCCTCTACTCTCTGCAATTACTGCCCCCTATACAAGTCTATGGGATACAATGGAGCTTCTTCACTTTAGGGGCCCCACAAACAGCAGGGCCCACACGGTTACTTGTGGCCCCTACACCCCAGCAGTAGCTGCGCTATAGAGCAGCTGGGGGACACAGACACATGTGATCATCCCCCTTCTCTTACTCACGGAATAATCCCCCCCAATAAACAGAACTTCATCCATCAACTCATACTGCAAAAGAAGAATACTGCCAACATGAACCCATACGTAACATAAGTACTACTATAGTTTATATAAACAAGCTGGTGTGTAGCCATGGGGGCAGCCATTCAAGCACAGGATACACAGTAGATAACAGATAAGTACTACTATAGTTTATATAAACAAGCTGCTGTGTATCCATGGGGGCAGCCATTCAAGCACAGGATACACAGTAGATAACAGATAAGTACTACTATAGTTTATATAAAAGAATCTGAAGAATCCCATTGTACTATAGTAGTATTTATCTATTATACAGACTGTATATCCCCCACTGTCCCTCATTTGGTATCACTCACATATCAGCGCAGAGATCAGCTATAGACACATATAAAATACACATCTCCCGGCTGCTGAACATAATCCCTGGGAATTGCTGGAAAGTGAGCCCGAGCTTTGTGACTAACAGCCCAGTACTGAGCCGCCATATGCACAGCCCGAGCCTGGAGCAACTCTGAGTTTAGTGTCAGCTCATACATTGAAGTGTGAGTGTGTAAGTGTGAGTGTGTAAGTGTGAGTGTGTAAGTGTGAGTGTGTAAGTGTGAGTGTGTAGGTGCCTAGTGTATAAGGCACAAGGATTAATGGCACCCGGGAGAAGCTCAGTATGGTGCCCCTATAGACATGGCCATTCCACATGTGACAGTAATGGTGCCATATATACTGAATGCTGGGACACATCCCAGGTGCTGCTGTATATATATATATACTGTATGTATGGCTGACAGAAGAGTGCCCATTATATATATATATATATATATATACACACACACACACTATATGTATACAGGCAGGGAGGAAGAAATGGAGGCAGTGACGGCACAATGGGTGAATGATGAGCTCTTTTATTTGCCATTAAATGAAGTCAGATTGTCGATAGCCTGGCACGCTGGGTGCACAGAGAAGGGTCTCGTCTCATGGGCTGGCACTCTGCAGCAAGCCAAGCAGAGAAGTGGCAATTTCCATGCTAATATAAGCCAGCAATGGGCAGGGATGGGAAGCTGTTACCTGCTAAACAATCTGGCAATAAGAGCAGCCCATTAGGTTTCATTTGTGCCGGGAAATGGGATTCCTCCACTTACTGCCTCACTTTGGTGCTGCCCCCTGGTACTGTCAGTTCCAGGTTGGGGTACAGGGTAACAGGCAGTGACAGCCTCACCCCCCCCATTACGCTATGGGTGTCAGATTAATGGAGTAAATCATGAGCACCCCTCACCTTCAATAGCGCCATCACTAGGGACCCGCAAATTAAATACGTCCCAAAATGGAGAATATTGAGCAATTTCTAAAGGTTGTTTTTCCATAGATTGCGCCCAAGCCTGCGAGCTCAGAGCTGATTTACGTGGCAGTGCCAAGCGTCTATTCAGAGGCCACGGCATCAGCAACGACTGCCCCAGAGCAGCTTTATTGGCCTCACTTACAAACACAGCTGCAAAATAGCACAAGGGCAGTTGCCCATAGCAACCAGGCCCTCCCTTTCATTTTCTAGCTGATTGGCTGCTATGGGAAACTGCACTCATGGGGTTAAGCACCACTGTTTGTAAACATGGCCGTAGATCAGTGGGGGCCAATTGCTTTGGTCATGGGAAGGTGCTGGGAGTTGCAGTGTAACAGGTGGAGAGCATTAGATGGCAGAGGTGCTGGGAGTTGCAGTGTAACAGGTGGAGAGCATTAGATGGCAGAGGTGCTGGGAGTTGCAGTGTAACAGGTGGAGAGCATTCGATGGCAGAGGTGCTGGGAGTTGCAGTGTAACAGGTGGAGAGCATTAGATGGCAGAGGTGCTGGGAGTTGCAGTGTAACAGGTGGAGAGCATTAGATGGCAGAGGTGCTGGGAGAATTAAGCATTAACCTCTATTTCCCCGGGCACAACACAGGAGTGTGCCAGCCAATAGCCGGGCATCTTCCATCTTTAATAGAACTTCATTAAAGCCCTGGCAATGGTTTCTCTGCTAGAGTCGTTCCAGGCTGCCCATGAGAACGTCAGGGCTGGGGAATAGACATGCCAACCCCACCTACACAACAAGCAAAATGATTGGCTGCCACCAAACCTCCACGTACAGGAGCTGAAGGGGCTGCTGGGAAATGGAGTCACCAACGTCTGAGTGGCCACAGATCTGCCACTAATTTCCATCCGGCGGCAGACGGTGCTGGAGCCATTAGTGGTGTCACCTTTAATTCAGCCTTATTGCTAAGTGACGGCTCCAGCGCTTCCAGGCGTCTCAGGCTCCAGGGGCAAAATCCCAGAGAAATCCGGACTGGTTCTGATGAAAGGAATGGATCCCAGCGTGGTACAGTGGAAGCAGGCAAGTAGCGGTGAGAGGTTGGCATGGGGTGGGCATACAGTCTGAGAGACGGTACAATATGACTGGCACAGAGTAGCAGCATGGCATCTCCCACCAGGCCAATAACCTTTAATGACCTGGGAGCCTGGCCAGGGAGGGCACAGAACACTAAGTTCTTATAGAGCCCATTGTGCCCGTGTGATTGGGCCCAGGAGACGAGGCACAAAATAAAGACATTATTGGCACAGTCCCCCGGGGAAGGAGCTGCCATCACAACAACAAGGAGCTCAGCTGAGGAACGGGAGTCTGGGCCCCTCCTGGGACAGAACAACAACACAAGGAAACCCTCCTGTCAGTAAACACGAGACATCTGGCAGAGAATTAGGTTACTCTTATTCCTACATCTGCCTACAGGGGGCACCACTGCCAGCCCCATCATCTGCCCATCTGCAAACATCTTCCTACCCCAGCCTGGGGGTAATCTGCACTGCTGCTCCTTCCTTTATACATACGTGATCTGCACTGTTGCTCCTGCCTTTATACACACGTATCCTGCACTGCTGCTCCTGCTTTTATATACACACACATGTAAACTGCACTGCTGCTCCTGCCTTTATAAACAAATTATCTGCACTGCTGCTCCTGCCTTTATACACACATATCCTGCACTGCTGCTCCTGCCTTTATACACACATATCCTGCACTGCTGCTCCTGCCTTTATACACACATATCCTGCACTGCTGCTCCTGCCTTTATACACACATATCCTGCACTGCTGCTCCTGCCTTTATACACACATATCCTGCACTGCTGCTCCTGCCTTTATACACACATATCCTGCACTGCTGCTCCTGCCTTTATACACACATATCCTGCACTGCTGCTCCTGCCTTTATACACACATTCGCTGCACTGCTGCTCCTGCCTTTATACACACACGTGATCTGCACTGCTGCTCCTGCCTTTATACACATGTATCCTGCACTGCTGCTCCTGCCTTTATACACACATATCCTGCACTGCTGCTACTGCTTTTATACACACACACATATCCTGCACTGCTGCTCCTGCCTTTATACACACATATCCTGCACTGCTGCTCCTGCCTTTATACACACATATCCTGCACTGCTGCTCCTGCCTTTATACACACATATCCTGCACTGCTGCTCCTGCCTTTATACACACACATGTAAACTGCACTGCTGCTCCTGCCTTTATACACACACATGTAAACTGCACTGCTGCTCCTGCCTTTATACACACGTATCCTGCACTGCTGCTCCTGCTTTTATATACACACACATGTAAACTGCACTGCTGCTCCTGCCTTTATAAACAAATTATCTGCACTGCTGCTCCTGCCTTTATACACACATATCCTGCACTGCTGCTCCTGCCTTTATACACACATATCCTGCACTGCTGCTCCTGCCTTTATACACACATATCCTGCACTGCTGCTCCTGCCTTTATACACACATATCCTGCACTGCTGCTCCTGCCTTTATACACACATATCCTGCACTGCTGCTCCTGCCTTTATACACACATATCCTGCACTGCTGCTCCTGCCTTTATACACACATTCGCTGCACTGCTGCTCCTGCCTTTATACACACACGTGATCTGCACTGCTGCTCCTGCCTTTATACACACATATCCTGCACTGCTGCTCCTGCCTTTATACACACATATCCTGCACTGCTGCTCCTGCCTTTATACACACATATCCTGCACTGCTGCTCCTGCCTTTATACACACATTCGCTGCACTGCTGCTCCTGCCTTTATACACACACGTGATCTGCACTGCTGCTCCTGCCTTTATACACATGTATCCTGCACTGCTGCTCCTGCCTTTATACACACATATCCTGCACTGCTGCTACTGCTTTTATACACACACACATATCCTGCACTGCTGCTCCTGCCTTTATACACACATATCCTGCACTGCTGCTCCTGCCTTTATACACACATATCCTGCACTGCTGCTCCTGCCTTTATACACACATATCCTGCACTGCTGCTCCTGCCTTTATACACACACATGTAAACTGCACTGCTGCTCCTGCCTTTATACACACACATGTAAACTGCACTGCTGCTCCTGCCTTTATACACACGTATCCTGCACTGCTGCTCCTGCTTTTATACACACACATGTAAACTGCACTGCTGCTCCTGCCTTTATACACACGTGATCTGCACTGCTGCTCTTGCCTTTATACACACGTATCCTGCACTGCTGCTCCTGCCTTTATACACACACATGTAAACTGCACTGCTGCTCCTGCCTTTATACACAAATTATCTGCACTGCTGCTCATGCCTTTATACACACATGTATCCTGCACTGCTGCTCCTGCCTTTATACACACACATTCTCTGCACTGCTGCTCCTGCCTTTATACACACATTCGCTGCACTGCTGCTCCTGCCTTTATACACACACGTGATCTGCACTGCTGCTCCTGCCTTTATACACATATACGTATTTTACACTGCTGCTCCTGCCTTTATACACACATGTATCCTGCACTGCTGCTTCTGCCTTTATACACACGTATCCTGCACTGCTGCTCCTGCTTTTATACACACACATGTAAACTGCACTGCTGCTCCTGCCTTTATACACAAATTATCTGCACTGCTGCTCCTGCCTTTATACACACATATCCTGCACTGCTGCTACTGCTTTTATACACACACATGTATCCTGCACTGCTGCTCCTGCCTTTATACACACATTCTCTGCACTGCTGCTCCTGCCTTTATACACACACGTGATCTGCACTGCTGCTCCTGCCTTTATACACATATACGTATTTTGCACTGCTGCTCCTGCCTTTATACACACATATCCTGCACTGCTGCTACTGCTTTTATACACACACATGTATCCTGCACTGCTGCTCCTGCCTTTATACACACATACGTATCTTGCACTGCTGCTCCTGCCTTTATACACATATATGTATCTTGCACTGCTGCTTCTGCCTTTATACACATATATGTATCTTGCACTGCTGCTCCTGCCTTTATACACATATACGTATCTTGCACTGCTGCTCCTGCCTTTATACACACACATGTATCCTGCACTGCTGCTCCTGCCTTTCCACATATGCACTGCTGATGTGCCCCCCATTTTGTGTCAGTGCAGGGAGCATGAGGGTGCTGGGAGTAGGAGGGTGCTGGGAGTGGGAGGCAAGACAAGGCTGAGTTACCGATTACACAGACGGTTGCGGCTGCTGAGCAAATTAGCAGAGGCTAATGAGGCTCTGGGAGGAAGGAGCGGAACTAAAGAGGATTTCTCACCCTGTTAACATTAAATCCCTTTTTATTCCCTCAAGTTCAGCCTTCCGGGAGTCGCTCATTGATTAATTCATTGCCCTCACATCCACTGTTTCCTAATCTCACTGACACGGGATAGACACGGGATGGACACGGGATAGACACGGGATAGAAGTGTCTGATCAGCGCCGCTGCCTGTGACCCTGCGGTCCCGCTCAATTAATTATTAAACTGCCATTCACTGCGGCTCCTGCTCTGGAATAAACTGGCGGCTACACAAACCCACTCCGACAAGCAGGAACAGCCTGTCCTTGGGGAGATCACTGGGGAGATCACTGGGGAGATCACTGGGGAGATCACTGGGGTTCCATATCCTCCCATTAAACACCCAGTGGGCACAAGCCCAGCCTCTGAAAGCCAACACCATGCCCGCTGTGTTATTGCTTATTGGCCAATTAGTACCACACACAGTAATCCTGTCCTGTTTGCCATCCGACCCAACAACATTGGCGACAAGGGAAACAAGCGGTAACACAATTCTCTTTCCCTCAAACACACACGTACCATACAGCCATGTATTGCCCATCACCCAATGGCACAATGCCCTCTGTCCTCCATCACCCAATGGCACAATGCCCTCTGCCCTTCATCACCCAATGGCACAATGCCCTCTGTCCTTCCTCACCCAATGGCACAATGCCCTCTGCCCTTCCTCACCCAATGGCACAATGCCCCCTGCCCTTCATCACCCAATGGCACAATGCCCCCTGCCCTTCATCACCCAATGGCACAATGCCCTCTGCCCTTCCTCACCCAATGGCACAATGCCCCCTGCCCTTCATCACCCAATGGCACAATGCCCTCTGCCCTTCCTCACCCAATGGCACAATGCCCCCTGCCTTTCCTCATCACCAGCCAACACACAGGCCACTCCCTCTGCCAGGCCTGAGGGCACAATGGAGGAAATAACATCATGGCACAGAGCGACATGGGCCTGAGTGAGATGCCCAAAAGTTGGTGATGCAAAGACCTATCAGATAAGCACAGTGTGCGTATACACACACACACATACATATATACATATACACACACACACACACACACACACGTTGCCGAGTGTCACACTCACTGCTCAGGTCGGCCATTGCTGTCAGTCACGGGCTGATTTTGCGGATTGAAAGTTCCGATTGGATGAACAAAACAGGGCTCAGGAGGGACAAGATGTGATTGGAGAGTCAGATGCCTGTGTCACTCATCTGTCAGGAGCCGCAGGGACCCCCAAGACTCTCAGCCGCAGCCTATTCACTCCCTGGTACATCTCTCACCTCAGGGTAACATGAAGAAGGTGCATTACTGCCCTGGCACACAGAATGGGGAATTGTGTCACAATTAGCTTCTGCACCCCCATCCCATCCATGGCTACCCACAATGCACTGCTCTCTGACTACTGGGACTCAGTGCTGGGTTAGTTTGATAAATGAGGAGGGATGTGGGGCCGTTATTAACTAAACAAAGAGGATTTATAGATATATTTATATGGGGGGGGTTAAATTGCACTCCCTGCCCCAGTGCACATTTGGTTATTCCCACCCAATCAGGTGCAGGGGCTGGGGGGACATTACTGATGGAACTCAAGCATACTAGAGCTAATGTGTAATGCACTGCACTTACCCACATTACTTGTTTGATACACTGACAGATAGGAGAGAAGAGAGCTCAGCTACACAAGAGCAAACAAAACTACTGAAAAAGTGAGCACACCCCCCCCTTATAGACTCCGCAACATATCAGCCCCCCAACCTGATTATACTAATTAAACACTTTGTTGCTTCATAAACACAATCTGGTCTCTAAGGGAAACAATCTCACAAATATTTTCTACTTCTTCCACCTGCAATGTCAGCCGCAAACAACCCAGCACCCTAAGGACTCTGCTGACACCCAATCACCCCAAACTGCAGACAAGGAGCCCCCAATGCTGGGTTGGAACCGATGCATCACACTCCAGTAATGAAACAACATCTGATAAATACGTTTTTTAAAATTCCTTCCCAATGGGTTGCACCACCCTGATGGAATCCTCTGCTGTAATACTCCATAAAGCAGGACAGGACTGATAGGATCAGATAGGATCTGTGCAGCCACTGGGACAGAATGTTCTGTTATACAGATAGCTAGAATCTCAGCTGCCATAAAGCAGGACAGGACTGCTGCTTACAATGGGGATCAGATAGGATCTGTGCAGCCACTGGGACAGAATGTTCTGTTATACAGATAGCTAGAATCTCAGCTGCCATAAAGCAGGACAGGACTGCTGCTTAGAATGGGGATCTGATAGGATCTGTGCAGCCACTGGGACAGAATGTTCTGTTATACAGATAGCTAGAATCTCAGCTGCCATAAAGCAGGACAGGACTGCTGCTTACAATGGGGATCAGATAGGATCTGTGCAGCCACTGGGACAGAATGTTCTGTTATACAGATAGCTAGAATCTCAGCTGCCATAAAGCAGGACAGGACTGCTGCTTACAATGGGGATCAGATAGGATCTGTGCAGCCACTGGGACAGAATGTTCTGTTATACAGATAGCTAGAATCTCAGCTGCCATAAAGCAGGACAGGACTGCTGCTTACAATGGGGATCAGATAGGATCTGTGCAGCCACTGGGACAGAATGTTCTGTTATACAGATAGCTAGAATCTCAGCTGCCATAAAGCAGGACAGGACTGTTGCTTACAATGGGGATCAGATAGGATCTGTGCAGCCACTGGGACAGAATGCTCTGTTATACAGATAGCTAGAATCTCAGCTGCCATAAAGCAGGACAGGACTGCTGCTTACAATGGGGATCAGATAGGATCTGTGCAGCCACTGGGACAGAATGTTCTGTTATACAGATAGCTAGAATCTCAGCTGCCATAAAGCAGGACAGGACTGCTGCTTACAATGGGGATCAGATAGGATCTGTGCAGCCACTGGGACAGAATGTTCTGTTATACAGATAGCTAGAATCTCAGCTGCCATAAAGCAGGACAGGACTGCTGCTTACAATGTAGATCAGATAGGATCTGTGCAGCCACTGGGACAGAATGTTCTGTTATACAGATAGCTAGAATCTCAGCTGCCATAAAGCAGGACAGGACTGTTGGTGTTGCAAAGGCCTATCAGATAAGCACAGTGCAACCCCTGCAACTATTAAGGATGATGCAGTTGTGCAGAGCCTCAGCCTGTGTAACCCCACTCATCATTCCACTGAAGGGTAATTTCGGAGCGTACACTTGGGGAGTCACTATTCTCTAGAGTCACAGTGCTTGGCAGTCACATACAGCACAGCAGCGCATTGCAGGAGTAGTGTGAGCAGGGAGCCTAGGTAGATATTCCTGGGTCCCACAGGGTGTCTATAATATCCACACTCCCACTAATTGGAGGAATTGTACCCAAAACAAACAGTAAAATCATGTGAGATTCTGAGAGCTACAACTCCCTGCGAGTCCTGTGGCAATAAGCTGAGCGCATGCAGACCCCCCAGTGTCACTACATCGCTCTTATTATCGGGGACAAGGAGAAATATGGGTTAAAATATTCAGTTCCTGGCTCGGCTCATGAATTATACATTTGGGGGGAGGGGAGGTCTCCATTATTCCCCAACATTAAACACAGCCAAGCATAGGTGGAGTCGGGGTGCAGACGGGCCCTCGACCTTGCGAGTCTTTCATGTTGAGCAGCAGAAAATGATGAAAAAATAAAACTTGCCCCCAAGTCTTAACAGCATTGAGGTCTTTGTCAGAACCGAGGAGGAACCTGGAACTGGGGTGGAATTCCAAACGAATGGGCCCCTGCGCCCCTTACTGACGGCCAATAAACTGCATTTTAGAAACCCCAGTGTGGGGAGGGCTACATTAGAGTGTAAGCTTATCAGGTTTGTTGTCAGTGGGTAAGTGGTTTACTGCTGCTGATCAGACAATCCATTACTTTTCTTTCACTTTGATTTATCTGCTGCTCTCGCCTGGGATTTGCTGTAGTATAGGAAATATTGTAGCGGCCCCCCATGCACCCACCTCTGGGACCCTCACAATCTTCCCCCGTTACTAACAAGCAGATGCCAGGGACACAATGTCCTTCCCGCATGTTCCCCCTACAACAAGCTGCATGCACCCCAATAACTACAATGTCTCCCTGAGCCCAGTATGAGTGCTCGGTGCATAAGGGAGTACAGAATACAGGGACCCACATATACAAGGGTGCAAGAGACACAATTCAGGACAGCCCCTCTTTTTGTGCTCCATGAGCCTCCATGGGTTAAAGCTACAGTGATATCTCCTATTATGTGGGATGGGTGCCGTCTGGCTAAAATATTCTAAGAAGAAACTCAATAGAGTCAGTTCTGAAGTGCTACCTACTAGAGGGGTGCCCCCTGGCTGAGATATTCTAGGGGCTGCGAGTCACTGGGCAGAGATACTTTGGGCACAAGAAGAAACACGATACAGACGTTTCAGGAGCTGCATGTGACCTGGCATTGGGGAGTTACCTACCTGAGATATTATGTGGGGTGGATGCCACCTGGCTGAGATATTCTAGGGGTTGGGAGCCACTGTCAGGGTCACTATGGCTGCTGACACATGACCTTCCATTAAATGGAAGGGAATCAATAACCGATTGAATAAAAGGGAATCGATGACTGATTAAATGGAAGGAAATCAATAACCGATTGAATCAAAAGGGAATCAATAACCGATTGAATAAAAGGGAATCAATAACCGATTGAATAAAAGGGAATCAATAACCGATTGAATAAAAGGGAATCAATAACCGATTGAATGAAAGGGAATCAATAACTGATAGAATAAAAGGGAATCTTTTGTCTCTGCTCTAACTAAACTGGGCATGCGCGTGTGCCTGCTGCTGAAAGTCCATTAGACGCATTTCCCTGCATCTCGCTCACTTGCCCCCCCCCCCATTCCTGCAGCTGTCATAAAAGTTTAAAGTAACAGCGCACGGCGGGTCCATTTGAGCCACTCAGAGAAGGTCGGGAGGCCTAAATTAGCAACATGCTCGTTCTGCATCACACAAAGCTCTGCCGGACCCGTGGATTCATTTTATATTTACTGCTTGTCTCAGCTCTCTACACTCAGCCCCCCAACACCCCCTGATTTACATGAACAGCCAGTAAACAAGCAGAAACTATACATATACACATACATATCTACTGAAATGTGCACTTGGGCAAAGGATAGAGATAAGAAGCAACATGAGCAGCGAGTCTAAACTCAAGTCTGGCCTGACAACAAGGAGGATAAAGGCAGAGTTATACCAGAACATTATCTTCTGTACATTCAGTCGACCCACACATATACATATATATATATATATATATATATATATATATATATATATATATATATATATATATATATATATGTGGTCATACACAATAGGGTTCCCTTTCCATTCTTCTGTTTATTCAGGTTCACAATGAAAAAAAAAAAAAAAACGGAGGTACCTCTGGATTTCCAAAGCCCTTTACACGTTCTGAAAACCGCATGAAACTATTTAGCAGTAGCTGTAATGCCAGCTTAAAGGGATACAGTTAATAGTGCTGCTCCAGCAGAATTCTGCACTAAAATCGTTTCTCAAAAGAGCAAACAGATTTTTTTATATTTAATTTTGAAATCTGACATATTGTCCATTTCCCAGCTGCCCCTACTCATGTGACTTGTGCTCTGATAAACTTCAGTCACTCTTTACTGCTGTACTGCAAGTTGCAGTGATATCACCCCCTCCCTTCCCCCCCCCAGCAGCCTAACAACAGAACAATGGGAAGGTAACCAGATAGCAGCTCCCTAACACAAGATAACAGCTGCCTGGTAGATCTAAGAACAGCACTCAATAGTAAAATCCAGGTCCCACTGAGACACATTCAGTTGCATTGAGTAGGAGAAACAACAGCCTGCCAGAAAGCAGTTCCATCCTTAAATGCGGGCTCTTTCTGAAATCACATGACCAGGCAAAATGACCTGAGATGCACTTGCAACTACACACCAATAATACAACTGCAGTGTAAAGTGTCATTTAGAAATAAAAACATCATAAAAATCATCCCTTTAAGGCGGATGATGACAAAAAGATTTGTAGTGGTTAAAACAAGGCCAAATGCAAGGGCAGACAAGGCCAAATGCAAGAGCAGACAAGGCCAAATGGAAGAGCAGACAAGGCCGAGACAAGGCCAAGTGCAAGAGCAGACAAGGCCGAGACAAGGCCAAATGCAAGAGCAGACAAGGCCAAACAAGAGCAGACCAGGCCAAGGTAAGAGCAGACCAGGCCAAGGTAAGAGCAGACAAGGCCAAATGCAAGAGCAGACAAGGCCAAGTGCAAGAGCAGACAAGGCCAAACAAGAGCAGACCAGGCCAAGGTAAGAGCAGACCAGGCCAAGGTAAGAGCAGACCAGGCCAAGGTAAGAGCAGACCAGGCCAAGGTAAGAGCAGACCAGGCCAAGGTAAGAGCAGACCAGGCCAAGGTAAGAGCAGACAAAGCCAAATGCAAGAGCAGACAAAGCCAAATGCAAGAGCAGACAAGGCCAAACAAGAGCAGACCAGGCCAAGGTAAGAGCAGACCAGGCCAAGGTAAGAGCAGACAAGGCCAAGGTAAGAGCAGACAAGGCCAAATGCAAGAGCAGACAAGGCCAAGTGCAAGAGCAGACAAGGCCAAGTGCAAGAGCAGACAAGGCCAAGTGCAAGAGCAGACAAGGCCAAATGCAAGAGCAGACAAGGCCAAATGCAAGAGCAGACCAGGCCAAGGTAAGAGCAGACCAGGCCAAGGTAAGAGCAGACCAGGCCAAGGTAAGAGCAGACCAGGCCAAATGCAAGAGCAGACAAGGCAAAAGAAGACAAGGCCAAGGCAAGGCCAAGTGCAAGAGCAGACAAGGGCAAGTCCAAGAGCAGACATGGCCAAGGCAAGGCCAAATGCAAGGGTACACAAAGCGGGTCAAGGCCAAATGCAAGAGCAGACAAGGCATAGAAAAAGGCCCAATGCCACAGCACACAAGGCCAAGACAAGTTCAAATGCCAGAGCACACAAGACCAAGACAGGGCCAAGTATCACATCTGAGCCTGTGTGTCAAACGTTGTGTTAAGGGTACAACCATTCCTTCTAACGGGGATACCAAGAGGGCTACTATTGATTTCCTTTTGTATGTACTTATTTGCCAGCCAATTATGAGAGGTCCGCAGATAAGGATTCAATTTCAGTTGTCTTGGAACTAGCTGGTGTGACGATACAGAAAAAAACCTCATCAGGAGTGAAACCGCAATACATG
The DNA here is from genome assembly GCA_038501925.1 of Xenopus petersii. Lineage (NCBI taxonomy): Eukaryota > Metazoa > Chordata > Amphibia > Anura > Pipidae > Xenopus > Xenopus petersii. The sequence goes on from CM076687.1 coordinate 672,345, forward strand.
CACATAAAGGTTTCCTAGTGTCGGGATCCCAACAGTGGCAAGATACAAAAATCTTCAGTATGATGCACCCTTGCATGATCTGTGCCACGGGGGGGGGGGGGGGGCATCAGGAACAGGAGTAAGCCCTGATATAGCCAACTAAATTGGCAGCTAAGAGAGATCAGGTGCAGATGACTTAGAAGATTAGTATATGCCATCAAAATGTTTAGCAGTGGCCTTTATCCTGCTCTTTATTTGTTATGTCCTATAAGGATAAGGGATGAGAAAGACACTCTAAGCAGCAATGGCTGTGAAACATTAGAGAAGGGGCATAATAAAAATGATGGGGGGGGTATATAAGATGGGAGGTAAGAAAGTGCATATGTCGCCATATAGACATAAGAGCATCATCATCTCGGCTCGGAGCTGAAGGTCACACAAGCCATCAGACAAAGACATCTCTATGCATGGAGAATCCTTAATAACCCAGCCTGAGATATAGTAGTACAGTAATAGGGAAGATTTCTTTTCCATTATACAAAGGCTGGAGACTTGGGCTTTGTGCCGTACATTATGATGTAACACGGAAGTCATAATTAGATGATTGCAATTAAGAGTACAGGGGTAAAAGAGGACACATTTCAGTTGGTGGGGGAGGGAGTGAGCCTTTGTTGGGAATTTGGAAGGGGATCAACACCCACCAGACATAGGATCTGGCACCTTACTCACGGATAGGGCAGCTCAGATAGCTCTGTCTATTACAGTACGGGGTCTCATTGTCAGAGGCAATGGTTTTAGAACATTTTTAAAAAAATTCATTCTAAGTATCATGAGGGTGTAATGGAGGGAGAGCAAGGGAGGTGGGGAACATCCGCCACACAGACCAGCTGGATTCCTTAACTGGAGGAGAAGGTCTCCTTTAAGCAGCGAAGACAAGAAGCTCCACATCTTCTGCATGACTGAGTTTTTAGGACAAGCTCTGCCAAGTAACACCTTCGATTGATGTCAGACCGGCCCCCGCAGCTCTCCCAGGCCCCTTTACTGAGTGTACAGAGACCAGCCCCCATCCAACACAACAATAGCTCTCTAACACTGGGTCTTGAATGTACGGATGCAAAGCACTCTGGGTCACAACCAAGAATTCCAAAAACCTTTCTACTGGGTCCTCTTACTCTCTGGTGATGGATCTCATGCATTCCACAGTGGGAGTGCAACCCAACAACAAGCAAGGTGTTGTCCATCTGCAATAAGCCCATACTGGGACAGGCAGGTCCGGAAGCAAGTTCTACAGGTGTTACAGAGCCTGCACTCTTGGTTATATTAGTACCTCTTAAGGTGGGTAAGAAACCACTGGCACTCAAAGGGCAGGTGCAAGCAGGGACAATCCCTTGCGTTTATTCACAGAAAATGCAACGTTTCGGAGTCTGACCCCAAAACGTTGCATTTTCTGTGAATAAACGCAAGGGATTGTCCCTGCTTGCACCTGCCCTTTGAGTGCCAGTGGTTTCTTACCCATTTGATGTTGGAGGGTGCCGACCCCTTCGTCACCGTGCACCGGGCAATCAACACGAAGGCCAGGGAGTGCGAGAAGAGCTTTTCATCTGTACCTCTTAAGCTGGCCATAGACGCAAAAATCCGATCGTACGAATCAATGTGCTATCGGACTTTCCCATCTCCTGACCTGCCACTAACTATTCAGATCAAAGTCCTACCATTCCGACCAAATACAGTGGTTAAAGAACAGATCAGCCGATGTTCTGCACCTGACAGCAATCTTACGATAAACAAAGCTAGTGACTGTCACCCACTGAAAATCGTATGATCAGCAATACACGCAGCGATATTACCCACAGCCGACAGAAATGTTCTAACCTGTCTGATCGACCAAACGACCGATCTCCGTCGGACGAAAAATGTCGGGACTCTCCACACGCGTACGATGAGATCTTTGAGTCTATGGGCAGCTTTAAACAAAAGCCCTCATTTTCATGTGACAATGTGTCTTTCATTTGCCCGAGATTATGATCTAAATACAACCCTTCTGTTATTTAAGGCTACAATAATCTCCGTGGCTCGTCTGGGCCACAAAAGACCAGGGCACAACTCACTGTTTGATTTGAGACCCATTCCAACTGAAGCAACACAACAAGCAGCCATTAAATGATTTGTACTGATGCATTCCTCATATGCGCCCTCGCTCTTCTCCCCACCGCCCCGCTCTGCTGGAAGAACATACATTCGGCTTTACAGTCAGCAGCCAGAGTCCCTCGGGACCTGAGCGCAGGTTCTATGCTTGTCAGCTCAGCGAGCCAACTGGCATTTCTAAGCAGCCTGTGACTGGCGGCTCTCCTGTCCTGCTGCGAAGGATTTACACACTGCCAGCGCCCTGCTTCTCTGCCCTTTTACTGATCACAGTTGCCCATCGATCACAAACACAACAAAAAGTTCTATTGATTCATGGTTTTCCCACCCTGCTGCAAGCAACATGCAAAGGCAAAGTATTATTGATCTGGGGGGGGGATGAGAAAACACATTTCTACCATTGGGATGGAGTGTGCAACATTCCCCAAAACAGGCTGCCCTCTTTTGGTAGGTCTCCATACACAAATGGCTTCGTTATTCACACGCACAGACAGATGGACAGAAGAAATGATCAAATGTATGCTCACTGAGTTCCTATTAGACTAGGAGCCACTTCTCTTTAATAGGATGTTCCACAGCTAGACATGAGCCACTTGTCCTTGATAGGCCAGTTCCATATGAAACATGACATGAGCCACTTTTTTTTGATAGGCAGTTCCACAGTTCCACAGAAGCAACTTCTCCATGATAGGCCAATTCCACAACTAGACAGGAGCCAGTTTTCTTTGATAGGCCAGTTCCACAGCTAGACAGGAGTTAAGGTGGCCATACACGGGCCGATAAAAGCTGCCGACAGACTGTGTCGGCAGCTTATTGGCCCGTGTATGGGGGCCCCCGACGGGCTTCCCCGATCGAGATCTGGCCGAAAGTCGGGCAGATCTCGATCGGATGGGTTTAAAAACCCCGTTGGATCGCGGGAGCATCTGTTCGTTGATGCGGTCCCGCGATCCAACCGCCCATTTGCGAATGCTAGGATCCGATCGTTGGGCCCTAGGGCCCACGATCGGATCTGCCCGATATTGCCAACCTCAAGGTGGGCATATCGGAGGGAGATCCGCTCATTTGGCGACATCACCAAACGAGCGGATCTATCAATGTATGGCCACCTCTACTTGTCCAACTTCCCAGTTCCGTCTTATTGTGACTCACTAACTCCTGGGATAAACCAAGAATCTACAGCGTGTATTCCCACGGTTAAGGTGGCCATAGACGTAACAATTACAATCTTTCTTGGAAAAGATGTTTCCAAGAAAGATCGTTTGTTTCGCTACACAAGTGTACAGCTGAATGGTCAGATATACATATAGAAACAATGGAATTCTACCTGTATCTGATGATTCGGCACTAACAATGGTCAATGTTTGGGTCCCTTCAAAGGCACCAGATCAAAATTTTCAGTCCAGTCTGATTGACGAGCCGACCGATATCCAAGTCTTTTGCCTACAATATACACACCATATATCATACAAAATTTGTTTCGTACAATATTACCTGTGCATTTATGACCACCTTTACTCTCTGCTATCTTATTAATTGGACTTGCCAGACAAACGGCTGAAGTGCACTACAACTCCCAGCACCTGTCACAAACCAATGGGGGGGTTTTCGAACCACATGTAAACGGTTGCCTCACTTACAAACCAGATGTAATTACAGCCCCAGAGGAAAGCTCAGAGGACGAGGAGGGGTGGCAGGGCGATTATTTGAACCAGTTTTCCTTGTTTAAAGAAAGTTGTTAAATGCAGGTTATTGACAGCTCCTGCCCCATCTAATCTCTTTAAAAGCCCCAACCATTGGGGATATGATAACGAGATCGATGGTGTTCTAAATTGGGTTTTAATTAAACAATCAATCTGTGTCCACTTACTCAATTAGTGGGTCCCGGTGCAATTTCAACATGACGAGACAACCTCTCCTGCACAGAACAGTCCTGGCCCCCCCATACTGTGGCACACAGTGGGGGCATGCGGAGTCCCAAATGAATCAGATAAGGCTCAGAGGAGTTACATGGCCGTGTTTTTATAGAGGTCATGGAACTCCGAGGTTACTTCTAATATCCTCATATTTTGCAACAGGAGTATTTTATTTATTATAATACATCAATTTTAGTGAGTCATGTGACACAAATGACATCACTACTCACCGTTTACACCAGATGACATCAGTACTCGCCGGTTATAATAATATAATTTACAAGATATTCATGGCTTTTGTGTATTATACCTCTATATCCCCTCTCAATGGGTTATATTCCTCTATATACCTCTAGCCAACAGGGACACTGCAAAGTGGAGCCTGGGGATGGCCAACCACCTCTGCCGAATAGACAGAATGACCTGCCGATTTTTTGGCTTGGGTAATGACTAACAAATCCCAGACGAGTAGAACTAATGAAGGACAAATGCTATTGTGTGAATGGCAGAACATGGGCATTTACAGAGAATTAGACCCTGGTCCCTACGCTGGTGCACCCAGCCGTGTAATGGGAGATAGATCCATACTCTCGGAATTCTCATTATTTTATTTCCGTGCTGCAATTCTCCCCAGTCCAGCACTTAAATAATGCAAACCCCTCATAAGCTTCCTCCTGGGATACTTCGATGCTATAAATGAAAATAGTCCGACATAATAGAACCATTCTAGGTCCCGTTCTCGTCTCATTTTGGCCCGGCACTTTCCCTCATCGTCATGAGTCTTGGCAGTGGCAGAGATACAATGGGATGAGACAAAGGAGGCAGTGTCTGCTGGAGGAGCCGAGGAATATATTGTGCTTGTGGAGGTACAAAGCCCTGAGGCCAAGGAAGGCACAATGACGCCCGTGGGTGAGCTGTGAGGTGCAGGAAGGGGTGCCACTAACAAAGGTTGTTTGTAATATTCTTTCAATTGGCTCCTTTCTGTGAGTTTGAAGGGTACCCAGACACACCTGGTCAATGAGACCTCCTTGGCCAGTCAGTTATATAATTAACTGGTGAGGACTAGATGTATAGATTAAAGCTGAACACAGGAGAGGAATGAAAGGCAGTGATTGGCACCCGCCTGGAACCCAAAGGACATTATCTGGACAGCTCACTTTTCATCACATGCCAATCTAGCCAAGATTATGAGAACCTGCTGAGGGCTACACAGCCTCCAACCATAGTCACAGAGTCCCCATAGACCGACAAGCACAACTCTGAGTGAGGCACCCTAACCCTGGCCACAGAGCTTTGAAACAATTAGTCATGGAAGGACAATTTGTGAGGCTATGCAAATTAAAACATCCTATCGGTCATATATTCAGTTTATACTAGATAAAGGTGTGGGGTTGGTAAAAGCTCAGTTATCATAGAGGCTGGTCAAGTATATAAAGACATCACTTGAACGGCCATAAGTTCAAACAAACAGATCGAACAGAGGGATACAGACATAGGGGCTGGAGAGTGCATGATGATTGTACAGATGAAGGGTGAAGTATGAGGGTTATACAGAGCTACGGTCAGATAAAGTAAGCTGGTCGCAGAGATGCAGGGTCGGAGGCCGTATTATGATCATACAAATGGACAGAGACGCGGGATCAGTGGCCATACATTGATTAGACAGGCCATACAATGATTACCCAGACTGGCAGATGTGGGGTTGGAGGCTGTATGATGATCAAACGGATGAAGACATGGAATTGTAGGTCGTTCGATTGTCATAAAGTTGTTCTGAGATGTGGGGTTAATGACAAGACGTTGATCAGACAGGGTGTTGGGTCAGAGGCCATACAATGACCGTATGGACTGGCAGAGATGTGGGGTCAGAGGCCTTATGATGAGCAGACAGATGGGCAGAGACATGGGGTCGGTGGCTGTTAAATGACCAGACAGATTCCTTCCTCTGCTTTCAGACTGGAGAAAAGAAAGATTTCCTGGCACAAAGATGTGTGACAATAACAGTGTATTTGCTCTGACAATTCCCAGCCCAATCTCTACTGACATATGCCTCCGTTTAACTGCCGGCAAGAAAAATGAGGCAAGCAGTGTATTAGGAGCACATTCCTTTGTTTTCTCCCGGCAGCACAATAGCAGGAGAAGTGCCTAATGGCAACACAGCACCCCTAACTTGCAACTGAGCCCCAAAAGTGCAACGCCAACCACAAGCTCAAGCAGAGAGATAAAGGCATATAAAAGAATAACGTAGCCCCGCAAGAAGAACCACAGCACGTCAACAGGTCCAAACAACAGCCTCGCATCCTAGGGTACAGATTATATACTGTAGGGTAACACATATCAACACCCCGACCCCGCATGTGATCTAACACCCAACTTCCACATTGGAGTGGGCACTGTCCAGGGTCCTGCAGTAGAACAGAGAAGAAATATGCGGGCAGTTTGGCACCAGAGAATCCAACAGAATATTTTCGTCCCCCTTATATTTTTGACATGCAAAAAAAAAAAAAGTCAACACTAAAGGTTTAATTAGCGGAGCGCCTTTGAGAACAACCCTGTAGGACCTCCTTTAGTTATTTTAGTAACTAGAATTTCATTAACCTTTTTTCTATTAATAAAGAGTCGGAGCTTCCGGTGGTACCTTCACCCACACTGGCAGCTCCGACTAATCCCGACATTCCATGAACAAACCCTCCATGTACAGAAACAGGCTCATGCTGATACAGACAATGCAAAAGTCCCCAATCTCCTGAGTGCAAGGAGCCTACATGGGGTACATTGTTCCCTGCTCATTATTTCTGAGGTGCCTCTTATACAATGACCTGTGCACTTCCAGCCCCCTACTCTCAATAACTCTCTCACTGTCCCCTCCATTCCCTATGCCAATTCCTCATTCACCAGCCGCTAATTAACTCCAGTATCAAACCTGCTACCACCAAGTTTCATCTGCCTAAAACAGCCCCCTGTTTGCTCATAGTTTGTACGGAGAGATCCCATAAAACTATGGCAGCATAGGTATTCCCTGTACTAAGCACAATTCAGCAGGAACAGCCCCTAAGTTTGCTCATAGTCTGTACAGAGAGATCCCATAAAACTATGGTACATAGGTATTCCCTGTACTAAGCACAATTCAGCAGGAACAGTCCCTAAGTTTGCTCATAGTCTGTACAGAGAGATCCCATAAAACTATGGCACATAGGCATTCCCTGTACTAAGCACAATTCAGCAGGAACAGTCCCCTAAGTTTGCTCATAGTCTGTACAGAGAGATCCCATAAAACTATGGTACATAGGTATTCCCTGTACTAAGCACAATTCAGCAGGAACAGTCCCTAAGTTTGCTCATAGTCTGTACAGAGAGATCCCATAAAACTATGGTACATAGGTATTCCCTGTACTAAGCACAATTCAGCAGGAACAGTCCCCTAAGTTTGCTCATAGTCTGTACAGAGAGATCCCATAAAACTATGGCAGCATAGGTATTCCCTGTACTAAGCACAATTCAGCAGGAACAGTCCCCTAAGTTTGCTCATAGTCTGTACAGAGAGATCCCATAAAACTATGGTACATAGGTATTCCCTGTACTAAGCACAATTCAGCAGGAACAGTCCCCTAAGTTTGCTCATAGTCTGTACAGAGAGATCCCATAAAACTATGGTACATAGGTATTCCCTGTACTAAGCACAATTCAGCAGGAACAGTCCCTAAGTTTGCTCATAGTCTGTACAGAGAGATCCCATAAAACTATGGTACATAGGTATTCCCTGTACTAAGCACAATTCAGCAGGAACAGTCCCCTAAGTTTGCTCATAGTCTGTACAGAGAGATCCCATAAAACTATGGTACATAGGTATTCCCTGTACTAAGCACAATTCAGCAGGAACAGTCCCTAAGTTTGTTCATAGTCTGTACAGAGAGATCCCATAAAACTATGGCAGCATAGGTATTCCCTGTACTAAGCACAATTCAGCAGGAACAGTCCCTAAGTTTGTTCATAGTCTGTACAGAGAGATCCCATAAAACTATGGCAGCATAGGTATTCCCTGTACTAAGCACAATTCAGCAGGAACAGTCCCTAAGTTTGCTCATAGTCTGTACAGAGAGATCCCATAAAACTATGGTACATAGGTATTCCCTGTACTAAGCACAATTCAGCAGGAACAGTCTCTAAGTTTGCTCATAGTCTGTACAAAGAGATCCCATAAAACTATGGCAGCATAGGTATTCCCTGTACTAAGCATAATTCAGCAGGAACAGCCCCTTAAGACTGAAGAAGAGCATGCTGGTGCAAGGGGAAGAAGAGCGCACCAGTATGAGGGGATAGAACACAAGCACACAGCAATAGTGCACCAGAGAATCGGCAGAGAATAGGCACACTATGCATGCTGTAGCAGATTTCTGCTTTCCTGAGTATAAATACAGTCCAGAACTAATTAGAGTAATGAGATTCTCTCTGCATTCCTCTCGTTAGTGCAGGGACTGAGTAATTAATTATTCTTGCAACAGGATCTTTCAGCACTTTCAGATTGATACATTGATATGTCCTCTTGTTGCAGAGGAGGAGAATGGGGAGAGAGGAGAGGCCACAGACCCTTCAGCCCACACATACTACACTGGTGACTGCCCCCCAGCAGGTCCCTAAATGATGAATAAGAAGAGTACATGGGGCTACATTCCCTCCCAACTGACTTTACTATGCCCATACAGTCTAGGGTACTGTACCCCACCTCCTGAACTGCAGCCAAAGGTACAAACACCTGGAACCTCACAGCTCTTCTGGGGCAGTGCCCACATACTCTTCTCTTGCACCCCGAGCTGCAACACTGACCATTAAATCCCCCAGGAACCAACATAATCACCAACAATTTGTATGGACATAGTCTGTTGGCCAAACTAAAATACCTGTATTATTATACTGTGAGCAACACCTCATTACTGCTCTCACTAATATCTCTCTATAGTAGTATTGGGGATAATAGTCTCTGGGAAGGGAGTGTGACTGTGGGATAGCAGGTATAGTAGGGAGAGATGTGTCTATAGTAACAGTGGATAATAGTCTCTGGGAAGGGAGTGTGACTGTGGGATAGCAGGTATAGTAGGGAGAGATGGTGTCTATAGTAACAGTGGATAATAGTCTCTGGGAAGGGAGTGTGACTGTGGGATAGCAGGTATAGTAGGGAGAGATGGTGCCTATAGTAACAGTGGATAATAGTCTCTGGGAAGGGAGTGTGACTGTGGGATAGCAGGTATAGTAGGGAGAGATGGTGTCTATAGTAACAGTGGATAATAGTCTCTGGGAAGGGAGTGTGACTGTGGGATAGCAGGTATAGTAGGGAGAGATGTGTCTATAGTAACAGTGGGATAATAGTCTCTGGGAAGGGAGTGTGACTGTGGGATAGCAGGTATAGTAGGGAGAGATGGTGTCTATAGTAACAGTGGGATAATAGTCTCTGGGAAGGGAGTGTGACTGTGGGATAGCAGGTATAGTAGGGAGAGATGGTGCCTATAGTAACAGTGGATAATAGTCTCTGGGAAGGGAGTGTGACTGTGGGATAGCAGGTATAGTAGGGAGAGATGATGTCTATAGTAACAGTGGATAATAGTCTCTGGGAAGGGAGTGTGACTGTGGGATAGCAGGTATAGTAGGGAGAGATGTGTCTATAGTAACAGTGGATAATAGTCTCTGGGAAGGGAGTGTGACTGTGGGATAGCAGGTATAGTAGGGAGAGATGTGTCTATAGTAACAGTGGATAATAGTCTCTGGGAAGGGAGTGTGACTGTGGGATAGCAGGTATAGTAGGGAGAGATGTGTCTATAGTAACAGTGGGATAATAGTCTCTGGGAAGGGAGTGTGACTGTGGGATAGCAGGTATAGTAGGGAGAGATGTGTCTATAGTAACAGTGGATAATAGTCTCTGGGAAGGGAGTGTGACTGTGGGATAGCAGGTATAGTAGGGAGAGATGGTGTCTATAGTAACAGTGGATAATAGTCTCTGGGAAGGGAGTGTGACTGTGGGATAGCAGGTATAGTAGGGAGAGATGTGTCTATAGTAACAGTGGGATAATAGTCTCTGGGAAGGGAGTGTGACTGTGGGATAGCAGGTATAGTAGGGAGAGATGGTGTCTATAGTAACAGTGGGATAATAGTCTCTGGGAAGGGAGTGTGACTGTGGGATAGCAGGTATAGTAGGGAGAGATGGTGCCTATAGTAACAGTGGATAATAGTCTCTGGGAAGGGAGTGTGACTGTGGGATAGCAGGTATAGTAGGGAGAGATGATGTCTATAGTAACAGTGGATAATAGTCTCTGGGAAGGGAGTGTGACTGTGGGATAGCAGGTATAGTAGGGAGAGATGTGTCTATAGTAACAGTGGGATAATAGTCTCTGGGAAGGGAGTGTGACTGTGGGATAGCAGGTATAGTAGGGAGAGATGTGTCTATAGTAACAGTGGATAATAGTCTCTGGGAAGGGAGTGTGACTGTGGGATAGCAGGTATAGTAGGGAGAGATGTGTCTATAGTAACAGTGGATAATAGTCTCTGGGAAGGGAGTGTGACTGTGGGATAGCAGGTATAGTAGGGAGAGATGTGTCTATAGTAACAGTGGGATAATAGTCTCTGGGAAGGGAGTGTGACTGTGGGATAGCAGGTATAGTAGGGAGAGATGTGTCTATAGTAACAGTGGATAATAGTCTCTGGGAAGGGAGTGTGACTGTGGGATAGCAGGTATAGTAGGGAGAGATGGTGCCTATAGTAACAGTGGATAATAGTCTCTGGGAAGGGAGTGTGACTGTGAGATAACAGGTATAGTAGGGAGAGATGTGTCTATAGTAACAGTGGGATAATAGTCTCTGGGAAGGGAGTGTGACTGTGGGATAGCAGGTATAGTAGGGAGAGATGGTGCCTATAGTAACAGTGGATAATAGTCTCTGGGAAGGGAGTGTGAGTGTGGGATAGCAGGTATAGTAGGGAGAGATGGTGCCTATAGTAACAGTGGATAATAGTCTCTGGGAAGGGAGTGTGACTGTGGGATAGCAGGTATAGTAGGCAGAGATGTGTCTATAGTAACAGTGGATAATAGTCTCTGGGAAGGGCTTGTTATTTAGGCCAAATAGCAGCACAAAGGACGGCTTTGGATCTCAAACAGATTCAGCTATAACATGTATTATTGTACCCAAGCATGTTGGCATGTGGGTGTCAGTTCCCCTTTAAGCATGCCAGTTTAGTGACAAAGGGTGAGCGATAAGCTGCTCCTGGTGGCAGGGAGAGGTTGGTAGAAGAATCCATCTGTAATAAAGGGCACAAAGCACCACTGACAGTCCATTCTCCCTCCACTGAGTGATCGCTGGGCCAGGAAAGAAAAGAAGTGGCGTCCCCCCTGCCCTTTTTACACCGTATAGATGAGATTTAAAGCAAATGAAGAAACGCATTTCAGGGGAAGCCGCTTGATCTTGCCCTGGCCCCCAGCATCTGGCCCGTGGATTAGACTCCTCCCAATTTCACGCTGGGAGCTCAAAGTCCGGAACAAATTAAGAATTTTAAACACCTTCCCTCCCCCCCAAAAGGAATAGCAAAGCCGCCTGGCCCAGGCTCACACACTACTGAGTGGCTAAATGTACAGAATATTTCTTCTGTATAAAAGTGTGAGACTGGTCTCTAATTCCTCCGTACAGACTGCAGCACTAGCCTTTACATTACACAGTGTAGCAGCAATAGCAACTCATTGATTCACTTGCAAAGAACAATCCCTACAGAAATGTCAGGTTATCAACGGTAGAGACAGAGGGTTTGGAGTTACTGGTTGTTGGTAACTTGGGACTATAAAAAAGCACAACTTATTTTCCTCACTATACCAATAGTGGAGCCAGTGTTACAGGAGCTACGCTGTAGGAATAAGCAAGGCTTGGCACAAACTGCCAATGATACATTGTTTATATGTATCTTAAACTTGAACTTGCAAATGAGCCAATAAATGCCGTTAAGATATTTGGCCAAACATCTAGAGTCACTAGAAGACAGGACAAAGGTGCTTCTGGATAACCCCAAGAGATGGCAGATACCCCCCCCCCCCCCATGCAGTCTCTCAAGGAAGAGCTAGAAATGAAACCCACTTTATTTTAAGCTATTACATTTATTGGACGTGCCACAGAAATAAATAGTTATGTACCCCAAGTTCAGGTATGTAAATAGGCCCTAAGCTGCTGTACCCTCTCTGGGGCGCGGACAGGATTAGTGGAAGATTCGCACAGTTTACAATGGCCCCGGCTGATCATTAACGAGTCACTGAGCTCCGCCAGTGAATAGGGCTTATTGAAATGAAGCCGCAGGGAGGTGCTCCTGGCCCATTCTGCCCCCTGCATAGAGTATATCACTTCCTGTTTAATCCCCCGGTCACCCCACAAACTGGCTCCCACATTCTCACTGCACAAAGTCAATGGAAAATGGCGTATTGAGGAGCAGCAACCTGTACACACAAAAGTGCCCCATTCAGAGGTGTTTATGCCCATCTCTTCCCAGAGTACAACCAGATGGGGAAATGGGGTGCCTTCCCACCCAAACTGTGTGTGAATGAGGCAGAAAAGGCCCGAGTGCGCTAGTACACACTCACAATAACAGGTTGTGTATTGTCCCTAGGCAATACCAGTGTTTCACTGTTGTGCACAATCCCCATGGGGTATCTCTTTGTTTGCCACTCGCTTTATCCTGCCCCAAGAGCAACAATTATATGAAATAACATCACAACAGGACTGGGACCTAAACTGAGCAGTACACATAGCATATCTATACCAACGTGTGTGCCCAAATTCTACCCAATCCCTGTGTCACAGATCAGGCGGCAGGGGGCAGATCTAGTCACTGCATTAATGGGGCAATATGTAAATAAAGTATATGGGGAAATCACAGCAGCCCTCACTTGCTTTATGGCAGGGATCCTAGATACAAACTCAGGCAGGGTCCCATTGCAGCACTGCTGGGTGGAAGAAATCTATTATTCTCGGGGATAGTGAACATGGCAGCAGTATGAGGCTTATTAAAGGGGAGATAATTATGCAGTGACAGCAAGCCTTTAGGCGAGGGAGCACCTACCTGTGCTGTGACAGACACCCCGCTGCCATTTCACAGGAGGCAGACCCACAGCCCACCATGGTGCTGATGGATTGGCCGCAATGAAAAGAGGCGCAGGGAAGGCTGACAGCCTCATAGAGGCCAGTGTGTGTGCAATAGGATTCCAGGGACGCAGGACAAAGGCTGCACACACAGAGGGAGTGGGTGGACAGAGGAGACAGGGAGATGGATCTTATTACTTATCTCGCTATAAAGCCGATAAGATCTCATCTCTTATACAACCGGCCTCTCTTCTCCCCGCCATGTAATTACACTGATAGCATCTCTGAATGGCCAGGGCCGGACAACCATGCAGACATTTCATTAGCAACGACCCCTTCCTCTGGGCCTGGGTAACCCTTAGGGCAGTGCCAAGGACTACCAGGACAAATAAGTGGCTCCCTGATAGGAAGAGGAAGGTCAATGGCAACTCCCTGCCAACATGGCTGTAGCCAACATAAGTGGCAATGGGTATTTGTGGGGTGGGGGGGCATTTGATAATTCAATAGCCTGAAATATATATGTTGTCTGGTTGTTAGGGTCACCGACCCCCCAGCAATTCTACGGTTAGACTGATTTTTGATTATTATACAGTGTTTATACATCTCCCAACCAACGTCTAATTGCAAATTGTCTCTGATAACCACAGTCTACAGTATTCATTATAGGCCAATATGGAATAACGTGCACCATAAATTCAAATATCAGTTAATGATGACTAAAGGGCCTCTATACTGTATGGGTGGCATGTTGTACCCAGGGATGAAGGGGTTAAACAAATCCTAGGTTATTTGCTCATCTCCTGGGGGCAGTGAGAAGGAATTACCCCTGGGATGCTCATTCTGGGTGAGGTGGCTGTATCAGTACTCTGGTGCCTCCAATACAATATTAAAATCCTATCCCTATCGGGAAATGTAATATCGATATTCCGAAGGGGTTCCATGAAGTAGGGGCCACATGATTTTTTATTATGCAGAAACATCAATGAAAACCCCCAAGTGCCATTTATAAGGACTGTGTATAAGGCACAATGTACCACACAATGCAGGGGGAGATGGGGAAGGGGAATACATGAAACGCCTAAATGGTGCCCCGTAAGATTCCTTGGCAGTTGGGCCATGGTCATGCTTAGAAGAAGACAAATGGGGCCTTTAAAGGAGAAACAAACCCTTAATAAAAAAAAAAAACCCTATCCCCCTACCCTACATAGACCCTCCCCCCGGGCAAACGACCATAACTCTTTTTACTTACTCCTCCATGCAGATTCTGTCCAGCAGAGTTCACAGGCGCCATCTTCTTCTCTTTGATAATCTTCGGAATGAGACTGGTGAAGCGGCGCATGCGCAGTTCGGAGCAGTTTTCTATTCCGCGACAACAGGCCATGCGCCGAAATTCACAAAACTTGCCAAAACGTCGGCCTCATTCGTCAGCGCCTGTTAACTCCGCTGGACAGAATCTGCACTGAGGGGTAAGTAAAGCGTTAGGGGCATTTGCCAGGGGGGCAGCTAGGCTGGAGAGGTGGGGGGGGGTCTATGTAGGGTAGGGGTTTTTTTTTATTAAGGTTTGTTTCTCCATTAAGCAGCGGGTTTCCTTTTCCCAGTTGCAGAGACTCTGTTATAGAAACAGCAATATTCTATCAGGTTTCGTACGTCCCTCTGAACTTGGAATTGTAGGTAACCAGGCCAACTGCTTCGTTGCTCTAAGTTGCTTCCATGGTCCCCAAATAAGCCCCAAGCAGCACAGATTCATTATGGGAAGTCCTGGAAAGCAGAACCCATTTCTCGTCCATCGGGGGCTTCACTGCAGGGGTATCTGGCCAATGCCCCCCAAGCAGCCCCTGCTCAGTTCTTCATCCATCAGCCTCTATATCTGCCCTATAGCGATGTCATGCACCATGTGACCCATTGGAACTATTATAAGACGTCCTAAAATGAATGCCAGGAAATAAAGTATTCTGTGTGCAAATGATGAACTACAGACTACAGGGTGAATAACCCTAATATAGACTACAGGGTGAATAACAGACGGACAAACACAATATGGGTACAACACTAGCCAAGGCTACAGGCTGATAGAGATGGAGTTGCCGGTAGCAGGGCGCTGGCAAGCCAAGCCTAAAGCCAGGCATTTGTTCTAACAAGATAACAAGGACAGCTTGTGGATGCATCCGATGCGCTGCAATGAGAGGTGCACTAATGCGAGAAGTAAACAGATTTACTATCAATCAGCAGAATCACCAGACGTGGCCCAGACCCATAATTCCGCCCACGTTCTCCTGACGGCACTCGCTGAATACTCATTGGGATCTGGTTCCCCGACGAGCTGCCTACAGATGCCGGCACTGTATGAGGCTGGTATAAGGCTCGTCCTGGCAGAGAATAAAGTGCCAGCTTTTCTAGGGGTGCCCCTGCAGCGCCACAGCTCCAAGTGCCCACTTACAGGCTCTTACGGGATTGAGCTTGTGTGGCAGCTGGTGATGCAGGGAAGCGGCACTGAGGAAGTGTACCCTGGCACCTGCCCACGCACACATAACACAAGCTGAGCAATGCTTTGATGCAGGGTGCGTGGGGAGGGGGGGGGGATTTCTCAACCCCCCCAAACACAGCTCGACACAGCATACACAGAAATCACAGCAGCAACTTACCAGGCAATTTCCTCTTATGTGAAGCGTCGGTGCCTGGGGGGCGCCGCAGAGCCTTGTGCCTGACACTCATGGTTTATGGTTTTGTTTTTCCCATGTAATTGTGCCGCAGCATCGAGCTTAGGTGCCCCAGAGAAACTCACTGAGCGGTAGGGAACAGGGGCACAAAGTCCTTGTATGTCCTTCTCGTGGGGCCACAGGGGGACCCACAGTGCTCCAACCCCCGTACTACACTGTACTACTGTATCCTTCCTGCTGTGCCCACAGTTTAGTCAAAACCTGGCCACCCTCTCCTTCCCTTTATATGGGTGCCTGGCACGCTTATACTGGGTACCCCACCAATATACCAGCACTGTAATCACCAACATCATAATTCCCCCATATCCTTGTACCCATCATATATTGTACAGACTCATACAGTACCAAGCACTGTGGCCCTATATACTCATTATTGCCAATTTAGGATCTGGGCTCCCTGAAATGAACCCCATGTGATCCCCCAAAGCCTGCACATGCCAATAGCTTCAATACCTTCTCTAGATCGCTACTGTGTGTGTCAGTGCGGGTTGCTTGGCATAGGAACTAACATGTGCCAAGTGATTGTGGGCAGCAGCAGGGCAGGAATAAGCAGTGCCAGCGCAGGGGGTGAGAAGATGGGGAGGCTGGAGGGGAGCACTCGGCTCGGCGGTGGATTATTACACAGAGAGGGAAGATGATCGATGCTTTTGTGCTCAGGTACAACTGCTCAGCACATGCCCCATGTTCCCTCCTGGTACCTCATAAATTACTTGTACAGGGACCAGTCAGCCACCACTCTGTGCCCAGATGATTAGCAACCCCTCAGCGCCCGCACTGCTCAAGCCTGGTGCCCGGGCAAAGCAGCCATTAGTCATACAGCAGTGTATCAGCAGGCCTCAGCGGCAATACCCGAGTATAACTGCTACTGTGTGTATAATGTCAAGCACAATGGGCACAGCACCAGCCAGCACTGTCCCTCACAGTATCATTCCTGTACCCGGGCACTATAGTCCCCAAAATTGTACCAAACACATTTCACCATTTAATGTTTTACAGGAGAGCAGAGTAGGTTTTCAGGTGTAAAATTGGGGTATTATGCATTATATAAATATATATTACCTGTAATATTACCAGTACCCAGGCGGTATCAATCCCTAGCACTGTACCCAGGTGGTATCAATTCAGGCACCGTACCCAGGCGGTATCAATCTCTAGCACTGCACCCAGGCGGTATCTATCCCAGTACCGAACCCAAACGATATCAATCCCGACACAGTACCCAGGCAGTAACAATCCCCAGCTCTGCATTTAACATCATATTTCGTGGCACTGGACCCGGTAATCTAATCCCTGGCACTGGACCCTGACTGTATAATGTGCAAAACAATATGAAGCATTGTAATGTAGGGCATTGTAACTGGCACTATATATCCCAGCAGCAGCCATGCCCAACACAGTAAGAGCCAATGAAGCAGCCAGTAGTACAATGTCAAGGAGTAGTAGCCCAAGTGCTGGCAGTAGAACATCTCCCAGTGGTATTAGCCACCCCAGCTGCACTTATAGCCAGCACTAAAGTGGGGCCTGTGTTTTGGGAAGCAAAACAATGAGAGTGGGTCAGAACCATAGCCCTTAATTCTTGTACAACAGAAAAGAACAAATAATTGTTTGGGTTCCCTGAGAATATGGTTAAGAAACACTAGAACATTTCACTGTCTTTCCCTGCGTTCCAGCAGCACAATCTGACCCAGTAGTACCCAGACCCCCCCCAGTATAACCCTATCACTATAATATAACCCAACTATTCCCTATGTCCCAGTGGTACAATCTGACCCAGTAGTACCCAGACCCCCCCAGTATAACCCTATCACTATAATATAACCCAACTATTCATTATGTCCCAGTGGTACAATCTGACCCAGTAGTACCCAGACCCCCCCCCCCCAGTATAACCCTATCACTATAATATAACCCAACTATTCCCTATGTCCCAGTGGTACAATCTGACCCAGTAGTACCCAGACCCCCCCCCAGTATAACCCTATCACTAAAATATAACCCAACTATTCCCTATGTCCCAGTGGTACAATCTGACCCAGTAGTACCCAGACCCCCCCAGTATAACCCTATCACTATAATATAACCCATCAGAACAATATAAATACCAATCTTTCTCTATGTCCCAGTGGTACAATCCAACCCAGTAGTTACAATTACCCCATGAATATTGTCCCATTAATACAGAACAACCCCAGGAGCGACACATCAGCTCACAGGCAACCCAGCAGTAGCCAAGGGACCAAGCATTAAACTAGCCAGGGAGCCAGTAGTAGCCACAAGTAGCCAGGGGAGCCAGTAGTAGCCAGGGAAGCCAGTAGTAACTAGCCAGGGGAGCCAGTAGTAGCCAGGGAAGCCAGTAGTAACTAGCCAGGGGAGCCAGTAGTAGCCAGGGAAGCCAGTAGTAACTAGCCAGGGGAGCCAGTAGTAGCCAGGGAAGCCAGTAGTAACTAGCCAGGGGAGCCAGTAGTAGCCAGTAGTAACTAGCCAGGGGAGCCAGTAGTAGCCAGGGAAGCCAGTAGTAACTAGCCAGGGGAGCTAGCAGTAGCCACAAGTAGTCGGGAGAGCAGAGGCACAAGCATCAGTGCAGGGGCAGAGGTATGACAGGACCGGTGAGTGTACGAGGCCATTGGCAGAACATGTCAGACAGCAGAAGCGGCCGCTACTCACTGGTAGTTGGAGCTGTTCCAGTAGACCGAGTGCCTGTTGGCTCCGGAGCGAGGAAACAGGGAGAGCAGCGGGAAAAGAAGCACAAACACCACAGCCATGATCCGCACCTCACAGCGCTTCACAACTACTGACTGAGCGAGAACGCGCCTGGCGCGCACCCGACTCCGGTTCCAGCCCCTCAGCTGAGAGCTCCGCCCACTACACTGTAGAGATGCTAAACGCGCACAAGCCCAGCACTGAGCACGTGACTAAATGAGGAACCTCAAGCTCCGCCCACCGCGCGTTTCACGGACGTCTTGGAACGCCCCCGTTGTGCCCACCTGAACCCTGAGGAGAGAAACTGTTTCTATGAGTCACCTCGTGATAACAGGGCTGTACAGGTGTAATACTGGCAGCTCCGCCCATCTTATGCCACGTGTTACAGCTAGTCCCGCCCATTGCTCCTGAACTCAGACAAGTAAGTCTTGTAGCGGCAAATGTATCTGTTCGCTGATTGGCTCCATTGTCTATAGTAGCTGTACATAAGTGCTCGAAACGTGCCGCCAGCCGACCCCTCTGTGCTACTGTCCTACTAGTCTCCCACTATATCCAGTTCTACCAGCAGCTGACGGACTAGCCAGTTGTGTGGTACCAAAGCCTCAATATAAACAGCCCTACAGCTCCGCCATTTTGTACTAACCCCCAATTTAATCATTTCTGTGGTACCAAACTCCCAGTATTACCAGTTCTGTGGCACCAAACTCCCAGTATTACCAGTTCTGTGGCACCAAACTCCCAGTATTACCAGTTCTGTGGCACCAAACTCCCAGTATTACCAGTTCTGTGGCACCAAACTCCTTAGTATAACCAGTTCTGTGGCACCAAACTCCCAGTATAACCAGTTCTGTGGCACCAAACTCCCAGTATAACCAGTTCTGTGGCACCAAACTCCCAGTATTACCAGTTCTGTGGCACCAAACTCCCAGTATTACCAGTTCTGTGGTACCAAACTCCCAGTATTACCAGTTCTGTGGCACCAAACTCCCAGTATTACCAGTTCTGTGGCACCAAACTCCCAGTATTACCAGTTCTGTGGCACCAAACTCCCAGTATTACCAGTTCTGTGGCACCAAACTCCCAGTATTACCAGTTCTGTGGCACCAAACTCCCAGTATTACCAGTTCTGTGGTACCAAACTCCCAGTATTACCAGTTCTGTGGTACCAAACTCCCAGTATTACCAGTTCTGTGGCACCAAACTCCCAGTATTACCAGTTCTGTGGCACCAAACTCCCAGTATTACCAGTTCTGTGGCACCAAACTCCCAGTATTACCAGTTCTATGGTACCAAACTCCTTAGTATAACCAGTTCTGTGGTACCAAACTCCCAGTATTACCAGTTCTGTGGCACCAAACTCCCAGTATTACCAGTTCTGTGGTACCAAACTCCCAGTATTACCAGTTCTGTGGCACCAAACTCCCAGTATTACCAGTTCTGTGGCACCAAACTCCCAGTATTACCAGTTCTGTGGTACCAAACTCCCAGTATTACCAGTTCTATGGTACCAAACTCCTTAGTATAACCAGTTCTGTGGTACCAAACTCCCAGTATTACCAGTTCTGTGGCACCAAACTCCCAGTATTACCAGTTCTGTGGCACCAAACTCCCAGTATTACCAGTTCTGTGGCACCAAACTCCCAGTATTACCAGTTCTATGGTACCAAACTCCTTAGTATAACCAGTTCTGTGGTACCAAACTCCCAGTATTACCAGTTCTGTGGCACCAAACTCCCAGTATTACCAGTTCTGTGGTACCAAACTCCCAGTATTACCAGTTCTGTGGCACCAAACTCCCAGTATTACCAGTTCTGTGGCACCAAACTCCCAGTATTACCAGTTCTGTGGCACCAAACTCCCAGTATTACCAGTTCTGTGGCACCAAACTCCCAGTATTACCAGTTCTGTGGCACCAAACTCCCAGTATTACCAGTTCTGTGGCACCAAACTCCCAGTATTACCAGTTCTGTGGTACCAAACTCCCAGTATTACCAGTTCTGTGGTACCAAACTCCCAGTATTACCAGTTCTGTGGCACCAAACTCCCAGTATTACCAGTTCTGTGGCACCAAACTCCCAGTATTACCAGTTCTGTGGCACCAAACTCCCAGTATTACCAGTTCTATGGTACCAAACTCCTTAGTATAACCAGTTCTGTGGTACCAAACTCCCAGTATTACCAGTTCTGTGGCACCAAACTCCCAGTATTACCAGTTCTGTGGTACCAAACTCCCAGTATTACCAGTTCTGTGGCACCAAACTCCCAGTATTACCAGTTCTGTGGCACCAAACTCCCAGTATTACCAGTTCTGTGGCA
Organism: Xenopus petersii; assembly: GCA_038501925.1. Lineage (NCBI taxonomy): Eukaryota > Metazoa > Chordata > Amphibia > Anura > Pipidae > Xenopus > Xenopus petersii. Next base: position 693,213 of record CM076687.1, read on the forward strand.
CCAAACTCCCAGTATTACCAGTTCTGTGGCACCAAACTCCCAGTATTACCAGTTCTGTGGCACCAAACTCCCAGTATTACCAGTTCTGTGGCACCAAACTCCCAGTATTACCAGTTCTGTGGTACCAAACTCCCAGTATTACCAGTTCTGTGGCACCAAACTCCCAGTATTACCAGTTCTGTGGCACCAAACCCCAATAGAATCACATCTGTAGGAGATATTGTTCCAAATCAAGTGGTATTATTAGCATACCTCCCAACATTTTGGAAGTAAAAAGAGGGCCAAAAATTTTTTTGGCGCACATAACAGCGGGAAAATTTTGACCACGCCCCTTCTGTGGCCACACCCCACTAATTACCATGTTAAATTTACAAAATTTGGCAGGTTATGAAAGTTTGAAAATATTTCTCCTTATCTAAACTGTGTTTTTGTGTCTCAAAATTGTTACAAAGTATCTTATTTGCACCTGTTAGCTGTTCTGGGCTCTCTGCTAAAAGCCAATTAAGTGAGAAACTTTCTCTTTCTTTTTCTGGCTGTTCAGTGGAGAGAAAAGAGGGACTTTCCAGTACAAATGAGGGACTGCGGGTTGAGCTGTCAAAAGAGGGACTGTCCCTCTGAAAAAGGGACAGTTGGGAGGTATGTATTAGCATAATCCCCTAACAACACTGTCATTTGGGCTGTGCTCAGTGTTAAATCCCCCATACTGAGGCCGATACAAGCTGCTGACAGACTGAGTCGGCAGTTTATTGGCCCGTGTGTGTGGGGGCGCCCCCCCTGATCTATATGTGGCTGAAAGTAGGGCAGATGTAGATCGGGCAGGGTAAAAAATCCTGTCAAATTGTGGTCCCATCTGTTCGTTGAAGCGGTCCATCGATTCGACCGCCCGTATTGCCTCCATTCTGATCCGATTGTTGGGCCCTAGGGTCTGCGATCGGATCAACCCGATATCGCTCCCACCTCAATGTGGCATATTGGGGAGGGATCCACTCATTTAGCGACATCAACGAGCGGATCTCCCTGGGTATGGCCACCTCAGTGTATTGTAGGGTAACTCAATCCAAAACAATGTTACATGATTTACACCGCTGCTCTGTCCCTGTGTATCTCCCACTTCAGCCAGATGATACCTGCTACCTGTAGCCACTACTCCCAGCATCCGTCACATAATAGCTGCCTATAGATACCTGTGCTTGTCTCTGTACTTGTTATTATGGGGCTGTTACTGGGTTCCCTTGTCATTAGCTGAAGTCTCATTGTCTGCTGGGTACTAATTAGCTTATTGTGTGCCTGATACACTCTATTGTGCGCTGCTATTAACTACACAATCTTGTAACAAGTCTGCTTGTTTTGTCTAATTAAACCCTTTTGTGGTGCCGTTCCGTGGCTGTTCCTTTAGTGCTAATAGACTGTGTGGGTGACGTATAGATGTCGGCTAATAACACCAGAATATTTCTCTCTTGTGTTTCCGACTCCAGAGACTGACAACAATCCAATGGGAGTCGCAGAGAAATCAAGTAGAAGTGACAGTAAATGGCCCGCACACTGACCTGGGGGGAAAAAGGTCAAATGATGACCGATAACTCATTCCGAGAGTCGGAAAAAAGTGCCACATGCATCACATTTCCATATACAAATGACACTGGCACTTTCACTTTGGCATTTGAAGCGATTCCCTTTCACAGCCTTTTGATAGTCAGGCCTGGATTTGAGAAAAGGCCATCTACGCCTGGGCCTAGGGCGTCAGGATTTTAGGGGGGCGGCATGCTGCCCAACCACACCCACTTTGGTTCAAAAACACCCTGGAGAGACAATATTTTTAAACATTTCCCATGTGCCAATCCCCATTGCTCCTGTCCCCCTGGAGGGGACAGGGGCAACAAACGGTAGTGGGCCTAGGGGCGCCCACTATGTAAATCTGGCCCTGTTGATAGTGAAACCTCTAGAGCAGGGATCCCCAACTTTTTTGAACCCATGAGCAACATTCAGAAGTAAAAGGGGTTGGGGAGCAACACTAGCATGAAAAATTGTCTTGGGCTGCCAAATAAGGGCTGTGATTGGCCATTTGGTAGCCCCTATGTGGATTGTCAACCTACATTGAGACTCTGTTTTGGCAGTGGTTTTTATACAACTAAAACTTGCCTCCAAGACTGGAATTCAAAAATAAGCTCCTGGTTTGAGGCCACTGGGAGCAACATCCAAGGGGTTGGGGAGCAACATGTAAAGGTGGCCATACACGGGCCATTAAAAGCTGCCGACAGACCATGTCGGCAGCTTATTGGCCCGTGTATGGGGGCCCCCGACAGGCTTCCCCGATCGAGATCTGGCCGAAAGTCGGGCAGATCTCAATCGGATGGGTTTAAATATCCCGTCGGATCGCGGCTGCATCTGTTCGTTGATGCGGTCCTGCGATCCGACCGCCCGTTTGTGAATGCTAGGATCCGATCGTTGGGCCCTAGGGCCCACGATCGGATCTGCCCGACATTGCCCACCTCAAGGTGGGCATATCGGAGGGAGATCCGCTCATTTGGCGACATCGCCAAACGAGCGGATCTATCCATGTATGGCCACCTTTACTCACAAGCTACTGGTTGGGGATCACTGGTCTAGAGCAACTGCTCGACTCCACCACCTTACGCCATTAACACCACAGAAAATAGGAACATGTTTCTATCACACCTAAAATTAGGCCTTTCCACTGTCAGACTGGATTCCAGGAAAACTCCCAGTGGTCCCAGCTGTCAGGAGGCCCTCCTGCTTCTAAACATTTGGACTATTTCATGGTCATTCCCTATTTCTATGAGATCAGAGAGGCTAAATGGATGGAATAACAGATTATGTTTTGTAAAGAGACAAGGAGAATAGAGGTTGAGTGAGGAGAAAAAGAAATATAGTACTGAGAGTGGCCCCTCAGTGTAGGTTTTTTTTGGTTTGCCCCAGTGAAGCTGAACCTGGGAATGAATCTCTGTACAACGCTGCAGAATATGTCAGGATAATACTTATTTAAATACAGATCTGCTTTTACTTCTGTCTTGTTTGTCAAACCAGGTACAGACAGAGTTGAGAATCAATCTATATAAAACCCTTCCCAGTAGAGTCCTAAACGCCATCGATGGCAAACATGTCAGGCCAATCATGTTGGCCCCGTATGTGAGTCTGTAGAACGTGTAACGTAATGAGCATTTCAGAGGGAGGAAGAGTGCAGGATCGATTGCCCACAGGCCTCATGTGTATGAAAGCACCAGCATTTTAAGATCTAAATGTATATGTATCCAGGGGGAATTCTAAGGGAATGAAAGAGTTCCTGACGACTTGTGGAACTAGAGTCCGAGATCTAGGATCATAATCATCAGGAAACTGGGCAGGAAAATCCTAAATGGGAGCTGCAACATCACCCAAGCAGTTCCCAGATTTATGGCTTGAGCAAGAGCTTTCCAAGTACAGAGACTCCAGTCTGCAGCCTCCTAATGGTGTCTTAATGGCCTTACAGTGGTCAGAGATAAAGAGGGGGCGTGGGAAATTGCATGGGGGTATAGTCACAGACGAGGAGGAACTGCTTAACCACCAGGAGCAACAGCAGTCATTGTTAGTGGCAGGGCCAAGAGCAAAGCTGGAGATTTAGAGGCACTAATATAAAGGATTGCTGTTTCGCCAATGGCCATTTTAGCTGTTGTTGAACTACAACTCCTATAACCTCCTGACAGCCTCTTGCTGTCACTGGCATCTTGTCCTACTGTCTCCATCTTGCCCTACTGTTTCCATCTTGCCCTACTGTCTCCATCTTGTCCTACTGTCTTAATCTTGTCCTACTGTCTCCATCTTGCCCTACTGTCTCCATCTTGCCCTACTGTCTCCATCTTGTCCTACTGCTTCCATCTTGTCCTACTGTCTTAATCTTGTCCTACTGTCTCCATCTTGCCATATTGTTTCCATCTTGCCCTACTGTCCCAATCTTGCCCTACTGTCTCCATCTTGCCCTACTGTCTCCATCTTGTCCTGCTATCTCCATCTTGTCCTGTTGTCTCCATCTTGTCCTACTGCTTCCATCTTGTCCTACTGTCTTAATCTTGTCGTACTGTCTCCATCTTGCCATATTGTTTCTATCTTGCCCTACTGTCCCCATCTTGCCCTACTGTCCCCATCTTGCCATATTGTTTCCATCTTACCCTACTGTCTCCATCTTGTCCTACTTCCCCCATCTTGTCCTACTTTCTCCATCTTGTCATATTGCCTCCATTTTGTCCTACTGTCTTAATCTTGTCTTACTGTCTCCAACTTGTCTCTATCTTACCCTATTGTCTCCATCTTGCCCTACTGTCTCTATATTGTCTTACTGTCTCCATCTTACCATATTGTTTCCATCTTGTCTACTGTCTACATTTTGCCATATTGTTTCCATATTACCCTACTGTCTCCATCTTGTCCTACTGTCCCCATCTTGCCATATTGTTTCCATCTTACCCTACTTTCTCCATCTTGTCATATTGCCTCCATTTTGTCCTACTGTCTTAATCTTGTCTTACTGGCTCCAACTTGTCTTTATCTTACCCTATTGTCTCCATCTTGCCCTACTGTCCCCATCTTGCCCTACTGTCCCCATCTTGCCATATTGTTTCCATCTTACCCTACTTTCTCCATCTTGTCATATTGCCTCCATTTTGTCCTACTGTCTTAATCTTGTCTTACTGTCTCCAACTTGTCTCTATCTTACCCTATTGTCTCCATCTTGCCCTAATGTCTCTATCTTGTCTTACTGTCTCCATCTTGCCATATTGTTTCCATCTTGTCTACTGTCTACATTTTGCCATATTGTTTCCATATTACCCTACTGTCTCCATCTTGTCCTACTGTCTCCATCTTGTCCTACTGTCTCCATCTTGCTCTACTGTCTCCATCTTGTTCTACTGTCTCAATCTTGTCCTACTGTCTCAATCTTGTGCTACTTTCTCCATCTTGCCCTACTGCCTCCACCTTGCCATATAGTTTCCGTCTTACCCTACAGTCTCCATTTTGTCTTACTGGGGTTTCTTTTTTCATATACTCATCTCACTTTTTCAAAATATGAGCAAAACTAGGGAAATATACAATAATCATATTTCTAGCACCTAAAGGTGTCAAAAACATCTAATAAAAAAGAACATTAATAATTGTATAATTAATTTTCACTTGGAAGAACATGTTGGCTGAAAAGTCTTTATCAGCTTTTCCTTTAATGAGGAAGTGTGCCCTTTATATACAGTAAATATCTCATGTATTGTCTCTATGTGCCTTATGTGATTCCTTTGGCCATTGGGAAGGAGGTGCAATATAGTTTCCCTTGCAGCACAACAGAGTGGAAGATCCATACAACATACAGAGTAATGATACAATAGATAGGACAGGGTGTAGATGAATGGAATTAGGGGCATTGGAAGCATTTTGGTGGCATATGAAAGCGAATGGGAAGATTCAGGGAATTTTATGTGGGACAAGGCTATGATTAGTGTAGTTGCCTGCAGGACCACCCCTCCCTCTCATTACAAGTCCCCTGGCCCTGTGATTACATGCTTGGGACCCCTGTCTCTGGGCTGATGGGTGCTAGACAGCACAGGGATGGGGAGAGCTCTGAATGGACAGAGAAACGTCCTTTGTTTTTCTGCTTTGTGTAAATTGCCATTTATTTACTGCCTTGTTTGTCCTACCAACCAGAGAAGCCTCCCTGCCCTTGGCTTTTATGGCCCATGAAATGTTTCCTTGGAATGTGTGTGAGAGGCAACTCTCCATCCCTCCACTTATACTGCCTTTCCCACACTTGTCACTTTTCTGGCAGTTTTTTTATTGCCTTTATTTTGTAACTAGGCCATAATGGCACCGTATTCAGGAACTCATTCAGAACCTCCTGTCACCTTTCTGCCTACAGAATCAATTGCCTTGTTCAGATATCAGTATCTTACTCGTCCCACCTAAATTCCACTCAATGGCCAGTCTGCCCAAACTGTCATATCTGCCCATCTGCCTGCCCCCACAATCTCCTCCTACCGACCCCATTGCACCTCTTATTTACTGAGCCACTTCCACATTCAGCAAACGAGCTACATCTACATGTCACTGTCAAACAGTGCAAATTGAAGTAGACAACAGCATTTTTCCATTAAAAATAGATTTTTCAGAAAAGACTAAACATATATATTTTCAGGTAATTAAAAACCACAAAATAAATGAAATCATAATTCAATGAAAACAAGAATATAAAAAAAATCTATAAACATTCATAAAAAAAACAAAAAAAAGGTAAAAAAAATGTTGATGTTAATTCTCAATATAGAAATGAAACTGAATAAAGCAACTAGAAGTTATTTCACAGTAAAAATGGAAGAAAAAAACAGTTGAATTAAACATATGGGTAAAAAATCACTTGAACTTTTTTAGATAAAAAAGTCTAGTTTTTGTTTCTCCGGCCAATATATAACTGCCCCATGTAAGAAATGCCACTGGCTACTTGGGCCCCTCCCTGGCCAACTCCTGTGGTCATTTGACTGATGGCTCAGGTAGGTGTCCCTTTGGCTTTCCAAATAGAAAGAGATCAAGGGTCAAGCAGTGCCTAATTAGATGAGCACATGGCCAGAGGGTCAGTATCAGTGGGGGGGGGGTGCTGTTGTTTAATTTAATGTGCTCAGACATTTTCTGAATAGATTGGACAAAAATAGAGTTTTCTGAAGTTTCTACTGTTTCAATCCTTAATAATTTACTGGAGGAATACACTTAACTGGGAGGTTTGGGGCCCTTTGACCTCTTGTCATTCCATTAGCTAGAAGATAAGGGTCTGACAGCTTCTCACCAGTACCAGAACCAGTTGCGTAGAGTTTTGTGGGACTTTATGATGTTCCATTATGGATCCTGGAATACCGTAACTGAAGTCTTGTTCTGGAGGAACCCATGTGTCTGATGAGAGCTGTACTTAGGAAAGGTTCTAATGTTACCATTCAACTTAATAACATAATCTGTTGCTATGAAGAGTGGGATATAACACAAATATTAGGCTAAGATGGAGACAGTATGACAAGTATGGAGACATAAGGACACAATGGAGACAGTAGGACAAGATGGAGACAGTAGGGCAAGATGGAGACAGTAGGGCAAGATGGAGACAGTAGGGCAAGATGGAGACAGTAGGGCAAGATGGAGACAGTAGGGCAAGATGGAGACAGTAGGGCAAGATGGAGACAGTAGGGCAAGATGGAGACAGTAGGGCAAGCTGGAGGCAGTAGGGCAAGATGGAGACAGTAGGACAAGATAGAGACAGTAGGACAAGATAGAGACAGTAGGGCATGATGGAGACAGTAGGACAAGATGGAGACAGTAGGGCAAGATGGAGACAGTAGGGTAAGATGGAGACAGTAGGGCAAGATGGAGACAGTAGGGCAAGATGGAGACAGCAGAGCAAAATGGAGACAGTAGGACAAGATGGAGACAGTAGGACAAGATGGAGACAGTAGGACAAGCTGGAGACAGTAGGGCAAGATGGAGACAGTAGGACAAGATGGAGACAGTAGGGCAAGATGGAGACAGTAGAGCAAAATGGAGACAGTAGGACAAGATTGAGACAGTAGGGCAAGATGGAGACAGACATTAAAGAAATAGGAGGGAGAATGAAAGGGAACATAAGGAAGTGATACTTTACAGAAAGGGGGATAGATACAGGGAACAGACTCCCAGCAGGGGTGGTAGAACTAATACAGTAAAGGAATAGGAGGGAGAGTGAAAGGGGGATAGATACAGGGAACAGACTCCCAGCAGGGGTGGTAGGACTAATAGAGTAAAGGAATAGGAGGGAGAGTGAAAGGGGTATAGATACAGGGAACAGACTCCCAGCAGGGGTGGTAGGACTAATAGAGTAAAGGAATAGGAGGGAGAGTGAAAGGGGGATAGATACAGGGAACAGACTCCCAGCAGGGGTGGTAGAACTAATACAGTAAAGGAATAGGAGGGAGAGTGAAAGGGGGATAGATACAGGGAACAGACTCCCAGCAGGGGTGGTAGGACTAATAGAGTAAAGGAATAGGAGGGAGAGTGAAAGGGGGATAGATACAGGGAACAGACTCCCAGCAGGGGTGGTGGGACTAATAGAGTAAAGGAATAGGAGGGAGAGTGAAAGGGGGATAGATACAGGGAACAGACTCCCAGCAGGGGTGGTGGGACTAATACAGTAAAGGAATAGGAGGGAGAGTGAAAGGGGGATAGATACAGGGAACAGACTCCCAGCAGGGGTGGTGGGACTAATAGAGTAAAGGAATAGGAGGGAGAGTGAAAGGGAACATAAGGAAGTGATACTTTACAGAAAGGGAACAGACTCCTAGCAGGGGTGGTGGGAGTAATAAAGGGATGGTTAATTTTGTATATTGGCCACTTACCTCTCAGTTGGTCAATTGGTCAGTGTTCCAGTGTATGAGGAATGTGAGTGTTTAGCAGTGGTTACACAATTATTCACTTACAGGATCACATGTCACTAAACAATCACCTCTGTTCTCTCCTTCTCATGTTTATTCAGCTTTGTCTCTTTATATTTATTAAAATGATTGTACAGCCGCCGTGTGCACATTTATTAGTCCCTCAAAGCCTCCTTACAATTAGTGTTCCCTCCTTAGCAAACCTGCCACCTCTGCAGCACTCAGCCTTGTTGTACTGCAACTCTCAGCTGCACACTAGCCACTAGCTGAGCCTGGCACTGGGGCTGTGCCATTTCATATTGTGCCAAGGACAGCAGTTCCATCTCCACCAATTGGGCATCAGCTGAACAGTCTTGTGTTTTGGGTGTCAGGGAGGGGGTGAAGAACATATAATACGCCGGGTTTAGTTGCTGGGATATTCAGGAGTCGCATACAGCGCTGCAGATAATGCACAATGGAGGAAGATGGCGGCCTCTGGGAATTCCGACTCTGGGTGCCCACTGATACCCCCCATCCAATGCCACTTCTGATCTTAAGTTCAAAAGCTTTTAAATGTGTCATAAATTATGGAGGAAACATCCACGAGAATGTGCGTTAGTTGAGCCAGCGCTTTTCCTTTTTATTGCAAATCCAATCCAGCACTGCAACCTTAACCCCTTCAGGCACATGAGTTCTAATGGTTTGCTTTTGAATCTGAGCTGCATGCTGAGGATCAATTGCAAACTCACCGAACACTTACGTCCCATGTTAAGGACCAGGGCTTAATGGCCTTTAGGCTTCTTACTCGCTCCCCATAATAAATGGAATGTTGCGGATTAAAGGAGAAGGAAAGGCTTAAAGTAAGTAATCTATATCAGAAAGGTCTATATAAATACACCAGTAACCCCTCAAAGTAATGCTGCTCTGAGTCCTCTGTCAAACAGCACATTTCTTTCCTTCTATTGTGTACTCATGGGCTTCTGTATCAGACTAACTGTTTTCAGCTTAAACCTCCAGGGCTAGGGCTTGAGCATGCTCAGTTTGTTCCTCTCTCCTCCCTGCTGTAATCTGAGCCCAGAGCTATGAATGAGCAGGGAGAGACTCAGGCAGGAAGTGATGTTACACCAAGCTAATATGGCAGCTGCTATCCTAAACAAACAGAGAGCTTCTAGAGCTGGTTACTCAGGTATGGTAAAACATTCTGCAGAATAAATATAGTGTTATAGCTTGAACTATTGTGTCTAATCTATTGGCAATAAACTGTTTTGGCAACTTTCCTTCTCCTTTAAAGTGCCACCCAGTTTTAATGATGAATGAGGCAGGAGGGGATGTGAACTAAATATGAAATCCTCAGGTTCTGCCCCATTATTCCAAACATAAACAATTGGCTTCTAGGCCCCCCACTCCCCCTGCCATTAACCCCTTATCCCTTATCTCATAATATCATCATCATATCATCACCTTCTCCCCACTGGCTGCTCGAGCTCTGGGGACAGCACCAGCAGAGCTTACAATTGAATGTTCTTACTGCTCACACTAGGGTAGCTAACCTGCCTGTATGTTCCTGCATTGTGGGAGATAACCCCCATGCAGATAAGGACAGAACTAAGTGCCAGCATGGCAAGGAAAGAAAGTGGCAGTTTGTACCACTACTTCCCCTTTAACTTGAACATTCCAAGTCTCTCGACTGCTTCTTGCTGGATGTGATTCATTTGCAGCTGCACTCGGCCTTATCCATATGGGAGAAGATAGTAAATCCCTTCATTTAGAGAAGCCTTATATTATGCGCTGCTCATTAGCATAACAACGAGTTGATTGGGGCGTTATAGTAAGCCCAGTTGATGGTGTCTCTGTTGGCTAGTGGGAAGCAGATAATCCTCCAATGTGAGTGCAGTAGAGGCAAGTGGCTATTGTGAGCTAATAGTGTTGTCATTGGCATCAGTCCGTTGCTTTATGGCACTGCCACTCAGCGACCCACCCGCTACCACTGCTGCTGGATGGTTAATACACAACACATACTGTCATGGGAAAACATGTTTTTATCAGAACGCATCAGTTAATAGAGCTTCTCCAGCAGAATTCTGCACTGAAATCTGTTTTTCAAAAGAGCAAACTGATTTTTTTATATTCAATTTTGTAATCTAGACATGTTGTCAGTTTCCCAGGTGCCCCCAGTTATGTGCTCCGATAAACTCCAGTCACTTATTATCGCAGCACTGCAAGTTGGAGACACACTGATAATATCGTAGGACACTCCAGTGCGTGTAGAGCGGGAGACAAGGCGGCCGATATCAGCAGAAGACTTACATCTCGATTGCATTATCAATTTGGCTGGCCAGAAAATGAAGGTGGTCATAGACGCACAGATAATATTGTATGTAATGAATTTTCATAAGATATTCGGTGCGTGTATGGTGGGAAAAGAGCCAACCGATATCGCTGGAAGACTTGGATATCGCTCAGCTTGTTGATCAGGCAGAAAACTTTGCCTTTGAAGGGACCCAAACATCGACCATTGTTAGTGCTGAATCATCAGATACAGGTAGAATTCCATTGTTTCTATATGTATATCTGACCAGCTCTAACTTCTATATTGAAAGCAAACAATCGTCCGATTGGAATTGTTACATCTATGGTAACCTTTATTAGCTATAGGGATCTGGTTGGTTATGGGGGAATGACCCATGCAGCTCGGCTTGATTGGGCATCTGGATTATTGACAGATGTTCTGGAGTACATATGGGCACCCAAGACCTGTAGTCATGAAGGTCATAGGCACAAGGTCAGTTCAACTGTAGCCTCACCAAAGGACCCCAGTGTGGGCAGCTGAAACCAGAGGTATTGTGGGTGTTTGGGCGGTATTATATAATCTGGGGCCATTTATTTTTATTCAGGGTTGGGCAATCTCACCATCTCTTCCCATGCTCGTGGCTCTGTGGTAGTTCTGAGGTGAATTGTACATAGTTAATATTTAAACCCGACTCCCTCTAAGAACTCACAGTGCAAAGTCCTGTTCAATAAAACATGGGTAGGGGCCAAAGGAGCGGCCGGGGTGGGAAGGGAGGGCATGAGATGGGCACAGGGAGCAATGGGCATGGAGCTGCCCGAGAAGATTAGAAGGACATGGGCAATGTAGAGGGAGCCGTGGCACATTGGGGGGTGCAAGCAGGATTTGAGGGGAGCGCATGATGGAGACAGAGTGAGAAAGAGAGAGGAAGGTGTCAATTAATTATTCATTAAACAAATAAACATGGAGAGAAACAGTGAGGAGAAGGTAGGAGTGTAACACACACAAGAATCAGTAAACGAGGCCATAAAATATTGAGATGAACATGGATCTGTCTGACCAATCCCACACACACACACACAATGCTCCCGGAATAGCTCCATCATCTGCCCAAACGCTCTAATAATCCCATCATCCACTGGCACACGGGGTCCCCCTGAACTGGCAAAGGATCACCCACATAAAAGTGGCAATATTGTGCAAATCTGAAACCGTTTGGGTGTATATTTCCTGCTGCCCCCGGCAACAACGCAGCAGTCCTGTCTTGCTTTATGGCTGTTGTACCTCCACGTGGTTAGACAGTTGTGTTGAAACTGGACACACTACATGACTAGATGTGGATCTGGGAGGTTCAGAGAAGGCAGCACATTTGGGGAAATGAATGGGTGGTTAATTGTCCATGTATTGGCCAGAGCATCAGCGCTGCTATTTAATGGGAACAAGTGTGTAAATGTTCTGCAGGACAATATCATGTGAGGAGCCAACCTTGTGAGATTACCCCTTCCCTTTACCCTTTGTCGTGACTGTTTCGTAATACATTATCTGAAACAATTGCATTCTAATTATGTACCTTGTTACAGGGAATTCTGAAATAGCGAGTGTTTTATCATTTCCTCACTAAATACAATGGAAGATCCGCTGTTACAGAGCTCACACTGTAGTAGTACAGAAGGCTTCACTCAGTCACTGGCTGATGTAGGACATGGGCCTTAAAAGGGCAACTCACTTTTATATCACGTATCATTTTGCCACAAAGTGTGATTGGTCAGAGATCCGTGTGCATCTCAATATGCTATTCATTTAGTGATTATGCTTCTTGGCTTTCAAAATAAATATTTTCACTTTCCATCAAAAGAGCGGCGGTCAACACGTCCCTGGAATTTTAACACATTGTAAGAAGTTTATCCGGATCTGAATCGTTGGAATAATAAGTCTGGGCAACAAGTTTCCTGTGATTGAGAAATATCAGAGGCGAAACTGTTCCCATCTCCTTTGGATCACAAGCCGACCTGCCCAGCAGATACAGCGGAGTCAGATTTAGGCTGAAGAGCTTCTTATATTGATCATTACAGCCGACAATTTAGCTTGAAATTGAAATGTCTCAATCAGGGCAGTAAACTGACCAGAGAAACAGCAATGTCCTGAGAGTTTATTTATATATATTTTATATTTATACATCTGTAGAGAAGCTTTTGCAGCAAATAACCTACTTATTCAATTTTCCCCATCCAGTCTCCTGATATTGCCCAGGGTTCCCCCACATAATTCTGAGCCCTTAATGAGAGTGCTGGGCAAGAATGGAGACTTAATACAGCGTGAAATGTGTCGGGCACAGGGCAGGAGGGCCAGAGCCAAAGCAATTTCAGGAGAAGAACTGGAGGAGAAAGAACTGGTTGGGGAGGTCACTTAGAGGGGGAGTCGAATGTGACACAGATTTCAGGTGGGAGAATGGGGGATACTGAGTTTATCAGCACGAGAACCGCATGGGATTTACCTGAAGAACCTCATGAATTTCTACATCACTCTGATATCACTTTATTTTAATGACCAAGTACAGAATGTTTGTCCAGAAGGAACATTTATATTTCTACAGGCTGAGACCCCAGAATTATTAGACCCATTGTAAGCAGCAGTCCTGTCCTGCTTTATGGCAGCTGAGATTCTAGCTATCTGTATAACAGAACATTCTGTCCCAGTGGCTGCACAGATCCTATCTGATCCCCATTGTAAGCAGCAGTCCTGTCCTGCTTTATGGCAGCTGAGATTCTATCTGTATAACAGAACATTCTGTCCCAGTGGCTGCACAGATCCTATCTGATCCCCATTGTAAGCAGCAGTCCTGTCCTGCTTTATGGCAGCTGAGATTCTAGCTATCTGTATAACAGAACATTCTGTCCCAGTGGCTGCACAGATCCTATCTGATCCCCATTGTAAGCAGCAGTCCTGTCCTGCTTTATGGCAGCTGAGATTCTAGCTATCTGTATAACAGAACATTCTGTCCCAGTGGCTGCACAGATCCTATCTGATCCCCATTGTAAGCAGCAGTCCTGTCCTGCTTTATGGCAGCTGAGATTCTAGCTATCTGTATAACAGAACATTCTGTCCCAGTGGCTGCACAGATCCTATCTGATCCCCATTGTAAGCAGCAGTCCTGTCCTGCTTTATGGCAGCTGAGATTCTAGCTATCTGTATAACAGAACATTCTGTCCCAGTGGCTGCACAGATCCTATCTGATCCCCATTGTAAGCAGCAGTCCTGTCCTGCTTTATGGCAGCTGAGATTCTAGCTATCTGTATAACAGAACATTCTGTCCCAGTGGCTGCACAGATCCTATCTGATCCCCATTGTAAGCAGCAGTCCTGTCCTGCTTTATGGCAGCTGAGATTCTAGCTATCTGTATAACAGAACATTCTGTCCCAGTGGCTGCACAGATCCTATCTGATCCCCATTGTAAGCAGCAGTCCTGTCCTGCTTTATGGCAGCTGAGATTCTAGCTATCTGTATAACAGAACATTCTGTCCCAGTGGCTGCACAGATCCTATCTGATCCCCATTGTAAGCAACAGTCCTGTCCTGCTTTATGGCAGCTGAGATTCTAGCAGTCCTGTCCTTGCTTCTATCTTCCAGATTTTGAAATGAATAAGGGTCTGGCCACATGGGCAGATTCGGGAAGATTAGTCGCCAGGCGACAAATCTCCTCTTCTTCGCAGCAACTAATCTCTCTGATCTGTCCTCCCCTGCCTTCCACTGGCTAAAGTGAAAATCGCCTTGGGGCAGGCACACTGAACACTTTGTTTTTCAAAGTCGCCCGAAGTTTCCTTGTGAGGCAATTATGGGCAACTTTGGAAAAAGGAAGCGTTCAGTGTGCCTGCCCCCAGGAGATTTTCATTTTAGCCAGCAGAAGGCAGGGGAGGACAGATCAGGGAGATTAGTTGCTGCGAAGAAGAGGAGATTTGTCGCCTGGTGACAAATCAGCCCGTGTGGCCAGACCCTAAGGGAAATTTCCCCTTTAAGTGATTGAGAGGAAAGATGAAACGGAGGAGCTACAATGTAACAGGAGAGATGAAAGGAAGAGGCACCTACATTTCTGGCTGTGTAAATGTCACTGTAATTGTTATTTTGGTTAATTGTGATGTTTCTGTGATTAGAAGATAAATAACTTGCCCTTGCACCTGTCTCCTCCAGTCAAATACACTCATTTGATTGATGCTGACACTGAGAGTGAAGGTGACAGTTACAGGTTGTCGCCATTGATGCAGAATTGGGGGGGGGGGGTCAGTGGCCAGCAGGCCTGGACTGGCAATCTGTGGGTTCTGGCAAATGCCAAAGGGGCTGCTGTATGGTACCACAGATAGTCACTATGTAGTGGGCTGGGGGAGGACTATTTGGCCCTTTATGTACTTGGAATGCCGGGGCCTATTTTGACTCCCATTCCAAACCTAGTGGCCAGTGCTGTAATTGGCTAGTACTGTAAATGGCTAGTACTGTAACTGGCTAGTACTGTAAGTGACTACTACTGTAATTGGCTAGTGCTGTAAATGGCTAGTACTGTAACTGGCTAGTACTTTAAGTGACTACTACTGTAATTGGCTAGTACTGTAAGTGACTACTACTGTAATTGGCTAGTACTGTAACTGGCGAGTGCTGTAATTGGCTAGTACTGTAAGTGGCTAGTACTGTAAGTGGCCAGTGCTGTAATTGGCTAGTACTGTAAGTGACTTCTACTGTAACTGGCTAGTGCTGTAACTGGCTAGTGCTGTAGCTGGCTAGTACTGTAAGTGGCCAGTGCTTTAACTGGCTAGTACTGTAAGTGGCTAGTACTGTAAGTGGCTAGTACTGTAAGTGGTCAGTGCTGTAACTGGCAAGTACTGTAATTAGCTAGTACTGTAAGTGACTTGTACTGTAATTGGGTAGTACTGTAAGTGGCTAGTACTGTAAGTGGCTAGTACTGTACAGATAGGGGCCAGTACTATTAGTAGCCAGTGAGTCTGGGCAGGAGGGAGTCGTACACTGATCAGAGGAATAGGAGCGACACTTGTACAGACGTTTGTTCAGAACGTGGCCAGTGTGGAAAGCTGTTGAGTGGCCAAGAAGGGCAGAGAAAGGGGCAGATTTCCAGCTCATGTGGAACAGTTTGTCACAGTCTTCTCTCCCCTCGTGCCCTCCTCTGCCATCTGCAGCACAGCTCCATCCCTCACCATCTTCCAGCGTGGCCACTGCCAAGTCTGTACCCGGCTCAGCACAAAATTGTCAGGGCAAGGAGGGCCCCCACCAAGCAGCCCCAGAGATAAACACTTCCAATAATGAGGGCGGCCCTGTTACTATTTGCAGCTGAGAAAACCCCTCTATTACAGAGTGAAATGATCCAGTGAGTGGGCAATCAATCTCTGGGCATCAGCACAGGTACCAGGGGGACTTACATGTGCCCAGATGTACCAATGGAGATACATAGAGATATAAAGAGATACATAAAGATACATAGAGATACATAAAGATACATAGAGATACATAGAGATAAATAGAGACACATGGGGGGTAATTCACAAAAGTGTCGGGAACGAAAAAATGTCTTTAAAATGTCGTAGAAAGTGTCATAGCAACAGCTGACAAATTCACAGAGCATTTCTCCGCCAATTTTCCGACATGTGCGACACTTTTGAATTAGTGTCATTAAAAGTGGGCGTGGTTTTTTCGGCACCACTTTTCCCGACATTTTTATGAATTACTCATAAACTCATTTTTTTTTACCGACAATTTTTCAGACACTTTAGGCTCTTCAAAATGAAAATGTCAGACAAATTGTCGTTTAAAAAGTCTTGGTAAATGTCGTTTGTACGATGAAAAGATATACGACATTTTAGAAAATTGTCAGACTTACGAGACATTCAGAGATGGGAACATCTGCCTGTGTGAATTTGCCGTACGTACAACATTTTACAAATTTGTCGACCGCCACTTCTGGGTTACTTGTTTTACCGACACTTTTGTGAATTCCCCCCATAGAGATAAAGAGATACATAGAGATACATAGATATAAAGAGGTACATAGAGATACATTGAGATAAAGAGATACATAGAGAAAAATAGAGATACATAGAGATAAATAGAGACACAGAGATAATTAGAGATAGAGTTATATAGAGATACATAGAGATACATAAAGATAAATAGAGATACATAGAGATAGAGATACATAGAGACACATAGAGATACAGTACATAGAGATAGAGATACACAGAGATAGAGATAAATAGAGATACATAGAGATAAATAGAGACACATAGAGATAGAGATAAATAGAGATATATAGAGATACATAGAGATAGAGTTATATAGAGATACATAGAGATAGAGATATATAGAGATACATAGAGATAGAGATATATAGAGATACATAGAGATAAATAGAGATATATAGAGATACATAGAGATACATGGAGATAGAGATATATAGAGATAAATAGAGATATATAGAGATACATAGAGATAAATAGAGACACATAGAGATAGAGATATATAGAGATACATAGAGATATATAGAGATACATAGAGATAAATAGAGATATATAGAGATACATAGAGATACATGGAGATAGAGATATATAGAGATAAATAGAGATATATAGAGATACATAGAGATAAATAGAGACACATAGAGATAGAGATATATAGAGATACATAGAGATATATAGAGATACATAGAGATAAATAGAGATATATAGAGATACATAGAGATAAATAGAGACACATAGAGATAGAGATATATAGAGATACATAGAGATATATAGAGATACATAGAGATAAATAGAGACACATAGAGATAGAGATATATAGAGATACATAGAGATATATAGAGATACATAGAGATAAATAGAGATATATAGAGATACATAGAGATAAATAGAGACACATAGAGATAGAGATATATAGAGATACATAGAGATATATATAGATACATAGAGATAAATAGAGATATATAGAGATACATAGAGATAAATAGAGACACATAGAGATAGAGATATATAGAGATACATAGAGATAAATAGAGATATATAGAGATATAAAGCAGGAGCTGGCTAAAGAAATGGTTTCCCTGAGGCTTTGCCATTAAGTATCTCCCGGTATGTGAGGAAGAAATTGTCCCAGGAATGAAGTCCCACAGTAACACACAGAGCCGCTCCCATAGTTGAGGGGATTTCATGCATTTATTATCTGACCCTGGGAACATCAGGATTCATTTCACGGCTAAATCTCGGTGCTCATGGGCCCATTCTGTAAATACACTTCTGACTATTCCCCGGGGACCGGCTATGGTTTCACACTCCCAAATGTGTCGGCAGAACATTAGAAGGACAATTCAGTGACGGGCACCTGGGCTGAGGTTAGGGGGGAATAATAACCAGCAAAGAAGGGGGTCCTGCCAAACAATCATTGTGTCATCCTATGATTTGCCGTGATATTTTTTCCATTCTGTTTGTACTTTAATATATTCTCCATATAAACTCTCTATAGACACTGCCCTGAGTGCAATAAATCCCCCATTCACACAAATGCTTGTGCCCCTTCTTACGCCAGTTCATTGTCTGATTCTGTTTTTTGCTCTGATGGAAACTTTGTGTGTTTCTTTCCTATGAGAAGGAGCTGCAGTTCTTCCTCTGATAACATCAAATATTCACAGACAAACTGACCAAATTGTGCCAACCAGTCTGGAAACCCACTCAATGGCGACATCAGATGATATTCCAGTAGCAAAGATTGGAGACTTAAAACAATGTGCTGTGTATTGTATAGGGCAATGCCATACACTGAAAGTAAAGTGCCAGTTCCTTAGGGCCAGGAACAAGAGATTGTATTGTCAAGGAATAGAAGTAGGAAGCTGATATGGTCTTCATGGGCTACACACCATACACATGAGCTACATTCAAGTGGAAAAAGTGTTGAGCAACACAACCATGAAAATAAAAGCTTTTGATTGACTTTTGGTAGCTCCTATGGATACTGGCAGCCTACATGAGGCTCTGCTTGGCATTAGTATTGGTTTTTATGTACCAAAACTTGCCTCCAAGCCTGGATTTCAAAAATAATCACCTGCTTTGAGGCCACTGGGAGCAACATCCAAAGGGTTGGAGAGCAACATGTTACTCATGAGCCACTAGTCGGGGATCACTGGACTACAGCAAAGCCTTTAATCATTTCCACTATGAAAAATGAGGCCATAAAAGAAGAGCTGAGATGCCCTCATTTTTCTTAGCTCTTATTGTATTTATATGGAACCCCTACTGGTTCCACAGGAGATACACAAGGTTGACTAGTTCCAATATAGTTAATTCACCCATACCCTGAACATAGATATGGAGGAGGATGATAGAGAAATGAGAATTGGTGGAAGAAACCTCAATACACGACTCAAGAAAGCCAGGCTATAACTGGAGAGCTGGTAGTGACTCTGAGACAAGTAATGGAAAGCTTCTTGTTTGGATATATTATTAATATGGAAAGATCCACAAGCAGAGCGATACAATGGCTTGGAACTATAGCAGGGTGACACCCCAATGTTTCTATATATCTGTAACTTTGTTATGAGCTAAGGGGGCCCAGCCTGAAGGTCAGTTAGGGGGAGATTTGGGGTGAGTGTTTATTTGTACCCTGGGTACCCCTGGAACTATAGCAGGGTGACACCCCAATGTTTCTATATATCTGTAACCTTGTTATGAGCTAAGGGGGCCCAGTCTGAAGGTCAGTTAGGGGGAGATTTGGGGTGAGTGCTTATTTGTGCCCTGGGTACCCCTGGAACTATAGCAGGGTGACACCCCAATGTTTCTATATATCTGTAACCTTGTTATGAGCTAAGGGGGCCCAGCCTGAAGGTCAGTTAGGGGGAGATTTGGGGTGAGTGCTTATTTGTGCCCTGGGTACCCCTGGAACTATAGCAGGGTGACACCCCAATGTTTCTATATATCTGTAACCTTGTTATGAGCTAAGGGGGCCCAGTCTGAAGGTCAGTTAGGGGGAGATTTGGGGTGAGTGCTTATTTGTACCCTGGGTACCCCTGGAACTATAGCAGGGTGACACCCCAATGTTTCTATATATCTGTAACCTTGTTATGAGCTAAGGGGGCCCAGTCTGAAGGTCAGTTAGGGGGAGATTTGGGGTGAGTGTTTATTTGTACCCTTTCTGTACAAGAGAGACCCCCCAATGCTGTTGATGGGGTTCTGTCACAAAGGTGACATCATGTGGAATTATTAACTGTTGAGTAGGAAGAAGAATACATTGCGAATACATTGGGAGCAAGACGAGGGAATTTATATTGAGAGTATTCAGTATCAGAGTGAAGAATGTGGAATTAGGTGAGGGGAATGGAGACAAGGAGAGAGGGGGGATGACTGTGGCCCTGGTGATGGCAGGGGATTGAGCAGTCAGGTATATAGAGGGATAACTAAACGTGCAGCATAAATGGCACAGGGAAAATTGTCTCCCACGTCCATAATCTCCCGGCGCTCTTATAATGAGAGGAGGCTGTTAGGACTGAAGTGGCGGCACAAGAGCCATTGTCGGAGGGATGATTGTACTGAAAGTCTCGCTCTTTGTAACTGGGTTGTGCCATGTTGTGCCCTAATTAGCCGCACAAAAGCTCAGGCCTCCCCTTCGTCTCAGCCCAGAGGCGCATTAGTACAAGTGTCATTAGGAGCACGAGTCTGACCCCAAAAGAACATTATTTTTATATTTTGCTACATGTGATCGTGTGCAGCTCCCGCGTGTAATGAGAAAGGGGTAAAGTCTCCCACATGTGCCACATGGTATGAGACACGTGCCCACACTAGGGTTGCCACCTTGTATTTTATACAATAGAGCTGCGCCCATTCACACTGCCACATTGCTCCCCACTACATCTCTACACCTCGTGGATCTCCCAACTATATCCCAGGCCCATTTACCCTTACAATAGGGAGCTGGGTAGGGTCACCCAAACACATGTGGAATCCACAGCCTGCATGGCTAATTAGCAATTCATTTAGACACATGGCTGCACATAAGGGTAGGACTTTATGGACACTTTCTGCGCAATCCGACGCGCTGCAACAAAACGCCTGTCAAATCACATGCAACGGAAATAAGGAAAGTAATGGAAATGTCGGATGAAGTCGCAGCGTTAATCCCACACAACACGACTGTTGGACGCATTGTGCACCGTCTACATCCGAAAGTAAAGTTGCATCAGATCAATGCTGTGACACCATTCGACAATGCATTTACTTACCTTATTTGCGTCGCATACAATTTGACGTTTTGTTGTAGCGTGTCGGCAGCTGTAGCTGCAGGTAAAGGCTCATTAGAGTTTAAGAGGATTCTAAACAAACCAAGTTGGGGGTAAAGCCGCACTTTTCTGCTCCATTGCTATAAATACACTTGTATTAGAGACATGAGTTGTTTCAGCTGTTGGTAATGTGCCATTAGTCTGACTACAACTCCCCAGCTCTGAATTTATTGCCAATTATCAGTCCAGTTATTTGCTTATTCCTTTCTCACTTGTTCTGTCCCACGTCACTTCTTGGCTTCTTCCTGATTTTCCGTTTTCCTTACAATTCTATGGTTGTTATTTGGTTATGAGCCGGCCTGTCTGACTATGTCCAGCTTCTTTCCTTGTCAGATCCTTCATCAGACTAAACATTTTGCTCCCCTGTGGGAGTCATTAGGTTCTTGTTGTGGGGTAAGTCCTGGTGTAGTGGTCCATCCCTCTCTTACTCTAACTTGCACCCCATCAGCTGCCAATTGTAGCCTCATACACCCCTCTCTATGCCCCATGTGTGTGTGTGGAGACATCTCATGGCACTTACCTCTTCTATGCAGGTGGAGAAACACAACACATAAACCTCGAACTCATTGTGTTCATTGTCACTTACCTCCTGTATCAGAGCTCTGAGCTCACACTCTAATACACTCACTGATTACACAGACCTACTTTATAACATTATTATTCTTATACACAGACATTCCCACCAACATAATCCTTAATACTGTAACTGGGGGTAAAGGAGGCAGGAAAAGTTGTTACACGGGTCGTTAATTCCCAATGTTCCCAGCGATGTGACTACCGCCCCTGTCACTAACACACACTGACATTTAGCAGCAGGGGGAGAAGGGGGTGCAACCTGTACTTGCAACTGAGTGTGTCTATATAATCACTATTCAGCACACTCCAATGGTTTCAGGCAATGACGACTGACCTCTCTGAGAAATATGCACAATATTCACAACTAATCATCATCCTTTGTATGTCTGTATATTCTCAGTAGGACAAGATGGAGACAGTAGGACAAGCTGGAGACAGTAGGACAAGATGGAGACAGTAGGGAAAGATAGAGATAGTAGCACAAGATGGAGACAGTAGGACAAGATGGAGACAGTAGGGCAAGATGGAGATAGTAGGACAAGATGGAGACAGTAGGACAAGATGGCAACAGTAGGACAACATGGAGACAATAGGACAAGATGGAGACAGTAAGACAAGACGCAGACATTAGGACAAGATGGAGACAGTAGGGAAAGATGGAGATAGTAGGACAAGATGGAGACAGTAGGACCAGATGGAGACAGTAGGACAAGAAGGAGACAGTATGACAAGATGGAGACAGTAGGGAAAGATGGAGATAGTAGGACAAGATGGAGACAGTAGGACAAGATGGAGACAGTAGGGAAAGATGGAAATAGTAGGACAAGATGGAGATAGTAGGACAAGATGGAGACAGTAGAACAAGATGGAGACAGTAGGGCAAGATGGAGATAGTAGGACAAGATGGAGACAGTAGGACAAGATGGCAACAGTAGGACAACATGGAGACAATAGGACAAGATGGAGACAGTAAGACAAGACGCAGACATTAGGACAAGATGGAGACAGTAGGGAAAGATGGAGATAGTAGGACAAGATGGAGACAGTAGGACCAGATGGAGACAGTAGGACAAGAAGGAGACAGTATGACAAGATGGAGACAGTAGGGAAAGATGGAGATAGTAGGACAAGATGGAGACAGTAGGACCAGATGGAGACAGTAGGACAAGAAGGAGACAGTAGGACAAGATGGAGACAGTAGGGAAAGATGGAAACAGTACGGAAAGATGGAGATAGTAGGACAAGATGGAGACAGTGAGGCAAGATGGAGACAGTAGGACAAGATGGATACAGTAGGAAAAGATGGAGACAGTAGGACAAGATGGAGACAGTAGGAAAAGATGGAGACAGCAGGACAAGATGGAAACAGTAGGACAAGATGGATACAGTAGAAAAAGACGGAGACGGTAGGACAATATGGAGACAGTAGGAAAAGATGGAGACAGTAGGACAAGATGGAGACAGTAAGGCAAGATGAAGACAGTTTGGCAAGATGGAGACAGTAGGGCACGATGGAGACAGTAGAACAGGAGGGAGACAGTAGGGCAGGATGGAGACAGTAGGGCAAGATGGAGACAGTAGGACAAGATGGATACAGTAGGAAAAGATGGAGACAGTAGGACAAGATGGAGACAGTAGGAAAAGATGGAGACAGCAGGACAAGATGGAAACAGTAGGACAAGATGGATACAGTAGAAAAAGACGGAGACGGTAGGACAATATGGAGACAGTAGGAAAAGATGGAGACAGTAGGACAAGATGGAGACAGTAAGGCAAGATGAAGACAGTTTGGCAAGATGGAGACAGTAGGGCACGATGGAGACAGTAGAACAAGATGGAGACAGTAAGACAAGATGGAGGCAGTACGACAAGATGGATACAGTAGGAAAAGACGGAGACAGTAGGACAAGATGGATACAGTAGGACAAGATGGAGACAGTAGGACAAGATGGAGACAGTAAGGCAAGATGAAGACAGTTTGGCAAGATGGAGACAGTAGGGCACGATGGAGACAGTAGAACAAGATGGAGACAGTAAGACAAGATGGAGACAATAGGACAAGATGGAGACAGTAGGGCAAGATGGAGACAGTAGGGCAAGAGGGAGACAGTAGATAAAGATGTAGACAGTAGAACAAGATGGAGACAGTAGGACAAGATGGAGACAGTAGGGCAAGATGGAGACAGTAGGACAAGATGGAGTCAGTAAGGCAAGATGGAGACAGTAGAACAAGATGGAGACAGTAGAACAAGATGGAGACAGCAGGACAAGATGGAGACAGTAAGGCAAGATGGAGACAGTAGAACAAGATGGAGAGAGTAGAACAAGAGTAGAGTAGAACAAGATGGAGAGAGTAGGACAAGATGGAGACAGTAGGACAAGATGGAGACAGTAAGGCAAGATGAGACAGTAGAACAAGATGGAGACCGTAGGACAAGATGGAGACAGTAGGGGAAGATGGAGACAGTAGAACAAGATGGAGAGAATAGGACAAGATGGAGGCAGTATGATGTATAGAGACAGTTCGAGTATCCAATAGAATTACACAAAGTGGAGTGTTGGTGCAAGAGAATGAGCAACTCCTGAGAAATGCCATTGGTTTCTGTCAGTTAAAGCAGAGCTGAAGGCAATAGGTTGGGAAGTATTTATTAATTCAACTGGATAGTGTTTCCATGGACCCTGCCCCAGATATAGACAATATATTACTATAAGTTTTCTTTACACTGAGTCTTGTCTCACATACACTCCTGCCACACTCACCTACATTCCTTGTACTTTGTACAATCTGAGTGAGGAGGCAATTGTCTCTTGTAATGAAGAGCTGCTCGACTTGTCTCTCAGCGGGAGGCGCAAAGTGAGTAATTAGCAAAGACTCGTTACTTGGAAACTCACAATTTGCCTTCACATTGCACTGAAAATCTGTCATTTTGCTTCAGGGTTATATGGACTGTTTGTGCCACAAACCACTGAGAGAGGCTTATATATATTTATATACACTGAATAAAATACATTGTTGTACTGTAGCCAAATGTATAAATACAAATATACAGAGAAGGAATGTTCTGGGCACACAATAAGCTATACCCTCATACTGTACTGTCTAAGGGAATCAATATGGCACCTCCTCCTCCCATATGTATAAATACAAATATACAGAGAAGGAATGTTCTGGGCACACAATAAGCTATACCCTCATACTGTACTGTCTAAGGGAATCAATATGGCACCTCCTCCTCCCATATGTATAAATACAAATATACAGAGAAGGAATGTTCTGGGCACACAATAAGCTATACTCTCATACTGTACTGTCTAAGGGAATCAATATGGCACCTCCTCCTCCCATATGTATAAATACAAATATACAGAGAAGGAATGTTCTGGGCACACAATAAGCTATACCCTCATACTGTACTGTCTAAGGGAATCAATATGGCACCTCCTCCTCCCATATGTATAAATACAAATATACAGAGAAGGAATGTTCTGGGCACACAATAAGCTATACCCTAATACTGTACTGTCTAAGGGAATCAATATGGCACCTCCTCCTCCCATATGTATAAATACAAATATACAGAGAAGGAATGTTCTGGGCACACAATAAGCTATACCCTCATACTGTACTGTCTAAGGGAATCAATATGGCACCTCCTCCCATATGTATAAATACAAATATACAGAGAAGGAATGTTCTGGGCACACAATAAGCTATACCCTCATACTGTACTGTCTAAGGGAATCAATATGGCACCTCCTCCCATATGTATAAATACAAATATACAGAGAAGGAATGTTCTGGGCACACAATAAGCTATACTCTCATACTGTACTGTCTAAGGGAATCAATATGACACCTCCTCCTCCCATATGTATAAATACAAATATACAGAGAAGGAATGTTCTGGGCATACAATAAGCTATACTCTCATACTGTACTGTCTAAGGGAATCAATATGGCACCTCCTCCTCCCATATGTATAAATACAAATATACAGAGAAGGAATGTTCTGGGCACACAATAAGCTATACCCTCATACTGTACTGTCTAAGGGAATCAATATGGCACCTCCTCCTCCCATATGTATAAATACAAATATACAGAGAAGGAATGTTCTGGGCACACAATAAGCTATACCCTCATACTGTACTGTCTAAGGGAATCAATATGGCACCTCCTCCTCCCATATGTATAAATACAAATATACAGAGAAGGAATGTTCTGGGCACACAATAAGCTATACCCTCATACTGTACTGTCTAAGGGAATCAATATGGCACCTCCTCCTCCCATATGTATAAATACAAAT
This sequence comes from Xenopus petersii, assembly GCA_038501925.1. Classification (NCBI taxonomy): domain Eukaryota; kingdom Metazoa; phylum Chordata; class Amphibia; order Anura; family Pipidae; genus Xenopus; species Xenopus petersii. Next base: position 719,102 of record CM076687.1, read on the forward strand.
ATACAGAGAAGGAATGTTCTGGGCACACAATAAGCTATACCCTCATACTGTACTGTGTAAGGGAATCAATATGGCACCTCCTCCTCCCATATGTATAAATACAAATATACAGAGAAGGAATGTTCTGGGCACACAATAAGCTATACCCTCATACTGTACTGTCTAAGGGAATCAATATGGCACCTCCTCCTCCCATATGTATAAATACAAATATACAGAGAAGGAATGTTCTGGGCACACAATAAGCTATACCCTCATACTGTACTGTCTAAGGGAATCAATATGGCACCTCCTCCCATATGTATAAATACAAATATACAGAGAAGGAATGTTCTGGGCACACAATAAGCTATACCCTCATACTGTACTGTCTAAGGGAATCAATATGGCACCTCCTCCCATATGTATAAATACAAATATACAGAGAAGGAATGTTCTGGGCACACAATAAGCTATACTCTCATACTGTACTGTCTAAGGGAATCAATATGACACCTCCTCCTCCCATATGTATAAATACAAATATACAGAGAAGGAATGTTCTGGGCACACAATAAGCTATACTCTCATACTGTACTGTCTAAGGGAATCAATATGGCACCTCCTCCTCCCATATGTATAAATACAAATATACAGAGAAGGAATGTTCTGGGCACACAATAAGCTATACCCTCATACTGTACTGTCTAAGGGAATCAATATGGCACCTCCTCCTCCCATATGTATAAATACAAATATACAGAGAAGGAATGTTCTGGGCACACAATAAGCTATACCCTCATACTGTACTGTCTAAGGGAATCAATATGGCACCTCCTCCTCCCATATGTATAAATACAAATATACAGAGAAGGAATGTTCTGGGCACACAATAAGCTATACCCTCATACTGTACTGTCTAAGGGAATCAATATGGCACCTCCTCCTCCCATATGTATAAATACAAATATACAGAGAAGGAATGTTCTGGGCACACAATAAGCTATACCCTCATACTGTACTGTCTAAGGGAATCAATATGGCACCTCCTCCTCCCATATGTATAAATACAAATATACAGAGAAGGAATGTTCTGGGCACACAATAAGCTATACCCTCATACTGTACTGTCTAAGGGAATCAATATGGCACCTCCTCCCATATGTATAAATACAAATATACAGAGAAGGAATGTTCTGGGCACACAATAAGCTATACCCTCATACTGTACTGTCTAAGGGAATCAATATGGCACCTCCTCCCATATGTATAAATACAAATATACAGAGAAGGAATGTTCTGGGCACACAATAAGCTATACTCTCATACTGTACTGTCTAAGGGAATCAATATGGCACCTCCCTCCTCCCATATGTATAAATATAAATATACAGAGAAGGAATGTTCTGGGCACACAATAAGCTATACCCTCATACTGTACTGTCTAAGGGAATCAATATGGCACCTCCTCCTCCCATATGTATAAATACAAATATACAGAGAAGGAATGTTCTGGGCACACACTGTTATATTTTATACTTTAATTTCTTGGGGAATGAAGGGAAAATAAACTTTGCTTATAAAGTGGTAATATTTGCCCTAAAAGGCACAGGCAGAATTCAGGCATCTATAAGGGAATCGGGTCGTATTCAGAAGAAAGTGTATTTGCATTAATTAAATCCTGTTTGTGTTTATGAGTCCCATTAAGTTTCCGGTTCCTCTGCGGCTTCTCCCACGCCTTTGCATCAATTCCTGCTTTCTATGTGTTAATCTCTCCTTTGGCGAATACATAAAATTATTGCTGGCGTATATTTGTTGGCGCCGTATGTTCGCTGTGGGGATATACAATCACGTGCTAATTCCTGAGATTCGCCAAACTTCTTTATTGTGTTTTTTTACTTCGCTCTGCACTGAGAGGAACGGAGAGGGTTGGGGAATAAAAGTGCATTTTATGTCCCTTTTCTGGGAACAAAAAGGAAATAATCAGGGTTATTTACAATGTGAATGGCAGAATCCTCCCCCAGCATTGACGCAAGCCCCCCCGGTTTTATGACCAAAGTGATAAAATGGACTTATGAAAGAAACAAGATGTACGTCTGGGCTAAAGGGGTCCCAGTCTATAGGGCAAAAGTACTGGAGCTCAAATATGTCCAGCCTATGACCCTCCAGTTGTTTTACTAACTCTCAGCATCCCCTGACAATGCTAGCCCATGGCAATCAGACGTTATGGGATACATAAAAGTATAGTAGGACTGTCCAACCTAAGGTCCTTCAGCAATTATGGAAGTACAGCAGGAGAGCCACAAGTTGGAAACATTGCTCTACTTATTACATCTTGCTCTGCAGTCTCCATCTTGCTTTACTTTCTTCATCTTCTACTGTCTTATCTTTACCTACTGTCTCCCTCTTGCCCTACTGTTTCCCTCTTGTCTTACTGTCTCCATCTTGTCCTACTGTCTCCATCTTGTCCTACTGCCTCCATCTTGCCATATTGTCTCGTATCTTTCCCTACTGTCTCCATCTTTCCCTAATGTCTCCATCTTGTCCTACTGTCTCCATGTTGTCCTCCTGTCTCCATCTTGCCCAACTGTCTCCATCTGGTCCTACTGTCTCCATCGTGTCCTACTGTCTCCATCTTGTCCTCCTGTCTCCAGCTTGTCCACCTGTCTCCATTTTGCCCTACTGTCTCCATCTTGTCTGACTGTCTCCCTCTTGTCCTACTGTCTCCATCCTGTCCTACTGCCTCCATCTTGCCATATTGTCTTGTATCTTTCCCCACTGTCTCCATCTTTCCCTACTGCCTCCATCTTGCCATATTGTCTTGTATCTTTCCCCACTGTCTCCATCTTTCCCTACTGTCTCCATCTTGCCCTCCTGTCTCCATCTTGCCCAACTGTCTCCATCTTGTCCTACTGTCTCCATCTTGTCCTACTTTCTCCATCTTGTCCTACTGTCTCCATCTTGTCCTCCTGTCTCCATCTTGTCCTACTGTCTCCATCTTGCCCTACTTTCTCCATCTTGTCCTACTGTCTCCATCTTGCCCTACTGTCTCCATCTTGTCCTCCTGTCTCCATCTTGCCCTACTTTCTCCATCTTGTCCTACTGTCTCCATCTTGCCCTACTGTCTCCATCTTGTCTGACTGTCTCCCTCTTGTTCTACTGTCTCCATATTGCCCAACTGTCTCCATCTTGTCCAACTGTCTCCATCTTGTCCCACGGTATATCTTAGCCTTCTTCATCTTACCCTATTTTGTCTATCGTGCCCTGTTTGGGTATTAGGGTAAGTTTGAAAATCCTGTTGAACAAGGACCTTATTGGACAAATAATGCAGTGCTCTCCCACTGGGTCTTAATTTCCCCCTATTGGATCCTTTTGTTGGCCTAGTGTCAGTCAGATAAGCTCACATTGGCCACCACCTGGGTCAACTTCAGACTAATGTTTTGGCAATCTCACCAGAGTAGCAGATTTGTCCGGTTTACAAAGAAAATATTGCTGCTCCCATGAGGCCTCTGTTATATTATATCTTGTTTCTGATGCCCAGCAATATATTATATATAACACAGAGTTGCAGCATTGCTGTGAGTCGAGGTCTGTATGGAGTTATATAAACTGCATTGTATTTGGTGCAGGATAGAGTCAACGCGGGGCCATCCCTAGAGTCTCATACAAGTCTAGATTTACACTTTACCCTTTTGTCATTGTTATGCCGTATTTACAAATGTGTTTCCAGATATAACGGACATTCCTGTGCTTTCCCGGCTAATGACCTTTGGGTCCCAGAAGGTTCCCTGGTATCAGCAGCTGAGGTGTAAGATTTATAGATGGGGCAATTTATCTGCTCAGGAACAGAATCGCTTTCATATATATAGGGATATATGGACTTCTCTCTAGATCTGAGCCTACAACTGGGGGGCAATATGAAATGATATAGTCACTTAATCCCCTCTATATTGAACACTATGATATTATACTGGAGTTAATCAACATATTGCCCCACTGTGGCTCCAAAACACTGGCCACCTCACTTGATACATGATTGTTAGATACAATGGGGAGGCCCAGGGCAAATGCCCTTTCTGATCGCCTTTAAGATGGATCCTGATCATTGACCGCACAGACAGGAATAATGTGTATACCATATTTCATGAGTAGGGAATTTAGAGAAGACCAAGTATGGGTTAGACACGACTAAGGGAATTTAGACATAACTATGGGTGAGAGCAAAGCAAGATTGAAGCAAAGGTGGTGCTTTAGGACAGGGCTAGTAATTCATTACTTTACATTTATTACATGTCATATAAAAAAACAGGACAGGAGGGGTTAAATAAGATGACTGTACATAACGTGCTTGAGCCCAACTGAAAACAAAAGGAGAAAGCTCCAAGTTCACCATTTCAAAAAGCAGCTCCGGAGCCAAGTGCTCAGTCGTCAGCACCGCCATTGTGATCACATCTCAATATAAGTAACTGGTCGGCACTTCTGGTTAAAAAGATGGATGACAGCTGATAGGATTCACGTGAGGTGAATTGGCTTGTGCCCAACTGATCCAATTATCCCTTTGCCCCTTGGTCCTACCCTCTTGGTGTTCAAACCATCATTTCTGCCTCAGGTTTACTTCAATGCCTATAGCCCCTTAGATGGTAAATGTGTGTATTCATTGTCCTCTCTACAAAGAATTCTATTGAAAACTCAGCACACGGGTGAGGGAATGAGGCTACAGATGAGGATTATGGGGATCCTGTAAATCCACGGTGATTATTGCACCTCACATGCCAGTCAAGGGAATTCTGGGAAGAAGCCCATAATGATGCTCCAGACTCATCTTGCCTCTACTGACAGAGGAGCTAATTGAAAGTTAATTGCCCCAGTGTGGCTACATGTGGCCTTCCCAGGCAACTCTCCCAACATTCCTCTTTGTTGGAAATTCTCATTTTAATCTCAGTACTTGCCAATTTCACAGTTGAGTGGAGAAAAGACACACTCTCACCCGGGATTCAGGGCTGAAGGAGTCATGGAAATCAATTGCACACAGAGATTGTTATAACTAGAACCATCAAGCTGTTCAGCCCTACAGTGTAAGCCTCAGCCTACCAACAACTTCCAACTCTATTTAAGCAATGGAATTAGGGTCAATGCTAAGGAAAATGATGAATACTCTGGAGTCAATCAAAAAACAGAGGCAGATCAGGAATTGTAGGTGGGGATTGTGGGGTTATAGATAGTAGGTCCAGTAGGGCAAGATGAATGAGAGGCCAATAGGGCAATAGAATGAAAAACATGGAGAAATTGGGGCAGGGTGAAAATGTAAGAACAAGATGACAAGAATAATGAGCTGATCACTGTGGGACAATGTCTAAACATAAGGACACAATGCAAAAAGTAGGGAAAGATGGAGACAACAGGGCAAGAAAGAGACAGTAGGGAAATATGGAGACAGCAGGGCAAGATGGAGATAGTAGGACAAGATGGAGACAGTAGGACAAGATGGAGAAAGTAGGACAAGATGGAGACAGTAGGGCAAGAAGGAGACAACAGGGCAAGATGGAGACAGTAGGGTAATATGGAGACAACAGGGCAAGAAAGAGACAGTAGGGCAATATGGAGATAGTAGGGAAATATGGAGACAGCAGGGCAAGATGGAGATAGTAGGACAAAATGGAGATAGTAGGACAAGATGGAGACAGTAGGACAAGATGGAGAAAGTAGGACAAGATGGAGACAGTAGGGCAAGAAGGAGACAACAGGGCAAGATGGAGACAGTAGGGTAATATGGAGACAACAGGGCAAGATGAAGGCAGTAACACCAGATGGACACATTAGGACAAGATACAGACAGGGCAAGATGGAGACAGTAGGGCAAGATGCGGACAGAAGGACAAGATGGAGACAGTAGGGGGCAAGGTGGAGACAGTAGGGAAAAATGGAGACAGTAGGGCAAGATGGAGACAGAAGGGGACAAAGTGGAGAAAATAGGGCAAGTTGGGGACAAAAAGAAAAGGTAGAGACGGTAGGGGGCAAGGTGGACACAATAGGGCAAGATGTGGACAATAAGAAAATGTAGAGATCCTCTGCAGTTCAGTGGGGATAGCAAGCCAAGATGAAGACAGTAGGGCAAGATGCAGACAGTAGGACAAGATGGAGACAGTAGGACAAGATGGAGACAGTAGGATAAGATGGAGACAGAAGGGCAAGGTGGAGACAGTAGGACAAGATGGAGACAGTAGGATAAGATGGAGACAGAAGGACAAGATGGAGACAGTAAGGCAAGATGGAGACAGTAAGGCAAGATGGAGACAGTAAAAAACCCAATTTAATTCCTATTCAGACTCGGCACCCTGTGTGCTCATGGGAAAGTCATTCTATACACCCAGCCAGAAACGAATTAGGGGGAGCGTTGGCCCCACTAATGACTCATTTACATTAATGACAGTGTGGGGGAGAGTTTGGTGGTCGGCCAATTATTTGTGTAACTCCCGGAGAGAAGTGAATGAAAGACAAAGTCACAGATTACGGGCGAATGGCCTGTGAATCAGTCGTTCCTATTGGGTTTATTCAGGAACACCAGGCAGAAGCATTTTAGATATTATATATATTATATTATTATTAGCCGGTCCATCAGGGAACAATACACTCATGTCTGGCACTGTATCAGCTCAGCCTTTACTTATTGATTCAATCACTGAATTAAATCATTGAAAATGTTTCATTTATGTATAAAGGCTCTTCTGGGGCGGGGAGCTATATACAGCCTTGTGATTGGTCAGACTTGGAGGACTAAGAGACAAGATCCTACAGGAAGCAGGAGGGCAAAACTGCCTTGAGTGGCATTAAAACTGCCCCATGCAGACACATAGAGAGGCGTATCTCTATAGAAACCCCCAAATGGGCAGCCATATTGCCCTGAGTATTAGCACAGCACGTCATCATGTCACCTCTCCTAGTGGCCTCATACAGCGAGAGGAAGGGCCACAGAGAACCACCTGATTGGTGGACAGGAGAGGTCTGGAACATGATTCCACCAATGATTCCACCTTGTATCTCCCAGTGACACTGATCTCAGGCTTCTGCCCATAATCCCCCCTTTTGTTACAGGAGCTCAACACATTCCTGTGTCTTATTCCCATTTCTGTGTTTTCCATCAATTCCTCTGCTGAGCGGTTTGTCTGATTTATGTTCCCGAATCTGCTGGAAAACCAAAATTATTGTTTTTTTAATTTTAGGATTCACTCAGTCCTCTGCCAGTTCTCTCCCACGGGCACCTGACCCACAGCTCATTTACTCCCAGCATCCCCTGCAGTTCAGCAACCCCAATGTTTCTATATATCTGTAACCTTGTTATGAGCTAAGGGGGCCCAGTCTGAAGGTCAGTTAGGAGGAGATTTGGGGTGAGTGTTTATTTGTACCCTGGGTACCCCAGGAACTAAAGCAGGGTGACATCCCAATGTTTCTATATATGTGAAACCTTGTTATGAGCTAAGGGGGCCCAGTCTGAAGTCAGTTAGGGGGAGATTTGGGGTGAGTGCTTATTTGTACCCTGGGTACCCCTGGAACTATAGCAGGGTGACACCCCAATCTTTCTATATATCTGTAACCTTGTTATGAGCTAAGGGGGCCCAGTCTGAAGGTCAGTTAGGGGGAGATTTGGGGTGAGTGTTTATTTGTACCCTGGGTACCCCTGGAACTATAGCAGGGTGACACCCCAATGTTTCTATATATCTGTAACCTTGTTATGAGCTAAGGGGCCCCAGCCTGAAGGTCAGTTAGGGGGGAGATTTGGGGTGAGTGTTTATTTGTACCCTGGGTACCCCTGGAACTATAGCAGGGTTCAGATGTGTATGGGGGTATAATAAGGGTGGAACCTGATCAGGGGCGTAACTATAGAGGAAGCAGACCGTGCGGCTGCAGGGGGGCCCAGGAGGTATAGGGGCCCCATGAGGCCCTAATTCATATACAATTTCAATAAATATTGGAGAAACAAGTCAACCTCTAAACATTTTGGGCGCCTGAAAAAAAATTTGCTTTGGGGCCCAGTAATATCTAGTTACGCCACTGAACCTGATGAAGGTGCTGTACTACAGCTGATTGGTGCCACAGTGTGGTCAGAAGAGGGGGGCAGGGCATTAGTGTGTTTTGGGTGGCAGAACTATAACTGGTTAACCCATATTTCATCTCCATAAGCAGCAACAGCAAGTTCTGTTGTGAGGCATCAATTTCCCCCATCTCTGGGGATCGGGTTGCCATGGTAACCACAGAGACAAAGCCGGACGCTGGGGGGGACCAATTTTAAAGTCTCTGAGACTTAATACATCACGTGCTCCTATGAGTGCAGCCAGCACTGGGGATTAAAGAGGCGTCCCTTATTATTCGGCTCCCTCTCGGCCACTCACCAGCTGCCATTGCACCAACACATTCATGTCTCGTCTGGAATGAGGTTTATGTACCAAAAACCCAAAATTGTCAGCTGTGGTGCTGCCATACTGCTTGTCTTTTTATCTACAAATGTGCACCCACATTATGCTTAATGAATCACTAGCACCCCTTTGATACCTTAATCTTATAAAACGTATTTTATGTTATGCTCTGGTCTCAATCCCTATTGTATAGTGATCTTACTGGCATGCCTAGGGTTAATGCGGTGCTCTGAATCATCTTCTGCAGTGATCTTACTGGCATGCCTAGGGTTAATGCGGTGCTCTGAATCGTCTTCTGCAGTGATCTTACTGGCATGCCTAGGGTTAATGCGGTGCTCTGAATCGTCTTCTGCAGTGATCTTACTGGCATGCCTAGGGTTAATGCGGTGCTCTGAATCATCTTCTGCAGTGATCTTACTGGCATGCCTAGGGTTAATGCGGTGCTCTGAATCGTCTTCTGCAAGGATCTTACTGGCATGCCTAGGGTTAATGCGGTGCTCTGAATCGTCTTCTGCAGGGATCTTACTGGCATGCCTAGGGTTAATGCAGTGCTCTGAATCATTTTCTGCAGTGATCCTGCCGGCATGATTGGGGTTGTTGTAATGCTCTGGGGCCATTTTCACCCTCACTGGGACAACTGGGATTAGTGGTGGGAATTCATTTTCTGCAGTGATCGTAGCAGCACAGCGAGGGTTAATGCAGTGCTCATGACCAATACTGGGGACATGGAAAAGGGGCACTGCCTACAATACTCTGTGACTTCTCTGGGGCCCCAAGTTTCACATTTGCTTTATCTCCATATTGTTTTGGGGGTGACCCTGTTAGTGAGAAGCACTATCTGTTTTAGGGCCACTGACTAGGACCCTCCAGGTATTGGGGGTCTGGTCCCTATTACAGGGGATTAGTAATGAGGAAAGGAGTCGCTGCCACTAAATTGTTTTCTGTCTCTGGGGCCGACCAATCCCAGCACTCGCACTCCCGGGGCCCCTTACAGACAATACATTCCACTATTAACCCCTTTGTCTATTATTCACTGCATTTCTTAATTAACCCCCACCCTACCAAGCCTCTCTCCTCACCAACACAGATCAGTGAGACAAATTATAGTGCTGGCACCTAAACGGTTAAAGCTGAATTCTAGGTTTATACTAAATGTGTTATTATGGGATTAATTCAGTTCTTTTCTTTGCTCTTTTTCTCCATGTTTCTTATTTGTCTCACTCCCCTACTGACATCTCTCTCCCCACTGCTTCCCATATATCTCTGATTCGCTCTCCTGTGCCTCGTATCCCTTCTCTGCCCGACTACTGCCAATCACATGAGTACCAGGAAATACACTCCCCCGTGCACAGGAAGTAGAGACAGTCACACGAGTACCAGGAAATACACTCCCCCGTGCACAGGAAGTAGAGACAGTCACACGAGTACCAGGAAATACACTCCCCCGTGCAAAGGAAGTAGAGACAGTCACATGAGTACCAGGAAATACACTCCCTGGATTTGATAGTAGATAAATAAGAGAAAGGATAGCTGCTTTGTGTGCCATTATATGCAGCTGTACAGTTGTTGGGCAAAAAAAACCCTGAGTGCTGAGATGACAGTTGGGCACAAAGGTCACACACACTATGAATCGGAAGGTTCATTGGACCCCTGATATGTTTTTAATGAAGTGATTTAACTGAACACAGGGCAGTTTGTGTTCCTCCAGCTCTCAGCGTCCCACTGTCTCCTGTACAATATCATATGTGTGTCACTTACACCCCTGGCCCTGGCCCTTTAATAAGAGCCGACAGTCAGAGCTGATAAATGTGACAGTCCCTAACAAGGGATTTGCTCTCTGGCAGCACAATATGTCTTTATAACAATCAATATCTACAAATAAAAGCGTTAGTGGCCCCGAGTCATTCAGAGCCAGAGAGACAATGTAGCCCGTAATCTGGGACACTTACCCTTTATTCATTCATAGAGAGAAAATCAATCTCACGGCTTAACTCAACTCTCTATTGGTTATTTCCCCAGAGAGGGGCCATACACTATTGGTTATTTCCCCAGAGAGGAGCCACACTCTATTGGATATTTCCCCAGAGAGGGGCCACACCATATGGGTTATTTCCCCAGAGAGGGGCCACACATTATTGGTTATTTCCCCAGAGAGGGGCCACACCATATTGGTTATGCCCCCTGAGAGGGGCCACACTCTATTGGTTATTTCCCCAGAGAGGGGCCACACACTATTGGTTATTTCCCCAGAGAGGGGTCATACTCTATTGGTTATTTCCCCAGAGAGGGGCCACACTGTATTGGTTATTTCCCCAGAGAGGGGCCACACCATATTGGTTATTCCCCCTGAGAGGGGCCACACACTATTGGTTATTTCCCCAGAGAGGGGTCATACTCTATTGGTTATTTCCCCAGAGAGGGGCCACACTGTATTGGTTATTTCCCCAGAGAGGGGCCACACCATATTGGTTATTCCCCCTGAGAGGGGCCACACTCTATTGGTTATTTCCCCAGAGAGGGGCCACACCATATTGGTTATTCCCCCTGAGAGGGGCCACACTCTATTGGTTATTTCCCCAGAGAGGGGCCATACACTATTGGTTATTTCCCCAGAGAGGAGCCACACTCTATTGGATATTTCCCCAGATTGGGGCCACACCATATAGGTTATTTCCCCAGAGAGGGGCCACACATTATTGGTTATTTCCCCAGAGAGGGGCCACACCATATTGGTTATGCCCCCTGAGAGGGGCCACACACTATTGGTTATTTCCCCAGAGAGGGGTCATACTCTATTGGTTATTTCCCCAGAGAGGGGCCACACTGTATTGGTTATTTCCCCAGAGAGGGGCCACACCATATTGGTTATTCCCCCTGAGAGGGGCCACACTCTATTGGTTATTTCCCCAGAGAGGGGCCACACACTATTGGTTATTCCCCCAGAGAGGGGCCACTCCCAGCCTATGTAAGACTGTGTTTTGTGCTGATAATAACTTGTCCTTTAATTCCTGAGAGTGCTCATCTGCCCAGCATTGAGGTAGCATTCAGGCCCCATGACAGGGGCCATTACATCCCAGAGCCGAGCTGCTGACGCTTCAGGAAGAGATTGTGGGTCACGCGTGCCACTTCCTCGCCACAAAATGGATTTTGTCATTTCTTGCAGCGAGTCGTAAATGAATCCTATTAAAGGCATCCTGTAAAGTGCAGATGGGAGTGCAGCCAGACCTCCCCGCTCCCCTCGCTCGCTCTCTCCTCCGCTTTAATTGGGATTCTGACCGCAGTCACTAATGTACACGGGGGGCTGGGGAGGAGGAGGGGCTTCATTCAGCCACAAACACTGAGCAAAAGTGCTTAAATCTGGCTCATGTGTGCGGCAGACACTCCCAGAATCCCCCTGTAGGGAGTAGTAGAGATTGAGCCTCCTCCCATGTGATTCTCACTGTGACTGCCATAAAGCACGACAGAACTGCTGCACATGGCACAGGAAGGAAGTAGACAAAGCAAAGGAGTTAACAGGAAGGGGAAGTGTCAATCAAAGCAAATCCAGACACTTTTTTTTACTTACCGAACTCAACTCTTTCTGGGACAAACAGAACTTTTCCTTCTCATGATCCAAAGGGGAAGTAAAAGCTGCAGGTCCTGTTTGTAGTGGGAGTGACACTGATAAAACTGCCATATTGGTGCGTTTAGTGAGTGGGGTTCACAGGAGACTTTCTGACCTGGATTTTAATGCAATAAAAGTTTTTATTCTGCGCCTTGTGAATTCCGCTACTTTTTATAGGTCCAACCTAGAAATTATGCAGCAGAGGGGGAGCCCATAAATCAGAAGCTGCTGTACAACAAGAGCAGCGATTTTATGTTTCGCTCAATAAAAGGATCAGAGCGTGTAATGAAGCCTGTGCATTGGGGCTGCCACTGTCTCTTATTGGGGCATCATCCACTCCAACGCTCACATAAACCAGCCCAGCAGTCTAATTACTGTCTCTCTGCAGCCCAAACTCAGCCCTACTCACTCTCTACTCACTGCTAGTACCCTCAGTTGTGCCGAAACGCCCATGCATACAACTCCCAGCACCTCCACTAATGTCTCTTATTATATTGGCCTTTCTACTATATCCCACTGTCTGGGTCCCCCCAAAACTGGAATTGTTATTGGAAAACGGGGAGCCACTTGAAGGGTTAAACGAGTTCCCTGTTTTGCCGTCAGTTGGAGACAAAGGGATGGGTCGTTTAGGCTCAGAGATCATTTCAACCGCCAGTTACTAAATCTGTATTTTTGTTCTCACGTTTTAGTAAATAAGGAGGATTGGGACCTTTGGAATATAATTGTCAGAAACAAATCGGACATGACCCCCCCCCACAAGGGAACGTGAGGGTTTAAATGTAAATCGATGCACAAGGTTTGTTATCAGAATTGATCTGTAATTGAACCCGACAACATGTCGGCCTGGGACAGGAGAGACACTCGGGATGGAATGAGGCAAATACAGAGAGACCATTTGTAACTAGAGAAAGAGGAGATGGGGGTCACATCATTCCGACCCCTAGACACTGTCTGTCCCCAGTTTCACTTCTCTTTGTTAACTGCCACCAGATCCTACTAGATTGTAAGCCTCAAGGGTTTGCCAATTTACTGTAACCCCGGACACTTCCAACACTCATGTGTATGTCTTTACTCTGATTAAGGAGACATCCCTGTAGCCAATGGGAAAACAAGCTGATTTATAATGTCACAATGGGCTAATGGAGCCATGGTACTGTAGAGATGTGACCAATTGCAGGGAATGATCGATGTTCCATATATGGCAGGGCCTGAACTTTTCCCCAGGCCAAGACGTGACCCTCTCCAACCTTAATATTGACATGGAACTTCTAACCCTAATATCAGACTCACTCTTGATTTGTCCAAGGTTAGGCCTTCACTTTGACTCTATGCCCTTTAATCTCACTCTTGACTGGAGCCATTGCCAAAATGGCTCTTAATTCTCTCCAGTCTTGGTCTTGGCATGAATTTCAGGCTCTCCAGTTTGACTCTTGGCCTGATTCATTCCCCAACTAGGTCCTGACTTTAACTTCATGCCCTTGAGTTTCACTCTTGTCTTAAGCCATTCCCAGGCTAGGTTTTAACTCTATTCAATCTTAGTCTTGGCATAGATTTCAAGCCCTTCAGTCTGACTTTAACATTATGTCCTTTACTCTCTCTCTCTCTTGACTTGAGTCATTCCCAGGCTATGTCTTTACTCTCTCCAATCTTGGTATTGACTTCATTCCTCAGTGTCACTCTCAACTTGTACTGCTCCAAGTCTGGAAACTCTGTATTCTTGGTCTTGGCATAGGCTTTAAGCCTTACCGCCTCAGTCTTGAATTCCCAAATCAGTCTTGGCTTGGATTGTATAGCCTTCAGTGTCAATCTTGACTGGAATTTAAGCCAATCCTAAATTTGAGATGCCATCAGCATGAGTTTTCACTTAGATATGACAATCCCATATAAGTCTAGACTCCATAAAGTTCTGGTCTTGAGACTTGGACTCAAACCACCACAGACTTACTTTAGATGTCTTGTCGCATCCTTTAACTGTAGTTTCCAGTAGAATCTTAGGTGAGTCTTGATTTAACTCAAATCTTGGCATGGATTTCAAGCCCTCTTATTCATATTTACTGATACATTTGGTTTGGAAAATGAAATGTTTAGACAAATCTCTGGATTTATATATATATGATACCCTATAGAAGTGGGCACACTCTCCCCAGCTGAGGCACCAGCGTGGGTCACTTTCAAGTGTGTGGCACATGAATAAAAGCCAAAATGCCCCTCTTGTTTCCAGATCCTGCTGTCCCACAGAAATAGTTCCAATAAATCCGCCTGGTAAATCCTGCCCCCATATTCTAATCATTTATCTTCAAGGTGTCTGTGCCACAGCAGGAAATAAATGAGTATCTCTCTGCAGATTTCTGAGTTCTCCCCACCTCATATATTCCTTTGATTTATATATTTACCCCCTTTCTGTCCTTATAAGACTCTCTTAGATTCATCTTTCCCAGGAAATCCCAATTCCAATCTCTCTTTTTCCCTCTCCTTCTCTCGAAAAATGTTCTAGGAGTAACATTTCCCTTCTAAGAATTTACTTCCTTTGTGTCCCCTTAGAACCTTCTTTCATCTCTTCTTGTATCTAATTTTTTTCTTCCTTATTTTGTGTCTATTTCTCCTAAGAACCTTCTTCCAACCTTTGTATTTAATTCTCGTTACAACCTTCTTTTTTTCCTTTGTATCTAGTTCTCCTTATAATGTTCTTTTTTCTTTCCATTATCCCTTTTATCTAATTCTTCTTTGAATCTTATTTCCTTTGTATCTAAAAATCCTTAGAATCTGCCTCTATCTAATTCCCTTAAGAGCCTTCTTTCTTCCTTTGTATCACCTCCTTTCCTTATTGAATTCTCCTTCCTTCCTGTATCTAATTCTGTATCTAATTCTGCTGAGAACCTTCAAGATGAAGACAAGTAGGACAAAAAAGATACAGTAGTGCAAGATGGAGACAGTAGGGTAAGATGGAGAAAGTAGGGCAAGATGGAATCTCCTGAGAACCTTCTTTTTTTTCTTTCCTTTGCATTTCTCCTGAGTACATTCAAGATGAAGACAATAGGACAATGTGGAGATAGTAGGTCAGGATGGAGACAGTAGGACAAGATGGAGACAGTATGACAATATGGAGACAGTAGGGCAAGATGGAGAAGTAGGGCAAGATGGAGACAGTAGGGTAAGATGGAGACCTTAAGAGAATATGGAGATGGTAGGACAATATGGCGACAGTAGGGCAAGATGAAGACTGTAGGACAAGATGGTGACAGTAGGGAACGATGGGGACAGTAGGGCAAGATGGAGACAGTAGGGTAAGATGGAGGCAGTAGGACAAGATGGAGACAGTAGGACAAGATAGAGAAGGTAGGACAAGATGGAGACAGTAGGGAAAGATGGAGACAATAGTAGAAGATGGAGACAGTAGGGCAAGATGGAGACAGTAGGGCAAGATGGTGACAGTTGGACAAGATAGAGAAGGTAGGACAAGATGGAGACAGTAGGGAAAGATGGAGACAATAGTAGAAGATGGAGACAGTAGGGCAAGATGGAGACAGTAGGACAAGATAGAGAAGGTAGGACAAGATGGAGACAGTAGGGAAAGATGGAGACAATAGTAGAAGATGGAGACAGTAGGGAAAGATGGAGACAGTAGGGCAAGATGGTGACAGTTGGACAAGATGGAGAAGGTAGGACAAGATGGAGAAGGTAGGACAAGATGGAGACAGTAGGGAAAGATGGAGACAATAGTAGAAGATGGAGACAGTAGGACAAGATGGAGACAGTAGGGCAAGATGGTGACAGTTGGACAAGATGGAGAAGGTAGAACAAGATAGAGAAGGTAGGACAAGATGGAGACAGTAGCGGAAGATGGAGACAGTAGGGCAAGATGGAGACAGTAGGACAAGATGGAGACAGTAGCGGAAGATGGAGACAGTAGGGCAAGATGGTGACAGTTGGACAAGATGGAGAAGGTAGGACAAGATAGAGAAGGTAGGACAAGATGGAGACAGTAGCGGAAGATGGAGACAGTAGGGCAAGATGGAGACAGTAGGGCAAGATGGAGACAGTAGGACAAGATGGAGACAATAGTAGAAGATGGAGACAGTAGGGCAAGATGGAAGTACCTATACAGCTATAGTACAATAGCATTTTAGCTACCAAAAGGTTAGTGTAGAGTCTACATTCAGCTTAGGTAACTGTATATAGTGGGACAAGTTCCAACCCTCGGACTGATGGAATATTTGGGCACTTTGTGTAACAGACTCCCATGAACCCTTGGGAAAAAGCTGGTGTGAATGTCTGTCATTTTTTTGCCTTTATCCCTACAGCCCTGATTCCTATAATTAATGGGCCCTGAGTCTTACAGTGGCCCCAAGTATCTGGTTCCCATTTGTATGGTGTGGCTAGTGAATGGTTAAAGTGAGCCCCCGCTCTCCCCGTGTCTGTGAGTAGAAAGCGACAGACGGAGAGAGAATCCGCCCCATTTATTTCAGTTTGAGGCTGGCGAGAGTGACGGCTTTATTAGGCACGGCTGATATATTGCGCCAATACCCCACTTCCAGGAGGGACATTTTATACTCCGTCTATTATTAAAAAATCAACAACCCCATTCCTCATGTTGGGCTCATCAGATAAATGTTTCAGTCTCTCTCCAACCAGCAATATCTTGTTATGTCTCTCCTTCTGTCTGATACGTGATCTCATGTAGAGCCTTCTACCCCCACTGCTCCCAAACCCCCACACCCCCAAAACTGGCCTTTATTGTCAATGCCTCTCCTACTGACCCAGGGAAACAATATGGCAGCTCCCACCCAATATTGATATCTGACCCTAATGGGAACTATTCCTATAACTGGGGCCCAGATTGGCTCCTCCCTTTCTTCATTACTCTCTATGTCCTTCCCAGCCCTACTAATTCTAGTTATGGGGAACAGAGGGTGCATATGAACTGTAGACTATACACTTGTGTATTTCCTTGTTTAGGATATAAGTGACCCCTGTGTATAGAGACTATAAAGCCCATCTAACTAGATATTCAGGCTACTTTTCTATGTTAGTCAACTATAAACTGTATGTAGGAAACTACCCAGGCTCCTTTATGTCAGTCTGTGAGATCATTAGGGGAAAACAACTGAAAGATATAAAGTCTATATAAAGTCTATATAAAGTCTATATAAAGTCTATATAAAGTCTATATAAAGTCTATATAAAGTCTATCTAACTATAACTAGCTGCCCAGGCTCTATTTCTATTAGACTGTGACATTACTGGGGGAGGGGAAGACTAAGTATAATGTCTCTTCTATACGGCCATGATGCACCTGTCAGACCAATAGACTGTAGAACCCCTGCCCCCCTAAATCCTTTAACCAACTCTTTGCAGTGAAACAAGGTCTTTATATAACTCCCAGCAGCCATATCCTTATATAACTCCCAGCAGCCATATCCTTATATAACTCCCAGTAGCCATATCCTTATATATGTCACAGTAGCCATAGCCTTAACTAACTCCCAACAGCTATAATCTTATATAAATTACAGCAGCCATATCAGTATATAACTCCCAGCAGCCATATCAGTATATAACTCCCAGCAGCCATATCCTTATATAACTCCCAGCAGCCATATCAGTATATAACTCCCAGCAGCCATATCCTTATATAACTCCCAGTAGCCATATCCTTATATAACTCCCAGTAGCCATATCCTTATATAACTCCCAGTAGCCATATCCTTATATAATTCCCAGCAGCTATAATATGTCACAGTAGCCATATCCGTATATAACTCCCAGCAGCCATAATCTTATATAAGTTACAGAAGCCATATCCTTATATAACTCCCAGTAGCCATATCCGTATATAACTCCCAGCAGCCATATCCTTATATAACTCCCAGCAGCCATATCCTTATATACCTCTATTGGGACACTCTTCTATGTGTTATAATTACACTTTGCTATTAATTCCCCTGTTTACAATCTGCCCCCACCCCCACCCTCTCCCTCGCCCAGAAGCTGACAGTCATCTCTCAGCCGCACACGTTTCTCTCACTTCTTTAAAAAGATCTTTTGACAGAAAAGGGTTTTTCTAGTAAAAATGTAGAAATTTGTACTGGAAACTTGAAAGTAAATAAATGGGCGCGGGGCGCGTGTAACAACTAATGGGCCAGAACTGGGGGGGACTGCGTGTGGCACATTTTTCTCTTCTCTCCCCGACACCCGGAAATTCCACACATGAGGAGAAGAGGAATCCTAAGGGCTGTGATAGGAATGAGATGTTTCTGGAGATTTCTTCCTCTTTGCTTTTGGGATTCCGAGAGACTTTCCTGCTGTAACAATGTTCCTTTTGTTGGGATATGGGAATTTTTCACCTGTAAATCCCTCCCTCGCCCCCCAACTTCTAATTGAGTCTAGCTAGGCCAGAGAGGCATAGGATGGAGGCAGATCAGATTGGATTGTTTGGGGGATACTGTACAATTATAATGGAGGAACAATTCAGCATTATACAGATCCTCCCTATCGCCTTGTGGGACCTCCATGCTCTAAGGACTGCAGGAGGAGAGAGGAGAACCTGAATCTAACAAGGCTCCCTTCCCCAGATAAAGGAAAAACTCTTATATTCCTTCAAAGGAGCCCCTCTGCCAGCTTTCCCAACCAATGAGACTCCACCAGGGATGGCTATAGGATGGTCAACAGATGACTGGCTTGAACCTTCTCAGGAGCCTGAAACCAAATAAGTCCATGAGAAAGGCACAGAATGGACCTTCTGGACTCTTCAGTTGCATGGACTCATTACTTGGAGCCTTCATGGAGGCCTCCTGCCTGACATATAGCAAGGTCTAGTAGTGTATAGAGCGTTCCTAGCCTCCTCTCAAAGTCTTCCCTGGGATTGGATCCCCCCTATACAGAAAGAGCTTTTTGAGACAGGCTGTGAGTGGGAGGTGATGTCTCCTCCTGGCTGGGCGCTGGGTGTTTGACAGCTACTGAGTACAAGTGGGATCCTGAGGTAGAGGAGGGAGAGGGTTGGGGAAGGATGAAGGTAACTGCATGTAACTATGGTGATATATGAAGACTGTTCGTGTGTTGCTCATTTGAAATCCTTAGAAATGTAAAATATGGTGAAAGTACACCGGGGGGATATTAGCGGCTCAGGGCTGGTGGGGCTGAGGGTTTGGTTTGGGTGTAGAACACATTAAGGAGCTTCTCCTGCCGAGAGGCACATTCTCCACCAGCTCAGCCGAGTCATTAATCCAGCGCTAGAGGGGGGCAATGGAGCAACCCCCTCCAGATTCCCATATCACATTAGGTCCTGGGAATAATTACACTTCTTCTTCCTCATCCCTCTTCCAAAACAGCCATTAGGCTCCATGCCGGAATTATTTTTATCCTAATTGGAATATTTCAGGTTCATTGTGAGCCCAGAACGAATTCTCTCAAAGCTTTAACAAAATTGTTCACTTTAGCTTTGATTTGTTTAAAGCACAAAAGCTCAGTGTGCGGCGGGGGACGGAGAGGTGAGAAGAATACGGACCACCCCGACATGTCTCCAATAATTACAGCCCCTTCATTAAAGCTTCGCTCGCACAGCTTGGCCCCATTCTCCATTGGCGATTGGGGAGCAGGAGCTGCCACACATAATGATCACTTGACTGCAAGGAATAAGCCCTGTGTTAAAGTGAAGGCGTGTGGATGGCAGGTTTGCCCCTATTTTGGCCTTTGAGAGGAGAAGGTCGGCAGGTTCCAGACACACAATGTACAAATCAGTTGCACCTCTGTCACCCTGAGGCTGAAGCTGCTAAACTGGGGGCTGCTGGACTAGTGAACATAAGGGAACACCCCTGGCTCAAAGGGCCCAACGCATCTTTTCCTTTTTTTCAGGGTGATAGGCTGAAAAAGAGTGTAATTTTTTTGGGGGCTACCTGACTTCCCCCCTACATTTGCTAACATATGTCACATAAACTATACAGTGGGCTCATGTGTAGGGCAATATAACAACTTTATTTTATTAAGGTTCCCTGGACTTGTGTAATGTAATGTATTTGCTGCAACATATACGTCCATTCAACAACGCATCTTCGCCAGCGTTCAGCGCCCTGGGCACAACTTCGGATTTTTTGGTGATTCTACACCTGTCGAAGTGTTGCGATGTGAGCGAAGCCATCGCTGGCGAATTTTCGGAGGTAAGTAAATTTGCCCTTATGTCTCCATCTTGTCCTACAGTTTAAATCCTGCCCTACTGTCCCCATCTTGTATCTATTTCTCCATCTTTCTCTACTGTCTCCATCTTGTCCTTATGTCTTCATCTTGTATCTATGTCTCAATCTTTCCCTACTGTCTATATCTTGTCCTACTGTCTCCATCTTGTATCTATTTCTCCATTTTGCCCTACTGCCTCCATCTTTTCCTACTGTCTCCATCTTGCCCTACTGTCTCCATCTTGTCCTACTCTCTCCATTTTTCCCTACTGTCTCCACCTTGTTCTACTGTCTCCATCTTGTCCTACTGTCTCCATCTTGTATCTATTGCTCCATCTTTCTCTACTGTCTCCATCTTGTCCTACTGTTTTCATCTTGCCCTACTGTCTCCATCTTGTACTACTTTCTCCATCTTGTCCTACTGTCTCCATCTTGTACTACGTTCTCCATCTTGTCCTACTGTCTCCATCTTGTCCTACTGTCTCCATTTTGCCCTACTGTATCCACCTTGTTCTACTGTCTCCATCTTGTCCTACTGTCTTCATCTTGTAGCTATTGCTGCATCTTTCTCTACTGTCTCCATCTTGTCCTACTGTCTCCATCTTGTCCTACTCTCTCCATTTTGCCCTACTGTCTCCACCTTGTTCTACTGTCTCCATCTTGTCCTACTGTCTCCATCTTGTAGCTATTGCTGCATCTTTCTCTACTGTCTCCATCTTGCCCTACTGTCTCCATCTTGTCCTACTCTCTCCATTTTTCCCTACTGTCTCCACCTTGTTCTACTGTCTCCATCTTGTCCTACTGTCTCCATCTTGTATCTATTGCTCCATCTTTCTCTACTGTCTCCATCTTGTCCTACTGTTTTCATCTTGCCCTACTGTCTCCATCTTGTACTACTTTCTCCATCTTGTCCTACTGTCTCCATCTTGTACTACGTTCTCCATCTTGTCCTACTGTCTCCATCTTGTCCTACTGTCTCCATTTTGCCCTACTGTCTCCACCTTGTTCTACTGTCTCCATCTTGTCCTACTGTCTCCATCTTGTATCTATTGCTCCATCTTTCTCTACTGTCTCCATCTTGTCCTACTGTTTTCATCTTGCCCTACTGTCTCCATCTTGTACTAATTTCTCCATCTTGTCCTACTGTCTCCATCTTGTACTACGTTCTCCATCTTGTCCTACTGTCTCCATCTTGTCCTACTGTCTCCATTTTGCCCTACTGTCTCCACCTTGTTCTACTGTCTCCATCTTGTCCTACTGTCTCCATCTTGTAGCTATTGCTGCATCTTTCTCTACTGTCTCCATCTTGTCCTACTGTCTCCATCTTGTCCTACTCTCTCCATTTTGCCCTACTGTCTCCACCTTGTTCTACTGTCTCCATCTTGTCCTACTGTCTCCATCTTGTAGCTATTGCTGCATCTTTCTCTACTGTCTCCATCTTGTCCTACTCTCTCAATTTTTCCCTACTGTCTCCACCTTGTTCTACTGTCTCCATCTTGTCCTACTGTCTC
This sequence comes from Xenopus petersii, assembly GCA_038501925.1. Lineage (NCBI taxonomy): Eukaryota > Metazoa > Chordata > Amphibia > Anura > Pipidae > Xenopus > Xenopus petersii. Next base: position 740,775 of record CM076687.1, read on the forward strand.
CATCTTGTATCTATTGCTCCATCTTTCTCTACTGTCTCCATCTTGTCCTACTGTTTTCATCTTGCCCTACTGTCTCCATCTTGTACTACTTTCTCCATCTTGTCCTACTGTCTCCATCTTGTACTACGTTCTCCATCTTGTCCTACTGTCTCCATCTTGTCCTACTGTCTCCATTTTGCCCTACTGTCTCCACCTTGTTCTACTGTCTCCATCTTGTCCTACTGTCTCCATCTTGTAGCTATTGCTGCATCTTTCTCTACTGTCTCCATCTTGTCCTACTGTCTCCATCTTGTCCTACTCTCTCCATTTTGCCCTACTGTCTCCACCTTGTTCTACTGTCTCCATCTTGTCCTACTGTCTCCATCTTGTAGCTATTGCTGCATCTTTCTCTACTGTCTCCATCTTGTCCTACTGTTTTCATCTTGTACTACATTCTTTCCTTCTGTGTCCATCTTGTTCTACTGTCTCCATCTTGTATCTATGCCTCCATCTTGCTCTATGGTCTCCATCTGGCCATACTGTCTCCATTTTACTGTTGCCATTTTGCTATGCCCCTCCATAATTACAGCTGTTGCTGTCAGGCCCCTGGGAACTTATCAGTGTTTTAGCTCTGGCTCTTCCCATGAAGGTCTCTGTGTGATGAAAAGTAAAGGGGTTTTTTCACCTGTCTGTGCTGTGGAACATTATCCTACAGATTTATGGAATGCCCCCCCCAACGCTGTGACATTAAATTGGTGAGAGAAAGATCATTGTTCCTACAAAGTGACCTCTCATCTTGGCGAAATGCAATGGAATCATCATTCTAAACAAGACGTGGGCTGCACGGGGGCCTCAGGGACCAATTAGCAGAGGACGTGTTCTGTGACAACATTATCCTAAGTAGCAGCATAGATCATCCCCTCGCAGCAGGGCCAGGGATCCCATTACATTCCGACAAGAGGGAGAAGGTGCAGTACCACATCAATCATTGGATCTGCACCTTCAGACAATTCAGGTGATGGGGCCGCAGCTCAGCAGGAGAATCATTCAGGCCCTGGAGCGGAACCATTTGCTGCACCGGGGATAAAATGGACCATTCATTTCTATGACAGAATGGGGCCCAGACTGCAGAGCCACAGCACAACCGGGGGGCCGGGGCCTTTCCCATTAACTCTTATTTATAGTGCAGGCCCCACTCACATTATGTGTCATTATCTGGGGCCGAGGGGGGGGCGACAACCAGGGAATTGGCCCACTCACTCCCTGCTGTGCTGACAGATGTATATATGGGGGTCCTGTAACTGGAGATCATTGTGCTTATAGGTGTTTATTTGATGGTCAGTCTGACTACCTCTCAGTAAACAAGGAAAGTCTACCATACTCGCCTACATTTTCTGCTAAAGCCCTAGTAGAGCAAAGATTCCCTGGAATCCTTGGAGTGCGCGTCCATCATGGAATGCTGAAGTGTTTTTGCCCAAGCTACGGGTTTGGGGCGCAGCACCAGGACCACCAATGGAGAGCAGTGAGTGACCCTGTTTTAACTGTGATTAGATAAAGAAAGTGACAGGTTCAGGGCATTTGCACCCAAACCACATCTTTAAGTTGGTGAGCGTCTTACTATACAAATTGCTAAATATAAACAGAGGAAAATAGGCACAGAAAGAACTAAAATGCTGAGTTAGTAGCAACTGTATTCATTTGTATCAGTTTTCCACTAGTAGAGCACTAGTAGAGCACTAGTAGATCACTAGTAGAGCACATACTGATCTGAGAGGGTACTAAGTTGTTTGGGATGATGTCAGGTGAATATACTCCTTGATCCAATTAGCATTGGTGGATTGGACCGGATGGAACCACCAAGAAGAAGTTCAATCCAGGTAAAAGGAGAATCAAATTATGTCAAACATGTGCCAAACATTTTCTTGCTCTGAAGATTTAAAAAAGAAGGCAGCATGATATCCTATAATATAACCTACAAAGCATGAGGTTTACAAACCCTTCTGGCTGACATGATTGTGAGAAATCACATTTTAAGATATAAGTTCTTCGGTGATGCCTGCTCCAAAGGCTCAAATGGATCCCCAGTCAGGACCCGGGTGAATTCCCATGGAGGAACTTGGGAGTAATTGAGGAGCCTAAGTCTCTTGAGATGTTGAAAGAAGCTTTGACCAACAGTTGCTGGGCCCAGGGAAAATCAGAAATATCAGCAATAGCCATGGCTTTTCAAGGTGGTATTGCTCAATTTGACAGCAAATCCTCTCTGTAGAAACTCTACCACTTGTATCTCAGCTGTTTGATTGGATTCCCCGCCCCCCAAGATATTTGCACCACAGCAAACATTTTCCCCAAACGGCATAGGATCTCTGTATGGTGGCTGGCCATCTAGCAGCCAATAATATGGATTTATGTGAAAGGTCTGCCAATTCCAGAGTCAGCCTTTCAAAAGCCATGCTCTAATCTCTCTGGATGTGGATGGAGAAGCAGACCTTGACTCAGTAGATCCCTTCAATCAAGGAGCCTGAATGGTTCATCTATGGGCAGTAAGAGGATCTCAGCCACCAGGGACCCACAAACTCCACTTCTGCTTAATCAGCTTCACCAGAACCCAAGGGATCAAGACAAATGGGAGGGAACACATATGCCCTGTGAAAATCCCATTTGACCAAAAACAATCTTAGCATTCCTCTCTGGAATCCAAGACCCATATGTAGTCATCTTGGTATTGTTTTTTGATACCATCAAATCCAAAGCAAAGGAGCCCACTTCATTTAAATCATGAAAAAAAGGAATGTTGGTGAATTTCCCATTCTCCTGACGATGGAGTGGGTTGACTGAATTATCTGCCTTTATATTCTTTATCTCTGGGATATACGTTGCCCTCACATATTGGAGATCTCTTCTGCCCAGGCAAACATAGGGATGATCAAGTCTAACAAGTTTATTGATTTCATCCCATCTTGCTTGTTCACTTAATTGACCATCACTTAATATACCACCACCTTGTTGACAGTTAGATGCTGGAAGGTCAGAAGTTGCAAGTGAATGGCTTTCAGCATCTTTCAGTTGGATGACCTGCCAACTTTCTCCAAGGAATATATGCCTTGGGTCCTGTATCTCAATATGTGGGGTCACCAGCCCCATTGGATCACATCTCTTGTAATGGCCAACCAAGAAAGAGGGTACAGAATTACTGGTAGGAGTAGATTCTCTTCCTGAAGCCACCCATCTTTGGACTTCCATTGCCTAGAGAAGGTCTGGCTTCTGCTGTCTGGCCTTCTTAAAGTTTCTTGAGCTTTTGCAGTAGGTGCCATTTAGGTTGCCTCTTGTCTTCTCTACTTCTGCAGCAGAAGCCAGTTCTCCTCCAATTTAAAGAGCAGGCTGGGGTGTAGCAGGCAGAACCAGCAGTGCAGACCATTTAAATACTTATTTCAGTAGACTTTATATTACAGATGAGGCTGGCATCATTACTGGCACATGTAAGCGAGAGGCTGTGGGTGGGAGGGACAGGTTGTCACACATATGGGGCCAAATACAAGAAAATGATAGTGATTGTGGCATCAGCACTCCCAGCATTCCTCTCAGCACAGGAAACATTCAGCTGCTAATCAAGGGGAACGGGGAGGGACCGGCAGGGAATTAATTGCAGGCGGCTGAGAGGCCCTGAGGGGAGGCCGAGAGGAAGAGGAGGAGGCAGCAGCGGGCGGGTTATTTCCACCTGCACTAACCAATATATCCGCCATAGAGAGAATCCTTCAATCTGTAGAACAGGACTTGACATACAAATTAACCTCTTGCTTCTCTAACAGCTGCTCTGGAATGCTGGGAATTGTAGTTCTCTTCTTATTTGCATTTCCTTTGATTTTCATTATACAGCTTGTTATGTCTGGGTGGCAGGTCCCCTCTAAAAGGAATCTATAATTATCGTTTTCTTTAATCAGCGTAAAGTATTCAGTTCAGTATTATTATTATTAACATGTATTTATATAGCGCCAACATATTGCATAGCGCTGTAGTATTCAGTTCATTCTGTGTACAACAGTTTTGGAAAACAGAAAACATGAACTTACTTAACTCTATTTTTCAGTGGAATCAATTTAGGTGGAAACAGAACTAGAATTTGTATCTCATTCTGTAGAATAAAAAGTAATCATGTTCCCTTGCAAACGTTTTCTTCCCTCAAAGAAAAAAAAACCCAACCTTAACAATCCACCCTCAAAGTAACATAGTAAGTGAGGTTAAAAAAAGACACACGTCCATCAAGTTCAACCTTAAGTCTATATATAACCTGCCTGTCAGTTGATCCAGAGGAAGGTGAAAACACACCTGAAGCCTCTCCAATTTGCCTCAGAGGGGGAAAAATTCCTTCCTGACTCCAAAATGGCAATGGGGACCAGTCCCTGAATCAACTTGTACTGTGAGCTATCTCCCATATCCCTGTATTCCCTCACTTGCTAAACACCATCCAACCCCTTCTTATACCTATCTAATGTATCAGCCTGTACCACTGATTCACTTCCCAGCTCTCCCTGTAACACCCCTTTCCCTCCTCTAATCTCATTGGCTCCCTCCTGTCTGCTGGGAGGAGCTACTGGTGAATAAAGCATCCGACCCTTCCTTGTACCTATCTAATGTATCAGCCTGTACCCCTGATCTCACTTCCCAGCTCTCCCTGTAACACCCCTTTCCCTCCTCTAATCTCATTGGCTCCCTCCTGTCTGCTGGGAGGAGCTACTGGTGAATAAAGCATCCGACCCTTCCTTGTACCTATCTAATGTATCAGCCTGTACCCCTGATTCACTTCCCAGCTCTCCCTGTAACACCCCTTTCCCTCCTCTAATCTCATTGGCTCCCTCCTGTCTGCTGGGAGGAGCTACTGGTGAATAAAGCATCCGACCCTTCCTTGTACCTATCTAATGTATCAGCCTGTACCCCTGATTCACTTCCCAGCTCTCCCTGTAACACCCCTTTCCATACTCTAATCTCATTGGCTCCCTCCTGTCTGCTGGGAGGAGCTACTGGTGAATAAAGCATCCGACCCTTCCTTGTACCTATCTAATGTATCAGTCTGTACCCCTGATTCACTTCCCAGCTCTCCCTGTAACACCCCTTTCCCTCCTCTAATCTCATTGGCTCCCTCCTGTCTGCTGGGAGGAGCTACTGGTGAATAAAGCATCCGACCCTTCCTTGTACCTATCTAATGTATCAGCCTGTACCCCTGATTCACTTCCCAGCTCTCCCTGTAACACCCCTTTCCCTCCTCTAATCTCATTGGCTCCCTCCTGTCTGCTGGGAGGAGCTACTGGTGAATAAAGCATCCGACCCTTCCTTGTACCTATCTAATGTATCAGCCTGTACCCCTGATCTCACTTCCCAGCTCTCCCTGTAACACCCCTTTCCCTCCTCTAATCTCATTGGCTCCCTCCTGTCTGCTGGGAGGAGCTACTGGTGAATAAAGCATCCGACCCTTCCTTGTACCTATCTAATGTATCAGCCTGTACCCCTGATTCACTTCCCAGCTCTCCCTGTAACACCCCTTTCCCTCCTCTAATCTCATTGGCTCCCTCCTGTCTGCTGGGAGGAGCTACTGGTGAATAAAGCATCCGACCCTTCCTTGTACCTATCTAATGTATCAGCCTGTACCACTGATTCACTTCCCAGCTCTCCCTGTAACACCCCTTTCCATACTCTAATCTCATTGGCTCCCTCCTGTCTGCTGGGAGGAGCTACTGGTGAATAAAGCATCCGACCCTTCCTTGTACCTATCTAATGTATCAGCCTGATTCACTTCCCAGCTCTCCCTGTAACACCCCTTTCCCTCCTCTAATCTCATTGGCTCCCTCCTGTCTGCTGGGAGGAGCTACTGGTGAATAAAGCATCCGACCCTTCCTTGTACCTATCTAATGTATCAGCCTGTACCCCTGATTCACTTCCCAGCTCTCCCTGTAACACCCCTTTCCCTCCTCTAATCTCATTGGCTCCCTCCTGTCTGCTGGGAGGAGCTACTGGTGAATAAAGCATCCGACCCTTCCTTGTACCTATCTAATGTATCAGTCTGTACCCCTGATTCACTTCCCAGCTCTCCCTGTAACACCCCTTTCCCTCCTCTAATCTCATTGGCTCCCTCCTGTCTGCTGGGAGGAGCTACTGGTGAATAAAGCATCCGACCCTTCCTTGTACCTATCTAATGTATCAGCCTGTACCCCTGATTCACTTCCCAGCTCTCCCTGTAACACCCCTTTCCCTCCTCTAATCTCATTGGCTCCCTCCTGTCTGCTGGGAGGAGCTACTGGTGAATAAAGCATCCGACCCTTCCTTGTACCTATCTAATGTATCAGCCTGTACCCCTGATTCACTTCCCAGCTCTCCCTGTAACACCCCTTTCCATACTCTAATCTCATTGGCTCCCTCCTGTCTGCTGGGAGGAGCTACTGGTGAATAAAGCATCCGACCCTTCCTTGTACCTATCTAATGTATCAGTCTGTACCCCTGATTCACTTCCCAGCTCTCCCTGTAACACCCCTTTCCCTCCTCTAATCTCATTGGCTCCCTCCTGTCTGCTGGGAGGAGCTACTGGTGAATAAAGCATCCGACCCTTCCTTGTACCTATCTAATGTATCAGCCTGTACCCCTGATTCACTTCCCAGCTCTCACTGTAACACCCCTTTCCCTCCTCTAATCTCATTGGCTCCCTCCTGTCTGCTGGGAGGAGCTACTGGTGAATAAAGCATCCGACCCTTCCTTGTACCTATCTAATGTATCAGCCTGTACCCCTGATTCACTTCCCAGCTCTCCCTGTAACACCCCTTTCCCTCCTCTAATCTCATTGGCTCCCTCCTGTCTGCTGGGAGGAGCTACTGGTGAATAAAGCATCCGACCCTTCCTTGTACCTATCTAATGTATCAGCCTGTACCCCTGATTCACTTCCCAGCTCTCCCTGTAACACCCCTTTCCCTCCTCTAATCTCATTGGCTCCCTCCTGTCTGCTGGGAGGAGCTACTGGTGAATAAAGCATCCGACCCTTCCTTGTACCTATCTAATGTATCAGCCTGTACCACTGATTCACTTCCCAGCTCTCCCTGTAACACCCCTTTCCATACTCTAATCTCATTGGCTCCCTCCTGTCTGCTGGGAGGAGCTACTGGTGAATAAAGCATCCGACCCTTCCTTGTACCTATCTAATGTATCAGCCTGATTCACTTCCCAGCTCTCCCTGTAACACCCCTTTCCCTCCTCTAATCTCATTGGCTCCCTCCTGTCTGCTGGGAGGAGCTACTGGTGAATAAAGCATCCGACCCTTCCTTGTACCTATCTAATGTATCAGCCTGTACCCCTGATTCACTTCCCAGCTCTCCCTGTAACACCCCTTTCCCTCCTCTAATCTCATTGGCTCCCTCCTGTCTGCTGGGAGGAGCTACTGGTGAATAAAGCATCCGACCCTTCCTTGTACCTATCTAATGTATCAGTCTGTACCCCTGATTCACTTCCCAGCTCTCCCTGTAACACCCCTTTCCCTCCTCTAATCTCATTGGCTCCCTCCTGTCTGCTGGGAGGAGCTACTGGTGAATAAAGCATCCGACCCTTCCTTGTACCTATCTAATGTATCAGCCTGTACCCCTGATTCACTTCCCAGCTCTCACTGTAACACCCCTTTCCCTCCTCTAATCTCATTGGCTCCCTCCTGTCTGCTGGGAGGAGCTACTGGTGAATAAAGCATCCGACCCTTCCTTGTACCTATCTAATGTATCAGCCTGTACCCCTGATTCAGGGAGACAATTCCACATCTTCACAGCTCTCACTGTAACAAACCCCTTCCGAATATTTAGGCGGAACCTCTTTTCTTCTAATAGGAATGGGTGACCTTGTGTTACTGGGAGGAGCTACTGGTAAATAAATCATTAGAGACAATATATCCCCAGTCTCTTTGTTTCTAAGAGACACATTAGAGACACTGGGTGCCCGGCCTATCTCAGCGCCACTGGATGATCCCACAGATTTATTACCCAAATGGGAGACGTGACAGTTTTTCCCCTGAAAGTTGTGAGCATGGTGAGTTCTGTGAGGTCTTTATTGCCCATTCCAGGGTCTCTGCAAGTGTCTGTCTGTCTGTCAGCTCCTCTGCCTGTCCTGTTTGCCCCCAGGGACCCTCCAGAGAATAAACACATATAAGAACTATTGCACATCCCTGATCTCTGTTATATTCCCCCAGGACAGGCCCATGGAATATGTCAGCGCTACATCAATAGAAATGAAATTTGGGGGGACAGAGAAATCTCAGCTTTTGTTTATCAGTCTGGGGAACAACATGTTTCCAAAAAACACACAGAGACAATGATGGCTGGGGTCCAGGAATAATTAATCTACTAACGAGGGCGTTTGTGCGGCCGATGAGGAGGCGAAGAAATAGGAGAGAGCCGAAACCCTCAAATTAACCTTTCGCTTGCTGTGACCCTCTCCATCCAATTAAATGTTTAAAACAGAACGGCGGGAACCTTGCCTAAATCTCTGGGCTTCATTTCCCAAGACTTTTTTATTTCTACTCATCAACCCAACATATTAATTGTCCTATTCTAGCTATCTGTATAACAGAACATTCTGTCCCAGTGGCTGCACAGATCCTATCTGATCCCCATTGTAAGCAGCAGTCCTGTCCTGCTTTATGGCAGCTGAGATTCTAGCTATCTGTATAACAGAACATTCTGTCCCAGTGGCTGCACAGATCCTATCTGATCCCCATTGTAAGCAGCAGTCCTGTCCTGCTTTATGGCAGCTGAGATTCTAGCTATCTGTATAACAGAACATTCTGTCCCAGTGGCTGCACAGATCCTATCTGATCCCCATTGTAAGCAGCAGTCCTGTCCTGCTTTATGGCAGCTGAGATTCTAGCTATCTGTATAACAGAACATTCTGTCCCAGTGGCTGCACAGATCCTATCTGATCCCCATTGTAAGCAGCAGTCCTGTCCTGCTTTATGGCAGCTGAGATTCTAGCTATCTGTATAACAGAACATTCTGTCCCAGTGGCTGCACAGATCCTATCTGATCCCCATTGTAAGCAGCAGTCCTGTCCTGCTTTATGGCAGCTGAGATTCTAGCTATCTGTATAACAGAACATTCTGTCCCAGTGACTGCACAGATCCTATCTGATCCCCATTGTAAGCAGCAGTCCTGTCCTGCTTTATGGCAGCTGAGATTCTAGCTATCTGTATAACAGAACATTGTGTCCCAGTGGCTGCACAGATCCTATCTGATCCCCATTGTAAGCAGCAGTCCTGTCCTGCTTTATGGCAGCTGAGATTCTAGCTATCTGTATAACAGAACATTCTGTCCCAGTGGCTGCACAGATCCTATCTGATCCCCAATGTAAGCAGCAGTCCTGTCCTGCTTTATGGCAGCTGAGATTCTAGCTATCTGTATAACAGAACATTCTGTCCCAGTGGCTGCACAGATCCTATCTGATCCCCATTGTAAGCAGCAGTCCTGTCCTGCTTTATGGCAGCTGAGATTCTAGCTATCTGTATAACAGAACATTGTGTCCCAGTGGCTGCACAGATCCTATCTGATCCCCATTGTAAGCAGCAGTCCTGTCCTGCTTTATGGCAGCTGAGATTCTAGCTATCTGTATAACAGAACATTCTGTCCCAGTGGCTGCACAGATCCTATCTGATCCCCATTGTAAGCAACAGTCCTGTCCTGCTTTATGGCAGCTGAGATTCTAGCTATCTGTATAACAGAACATTCTGTCCCAGTGGCTGCACAGATCCTATCTGATCCCCATTGTAAGCAGCAGTCCTGTCCTGCTTTATGGCAGCTGAGATTCTAGCTATCTGTATAACAGAACATTCTGTCCCAGTGGCTGCACAGATCCTATCTGATCCCCATTGTAAGCAGCAGTCCTGTCCTGCTTTATGGCAGCTGAGATTCTAGCTATCTGTATAACAGAACATTCTGTCCCAGTGGCTGCACAGATCCTATCTGATCCCCATTTTAAGCAGCAGTCCTGTCCTGCTTTATGGCAGCTGAGATTCTATCTGTATAACAGAACATTGTGTCCCAGTGGCTGCACAGATCCTATCTGATCCCCATTGTAAGCAGCAGTCCTGTCCTGCTTTATGGCAGCTGAGATTCTAGCTATCTGTATAACAGAACATTCTGTCCCAGTGGCTGCACAGATCCTATCTGATCCCCAATGTAAGCAGCAGTCCTGTCCTGCTTTATGGCAGCTGAGATTCTAGCTATCTGTATAACAGAACATTCTGTCCCAGTGGCTGCACAGATCCTATCTGATCCCCATTGTAAGCAGCAGTCCTGTCCTGCTTTATGGCAGCTGAGATTCTAGCTATCTGTATAACAGAACATTGTGTCCCAGTGGCTGCACAGATCCTATCTGATCCCCATTGTAAGCAGCAGTCCTGTCCTGCTTTATGGCAGCTGAGATTCTAGCTATCTGTATAACAGAACATTCTGTCCCAGTGGCTGCACAGATCCTATCTGATCCCCATTGTAAGCAACAGTCCTGTCCTGCTTTATGGCAGCTGAGATTCTAGCTATCTGTATAACAGAACATTCTGTCCCAGTGGCTGCACAGATCCTATCTGATCCCCATTGTAAGCAGCAGTCCTGTCCTGCTTTATGGCAGCTGAGATTCTAGCTATCTGTATAACAGAACATTCTGTCCCAGTGGCTGCACAGATCCTATCTGATCCCCAATGTAAGCAGCAGTCCTGTCCTGCTTTATGGCAGCTGAGATTCTAGCTATCTGTATAACAGAACATTCTGTCCCAGTGGCTGCACAGATCCTATCTGATCCCCATTGTAAGCAACAGTCCTGTCCTGCTTTATGGCAGCTGAGATTCTAGCTATCTGTATAACAGAACATTCTGTCCCAGTGGCTGCACAGATCCTATCTGATCCCCATTGTAAGCAGCAGTCCTGTCCTGCTTTATGGCAGCTGAGATTCTAGCTATCTGTATAACAGAACATTCTGTCCCAGTGGCTGCACAGATCCTATCTGATCCCCATTGGAAGCAGCAGTCCTGTCCTGCTTTATGGCAGCTGAGATTGTGGGCAGCAATGCTGGAGGAATGGGAAGGAGCTGAGAGCGGAGGAGACAAGACAAGGGAGGAGGTACCTGTGTTTGTGGAGCCTGAGGGGGAGAAGGGAGGGAAGTTGCAGAATTGTGTGAGAAGTTAATGAAAGTGAAGAAAGAGAACAGTTAATGTGCTCTCAGTGAGGGGCAGTGTGGGATGTTCATGTGGAGGGAAATGTGGAGCAATGTGGGTGACAGTTTGGCATGTGTAAGTGAGGAATGAAGTGGCAGTGAGGTGAAAGCATGGGTGTACCTATAACGTCTTCTAATTCTGTTTCCTTACCTTCATCTAACTCTGCTCTTCCCTCAGTTCCCTCTGAGTCTCTGCCTAATTCTGCTCTTCTGTCTAAAGCTGATGTAGTATCTGCCACAATATCGCTCTTGAGGTCTAACAGAGGCCGAATACCTACAAACACAAGAGTAGCTCCTCCCCCACCTGGAAACTCTTGGAATAGACCCATAAATAGGTTAAGAGTCCCAGGAGTGGAGAACAACATCATAGGGTCAGTATTTAAGGAAAAAAACTTAATGAGGTTGAGATGGGTGGATGAGGGTTATTCCAATGACCAAGCCTGATACGAGAAAGGTCACAATTCTACTCAAAAATGGCTGTGTCCCACCAGAGGACATGTTAGTTTGGTTAAAGAGACATTGTAAAGTGCTTACCCCACTGTGTATGGATATAGACAATAATGGCTACTGGTCTGGTGGCTGGTGGGCACATGTTCAATTGATAGTGAGACACAATATCCCTCACCATTTGCCCAACTCACTTTACATCAGAAGTGAGCAAGTTATAGTGTTTTATCCTGGTCAGCCGAGGGCATGTTTTAAGTGTGGGCAGGGCCGCCATTAGAAATCACGGGGCCCCGTAGAACAAAATTTTTGGGGCCCCCCTGGGCCCTGCCTACGCTGACGACCAAGCTCCACCCCATATCCCGCCTACTCCACACCGCAGTTAAAAGATCACAGAAAAGTAACCCCCCCCCCCCCACACAAGTTGTAAAAAGCTATTGATGGTCAGGGCCCCCTTATAAAAAATTTTTTTTTTTAAAAAAAACATTGGTGGCAGGGGCCCCCTTATAAGTTAAAAAAAACTTGGGGCCCCAACAAAAAAAAATGTAAAAAAACTAAAAAATAAACAAACATTGGTGGCAGGGGCCCCCTTATAAGTTAAAACAAATTGGGGCCCCAAAAAAAAATTTGAAAAAAAAATAATTTTTTTTTGAAAAAAAACAAAAAAAAACTGGTGGCAGGGGCCCCCTTACAAGTTAAAAAAATTTGGGGCCACCAAAAAGAAAATTTATTTTTTTTTAAAAAAAAAACAAACAAAAAAATACAATGGTGGCAAGGGGCCCCTTACGAGTTAAAAAAAAAATTGGGGCCCCAAAAAAAAAGTTTTAAAAAAAAGATTGGTTGCAGGGGCCTATAGAATATTAAAATAATACATTGGTGGCCAGGGGATTAAAAAAAAAAAAAAAAAATACACAAACTGGTGTTCAGTAGAATTGAACTCACGGCTTCAGTACTTCAACTTCACCTCCTTTCGTGACTTCGGGTCTTTTCACTGCTTCAGGACTTCGGCTTCGGCTGTTTTCGTGACTTCGGGTCTTTGTGCTGCTTCAGGACTTCGGCTTCGGCTGTTTTCGTGACTTCGGGTCTTTGTGCTGATTCAGGACTTCGGCTTCGGCTGTTTCCGTGACTTCGGGTCTTTTCGGCGCATCGGCTTCGGCTTTTCGGCACTTCCGCATTCGGCAGCACAGAGGCAAGACGTACGGCTCGGGCGCTCGTAAGGGGGGCCCGGATCTTCAAAAAATGCAGCGCTGCCGGGCCCCCCTTCATGCCCGGGCCCGGTACGCTTGTCCCCCCTGTCCCCCCCTGATGGCGGCCCTGAATGTGGGACACCGAGCAAGAGACTGTGCAGTAGTAAGGTGTTCACTGTGTGGTGGGGTAGGACATACCAACAAACAGTGTAAAGTGCAATTTGTGTGGCCATTTTGGTCATCCTCACAGGACTTGCCCCGAAGATCTCCATAATATCATGAGAGACTGCCCCCAGCTAGAGGAGAAAGTGGATTTGTTAGAGGAAATTCAGCAGGAACTTCATAGTGATCTGCCCCAAGACCAGAAATCCTCTGTAAACCAGTTAGGATCTTCAGAACAAAACCCAGAGATTCCTGGCCCCTTTAAATCCTCTTCTTTCTCCCAAGCAGTGAGTCACAAGTCTAATTCTACCAATGATGCTCCATGGATTCAGCCTCTGTTTAAGCAGCCTCTCCCCCAACATCAAAACCCCAGTCCTCTCTGTCTGGAAAGTTAAATATATCTGATCCCTTTTCTCAGGACCAGGGGAAGTCACTCTGTTCTCCTGCACCTGAGGAATTTACAGATGGTAAGACAATCTCTCCCACCCAAGTGTGTTCCATCAATGGAAATACGTCTGTAAAATAAGTTTGATGTCTTATCCGAGAGCAAATCTTGGGGGGAAGTTGTGGAGGAGGCAGAGGAGTTAGAGAGAATTGGGAAGGAGAAAAACAAGGAAGACTGGAGTTGAAACAAGAGGTGAGGGCCCAATAGAGTGTGGTCAGGAGTTGGTCACAGATAATAGTGTGGCAGAAGGTTTAGGCCAGGGATCCCCAACCTTTTGAACCCGTGAGCAACATTCAGAAGTAAAAGGAGTTGGGGAGCAACACTACCATGAAAAATGTTCTTGGGGTGCCAAATAAGAATAAGTGATTGGCCATTTAGTAGCCCCTATGTGGATTGTCAACCTACATTGAGACTCTGTTTGGCAATGCACCTGGTTTTTATACAACCAAAACTTGTCTCCAAGCCTGGAATTGAAAAATAAGCCCCTGCTTTGAGGTCACTGGGAGCAACATCCAAGGGGTTGGGGAGCAACATGTTACTCACGAGCTACTGGTTGGGGACCACTGGTTTAGGCAATAAAAGAGAGAGAGGAGGGGAATCTCAATCAGATATGGAAACTGAGAGGCAGCAGGTCAGCATTTCTTCAAGATCAAAAATAAAATTCAGAATTTTTCAGATTTTTTGTATTTCTTATTTCTTGGATTAAGTTTGTGTAATCATTATATATATAATTCCACACTGTCACTTTAAATGGGGGTGGTGTCTTGTTCCCAAGAAGGTATTTAATTCCCACAATGCCTTGCTTTTATTACACTTGATAAAGGGTTATGCCCGAAACATGTAGTTTGTCTACACTGCTAAATAAACACATTGCAGTTTAAAACTACTGCCTGAAGCTGTTTTGATTCAACGACTATTCTTGGTACTGTAGTTGTAAGAGCCAAGTCTCTGGGCGATGAACATCCTATTCCCTCAGGTTCTCAGGCCAAAAGATTTGGTGACCTTGAAGGAGAGAAGGAGAATGAAGCATAACAAGTGATGTCTAATTAAGACTTTCTTACCTCTAAAGATCATTTCATCTAATGTCAACAGAATGAAAACACCTGAAGCCACGTTCCAGTCTAACAATCCCTTGATCAACTCCAGGCAGACATCTTGTTTGTACAAGAGACAAGTCCCACCACTGCTGATGTTAAATGAGCGTCTGGGGTCTTTCTTTTCCATTGCCGCAGAGCCAAGTTCATGTATTCACCTCAGCAAGTCTACAATTTTATTTTTCTTGGGTTTTTACTTCTTTTTTGGGTGGGGGAAGGGGTTAGTGTTTTTGGGTTGGGAGGAAGCCAGAAAGGACAGAGGAGGGACTTTGATGACTGATTGTCCTCTGAAGGTTTGGGAAGAAGTGGCAGTGGTGTTGGTTATATTGCTGTTTATATGTGAGTGACCTGACACAAGGACTTTGTTCATCTATTATGTTTTTTTACTCATTTGATTGAGGTGTGTGTTTATTTGTGATCAGTTTCTTATACCAATAAAGAAAAATTCCTATCTGATCCCCATTATAGGATTCCCATTCCCTGGTTTCCCCCAGGTTTCCATATATAAACAATATATAGTTCAGTAGTCCTAAAGGGTTAACCAGGAGGAAACAGAATTAAATGGTAGCCAGTGCTCCCCACATCTTTCTAATCAGTAGAAATAATTTGTTTGCCCATAATTTCCCTCGCTGGGCCTGGACTCTGCTCACAATGAAATGAGTTTGTGCTCTGTGGGTCAGTATTGATCCCCTGTGATACAGAAATAGGAGGAGGCAAAGAATTCACAGTCTCTATATAATGAGCCAGAACCTGTGTCTGCCATAGTTACTTAAACATAGCGCCACCTACAGGTCATTGTACTGGATCCCCACAGTAATAGCAAGTGTCTGAAGCAGGGGAGCCCAAAAGGGAGATGGGGATGTACCAGGAGACCTTTAGCTGGTGATCAGTAGATCTCAAGACAATGTCTACAAACAGCTTGTCTAAATCACCCTCCTATTCATGCTTTTCATTCAGATATTTATTAGGTTATGGTTACTTAGGAAATAGTTGTTAAATATATAGTGAATAAAGTGCCCCCTCTTGTAAAATATAAGGACATTATAAGTTACCAAGGAGTTTCATGACCATATAAAAACACGAGGACGAAGGCTGAGTTATACAGGTCATGGAACTCCGAGGTAACTTCTAATATCCTTATATTTTACAACTGGAGGTACTTTATTTATTATAATACACAAGTTTCAGTTAGTCATGGGACAAAAATGAACTCACCGTTAATAACTGATGACATCAGAACTCACCGTTTATAACTGATGACATCAGAACTCACCGTTTATAACTGATGACATCAGAACTCACCGTTTATAACTGATGACATCAGAACTCACCGTTTATAAGGATATCATTTACAAGATATTCATGGCTTTTGTGTATTATAACAATATAAATTCTCCCATAAATCAATATAATATTTATGTAATATTGCTAGCAATGTTTTTATCGATGCAGATCATAATGGGAAAACATCGCTAAAAGTAGACCTCTCATTAGTAAAGTATGGGCACTCCTGGTCTAAAGTATATGTCATAGAAAATCTGCAGCCATGGAACTGCAGCATGTTAAATAGAAAGACAGAAATATTATATATATACTAGGGGCAGAGAGAGATAGTAGCTCAAGATGTACACAGTAGGGTAAGATGGAGACAGTAGGACAAGATGGAGACAGTAGGGCAAGATGGAGACAGTAGGACAAGATGGAGACAGTAGGGCAAGATGGAGACAGTAGGACAAGATGGAGACAGTAGGGCAAGATGGAGACAGTAGGACAAGATGGAGACAGTAGGGTAAGATGGAGACAGTAGGACAAGATGGAGACAGTAGGACAAGATGGAGACAGTAGGGCAAGATGGAGACAGTAGGACAAGATGGAGACAGTAGGACAAGTTGGAGACAGTAGCTCAAGATATACACAGTAGGGTAAGATGGAGACAGTAGGACAAGATGGAGACAGTAGGACAAGATGGAGACAGTAGGACAAGTTGGAGACAGTAGGACAAGATGGAGACAGTAGCTCAAGATATACACAGTAGGGTAAGATGGAGACAGTAGGACAAGATGGAGACAGTAGGGCAAGATGGAGACAGTAGGACAATATGGAGACAGTAGGACAATATGGAGACAGTAGAACAAAATAAAGACAGTAGGACAAGATGGAGACAGTAGGACAATATGGAGACAGTAGGGCAAGATGGAGACAGTAGGACAATATGGAGACAGTAGGGCAAGATGGAGACAGTAGGGCAAGATGGAGTCAGTAGGGCAAGATGGAGACAGTAGGGCAAGATGGAGACAGTAGGGTAAGATGGAGACAGTAGGGTAAGATGGAGACAGTAGGGTAAGATGGAGACAAGGATGATAATGGTAAGGATTTTTCAGTTTAACTGTACATGAATCCTTGATTATTAGGGACAATACTCAGCTCCTATTGGAGGGGTGAAACACTGTCATTAGGTTCTGGTATATGAATCAATCCTGCCTTATTTAAATATTGGGGCCCCTATTGTCCATTTAGCACAGGGTCCCACCATGAACCCAATGCTGTTATTGAAGTGATGTTGCCTCCCATTGGTCAATCCACTGTCATGTAATTAGTTGTCAGAATTTGGGGTTCCCTTTGGATGCAGGGGGAGTTGGGGGTAGAATTGCAGAGACAGTGGATGGGCTGAGGGTTTGTCAGCAGGAATTTCCGAAGAGCAATTAGAGCGCATCAATGGCCCTGCCCAGGGTTCAAGCCCCCCTCTCAATACATTAGGCCAGAGAGGGAGATGCAGACTCAGTGACAGCCCCAGAGGGGAGAGAGATGTTGGGTTAGTGGCGCGATGGGTCCGTAATTAGCAAACTGCTCACATCATTAGCCACACAAAGCCTCGCTGAGGTCGCCACATTGCTGGGAAGATCGATACGAGGCGTCTGCTGGAGCGTCTGATTGAGAAACAAATAACTCCCTCTGTAACTCCCTGCTGCCCGGCACTGGCTCACATTCAATTGACCAATAGCAGGGATGGCTTAGAGCTCATTGGTCATTTACCAAACTCTGACCCACAGCATTCCTATTGCTCGTTATAAGGGACTAGTATGCAGGGCATGGAGATTACAGCAAGCAACATACACGAGTTAATGTTCCTGGCCCCAAGAGCTTATAATCAGACTATACTAACACCCAACTTGGCTTGATGGTTCATTATAAGACTGGATGACTGGGGGAGGGGCTATAGAAACTACCCAAAAAACTTGACCATGAACATTGGAAACAAGGAACTTCTCCTTTAAAGGGGCGCTATGGGTCCCCTCCACAGTGTTCAGATAATACGTTTACTTTGGCTGAACAAAAGCCTCTCCTACAATGAGAATTAATTACCCACATGAAACTGCGCTGGTGGGGAGGACAAGTCGGACTGGGATAATTCCCTGCTTTGGCCTGAGCCGTGTTTATCTGCACGTTTAAAGGGATTATCCGCTAAGGAGCGCGAGGGCTTGAAATCGTTTTGTGTTTTGGATTTGAGCTGCTGGAGGGGGAGACAAGGGAAGGGCTTTAGTCCATAGACCAGTGACTTCATTACAGGATGGGAGATCCAACAAATCTCTGTCCCTGGGAATGTTCTCTCTGAACGTGGGCTCCTTGTTTATATCCACCCCCAGGCCGACGTGACAAGGTCACCTTTACTAGTTGTTCTGTAGATTTCTCTTTGTTCTCATATGATGTTGGGTGAAGAGAAGGAAATAGTGGCCAATGTGAACACAAGGTGTAAATAATGGGACAAGATAGTGTGACAAAAAAAGAAGACAGACATACAAGAAGGGGGAGACAGTAGGACACGATGGAGACAGCAGGACAAGATGGAGACAGTAGGGCAAGATGGAGAAAGTAGGACAAGATGGAGACAGTAGGACAAGATGGAGACAGTAGGGCAAGATGGAGACAGTAGGACAAGATGGAGACAGTAGGACAAGATGGAGACAGTAGGGCAAGATGGAGAAAGTAGGACAAGACGGAGACAGTAGGACAAGATGGAGACAGTAGGGCAAGATGGAGAAAGTAGGACAAGACGGAGACAGTAGGACAAGATGGAGACAGTAGGGCAAGATGGAGACAGTAGGACAAGATGGAGACAGTGGGGTCAGATGGAGACAGTAGGGCAAGATGGAGACAGTAGGACAAGATGGAGACAGTAGAACAAGATGGAGACAGTAGGACAACATGGAGACAGTAGGGCAAGATGGAGACAGTAGGACAAGATGGAGACAGTGGGGTCAGATGGAGACAGTAGGGCAAGATGTAGACAGTAAGGTAATATGGAGAATGTAGAACAAGATGGCGACAGTAGGGTAATATGGGAAATGTAGAATTTGGGGTTGCAGGTGGAGTAGCTGAGAGGAAGAGTTCAGCCCAAATCCAACTGCTGCTTGCAAACAATGTGTGGATGTCAGCCCAAAATCACTAGTGGGAAATCTGATTTGCCTGAACACTCCATCCCCTCACTGGCGCCCCTTGCACTCCCCTAAGTGGCCATGAGAGTTTCCTAGCCCCACCCACTTTTCTAATTGCCCCTCCCCTTTAATTGGAAGAGAATGGGCAGCAGGCAGGACCTATGAGCTTATATTCACCTATAAATGCTGCTGTGTCCCTTCCCTGTGCCAATGGGCCCTGAGTGCACAGAATATAAATGGAGGAATCGGCTAATAAACAGGTTGTATTGGGGGTACAATATTGCATGTAGCTCTACGACTGCCCCCCCGCTCTTGTCTCACAGGATTCAAAGGATCCACCGCACCCACTAATATCCCTCCAGTCCCAACATTATTCACTGGGACCCACTGCCCCCTGACAGTAAGGAATGGGGGGTTTCTGCTCCCCCAAATGACTCCTATTTGCATAGGAATTCATCTGCATTACTGCATTTCAATTGTAAGCTCTGCAGGGCAGGGACCTCCATCTTCATATATACACACACACACACTCATATATATACATAGGCTTAACCCTGTAAGTGCTGAGTACCGGGAGTAACCCTGTCTTTTCCCTGTTGGCTCCCCCCAATGGAAGAGGTGGAACTGGGCGCAGCCCTTGACTTTTTCACCAAATCGGATTTTGTGTTGCCTTTAATTTTCTGTGCCTGTGTCGGCGCTTCCCTTCTGTGGCTCCTGGGGGGGCAGTGACTGTGGCTAATTACCCTCTTTATTTGAGTTTTATTTAGTATATGGCCCATTATCGCCGGGGAGAATTGTACAATTAAACAGTAAATTAGCCTTCGGGTGTCACTTACTGGGAGTTGCGCAGAACATCAGTCTCTATTGGCGCCTCTAATGGGGCAATAACTGGGAGTTCCTTCCTTATCCCAATTCTTTATTAATCCCCCTCAGTTCTGCCCCTGGGGTCCTGTTGTACAGCTCCCATTTACCATAGCGGGCAAGCTGCAACCTGCCCATTACAACTCCCAGCACCCACCTGCCCACCCAAGGCTGCCTGACAACAAGATCCCGGCAGTGGAAGAGCGCGGCGAGCGCTTGGATTTGCTGGTGGGAAAGTCAAGTTGGATCAGATCCTTAAATCAGCCGGAAAATCTCCTGTAATGGTGGAAAGAGAAAGTCATTTCCCCGATATGACCAATAGGTGATGCCTCGTGGCACCCCACATTCCCTGCATTATACCAACAGCACCCCACTTCCTCTACTGGCACCCCACATTCCCTGCATTAAACCAGCAGCACCCCACTTCTTACTGGTGCCCCACTTTCCGTGCATTATACCAGCAGCACCCCACTTTCCCTACTGGCACCCCACATTCCCTGTATTACATCAGCAGCACCCAATCTCCTACTGGTGCTCCTGCATTATATCAGCACATACACATTGGCACCCCACTTTCCTGGTTAGAGGACGGCAAGGTGCCCCAGAATTGGTTGTAAGGTTACTCAGCAAACAGTGATACACCAGCCCCAGACCCCCAGCTTCGGGGAGCGTTACAGCAGAAGATAAAGAAGCAGGGCTGACCGGCACTCAAATGGATCCACAAGACCAGAGATGCTCAGTTAAAAGATAAATTTATTGGTAGAAAAATAAAAAATATAGCTTCATCTCCATCCACCCTACGTGTTTCACACCCTTCAGGGTGCTTAGTCATGGGCCCCTGATTCTTTATCTTCTACACCCACTTTCCTTGCTTATACAAGTGCATACACACTGAGTGGGCCATGGGGGGCTAAAAGGTACCATAAGCAGGTTCTATTGTCTCACTGAAAGGTTAATGTAGCCTTGACTTTTAACTGCCCTGCACAGATTTGCTCTGCCCTCTAACAGACTTCTGCCCCTGCACCCCCTCTTCCTAAACGGTAAATACCAACAGTGCAGAGAACCTCTTGATCCCCAAAAGTAAAACACACTCAATGAACTTGGAATTTAGAAGCCACCATGAGAACCCATCCTTCCCAGATGATCAGGTGACGCAGCCTCCACATTGACTTCCAGGTCCCTAGGCCTCCATTTTGTTCTTCAGGCTGTGAACCCCCCCCCTCATTGTCCTTGTTTAAAGCATTCGGAGCGTTGTGGATGGAGAAATTCCAGGGACGTCAAATTGTAGGTGGAATATGAAAGAAGTTTAGTCACAAGTCTTCTTCCCCTCAACTTACTTTGAGAACCACAACCCAGATGGAACCAGGATCTCCCCAACGTGACACCTGGGAGTCTCCCTGTGGCTTCATGGTGCAGAGTCATGTGGTCCATCACTGTCCATCACTGTTATGTGTAGGTCACCTCTAATGATGGTGGCGCCTTTGCAGAGGCCCATTACTTATATACAGTAGAACCTTCCAGCTTGTGGGCCTTCATCATCATCATTATCATTTCCCCAGGGCCTTCATCATCATCATCATCATCATTATCATTTCCCCAGGGCCTTCATCATCATCATCATCATCATTATCATTTCCCCAGGGCCTTCATCATCATCATCATCATTTCCCCCATCTTCCACTACTATCCTCATGGGCATATCGCCCCCATCTCACCTTGCCCCATTGGTCCTGTTTGCTTATCAGGAGGTGGGTTGGAAATCTCCTGGGGTTACCAGGTAGAAAGTAAACTGAGAATCTTCTGGGGTGTCAGATAGCAGGTGGGCTGTCAATCATTTATGGGTATCACAAGGTTCAAGGGGTGTTATATAAGGCTGGGGTGTCTGGATGTTGACTTGGAATTTTCTGGAGCTTTCAGACAAGAGGGTGGGCTGGGAATGTTCCTTCTGATGGGGAGATACAGGGAGAAATCTTGGTGTTTAGTGTTTGTGCAGTTTAATTCATCTATTGTTATTCATAGGTCTCTCAGCGGGGCCCCAGATATTTCCACCATAAAATATGTAATCTCTTTTATTAAAAAGGGGGGGGCTCCATTGTCTCTGTAAGGCCTCGGCTGATCTATCACAAGGATTTTGTGAGCATTGAAATGAGCAACAAATTTCCTTCCGTGTCTGATCTGCCAGGTTGGTGTGTTGGCACGAGTGTGGCCACCAGATCAGATGGTACGACGGCACAATGGAGCTCTCAGGGAGAGGCTGAAGATTTAGAGACTCAGGCCTGGATACCAGGAGCGTCTCAATGTGGACCAGCTACAAGTGCAAGAGGGCCGGTAGTGTTCCTTCCTTCAGTTACCATAGCAACAAGAGCGTTGCATTAAATATATAAATCTGCTTTATTGAACTACATTTCCTATTTTTACAACGTTTATTGTTTTTTTCATAAACAAGTCAACAATGGAGCCGTCCATAGACAAAATTCCAAAATATTAAATGAAGAAGCACAAAGATATAATGAACAATGATGATCTTCAAGAACTACATTTCCACAACCCCCAGTTGTTGTTTGACTAAAACTCTCAGCACCCTCTTCACTATCAATATGTGAGGGATATGTTAGAGTATCTTCACTAATGAAAAAACCTTGTGGGGCCCCAGCATTTTATCAAGTGCTTTTTACAACTGAAGGCCTGTAGGGTGGGGTAACAGTGATAAAGGTCTTACAGTCTTCATCTCACCCTATTTTGTCCATATCCCCCTACTTTGTCCTACTGTCTCCATCTTATCCTACTGTCTTCATTTTGCTCTACTGTCTCCATCTTGTCCTACTGTCTTCATTTTGCTCTACTGTCTCCATCTTGTCCTACTGTCTCCATCTTGTCCTACTGTCTCCATCTTGCCCTACTGTCTCCATCTTGCCCTACTGTCTCCATCTTGTCCTACTGTCTCCAGCTTGCCCTACTGTCTCCATCTTGTCCTACTGTCTCCATCTTGCCCTACTGTCTCCATCTTGTCCTACTGTCTCCATCTTGTCCTACTGTCTCCATCTTGCCCTACTGTCTCCATCTTGTCCTACTGTCTCCATCTTGCTCTACAGTGTCCATCTTTATCTACTGTATCTTTTTTGCTCTATTGTATCCCATCATGAACTACTGTCTCCACCGTCTCCTATTGTCTCCATCTTGCCCTACTGTCTCCAACTTCTCCTACTGTCAACATTGTGTCCTTTATCCTATCTTGACCTACTGTCTTTATCTTGGCCCATTGACCCATCTTGTCCTTCTGTACTTGGATACCAGGCAGTTGGTAGGTTCCATGAGTTCTGGGCATAAATGCCATGTGTATAACAAGGTTTCTCAAGAGCGGAGACAAAAGCTTTAGTTCTGAGGGATCTGAGGCTGTCGGCTGCAATGGCTGATTTGCAATCCTGTGTTTGTGCTGAAATTGCTTAGACACAGACAGATTCTCTCCCAACCGTCTCCTCCCCCGCGCCGCTGAACCTGCAGCTCTCACATCTTCTTCACTTAGTCTGATGGAAATGTTTCTATTCTTTCCTCTCTGTGGTGGAACTGTGTGGCCCTCGAGATATCGGTGGGGCCCAGACGGGACTGTATGTCCAAATCAGTACAGTTTGTGCCATGAGCTCAGACTCCTGCCTTAGAGAATGAGCCACTCAAGTGCAAGTGAGGAAGGTGAGTGAGGGGTGAGTGAAGGGTGATTGAGGGGTGAGTGTAGGGTGAGAGTGGGGTGATTGTAGGGTGAGTGAGGGTGCAACTGTAAAGGGTAAGTAATCAGGGGGGACAGGATCTAATGTAAGGAGGAAAGTGTAGGGGGCTGGGAGGGTCACACTCACACTCACACTCAGACAGCACCAGTTGCCGATGAGACAACAGACATTATCTATGAGTGTCCCTCAGTTTATGGCCCTATACCCCCCCATTCCCTAACAAATGGGGGAGGACTGCAGAAGATTCTGTACAAGAAAATGCGACTGTGCCGGGGGAGGGGTGGAAATAACCAGAAGACTTGGCACAATTTGCCGCTTTGGGGGGGTAGCGGTGGGTTAAATGCGCCAGTGACAGAGATTTAGCGAGTCGGTTACAGTTGTGCCCCAACGCTCATGTTCATCAATTCCCCCTCGGTGGGTGACAGGAGCCATAAATGTGTTGCTATAGTAACAGTGAGCCATTCCCCCCTTACTTAGCCCCTACCCTAAGCAGCCATTATACACTCAGCCCCCTCTAATCACAGCTCTGCCAATCAGGGACCTGTACCCCCATAAACCCCCTATCAAGTGACGGCTGTTTAATCATATGGGGGTACAGCAACTGCTCCTCCCCCTCACTGTATGTACTGTATGTACTTCCTCCAGCAGCCTTGGGTGTTGGGGGATCATGGGACTTGTAGTCCATCACCGCTCAGTGCCTGATGTGATCTCAGCACAAGATTTCCCCCCTCTCTCTCTTGGGAATGTTGGGGTCCCCATGAGGGAAACATCCTGTCCCCTAATAACTTCCCCTTAGAGCACAGACCGTCCTCCAAACTGCGCTTGTAAATCAGCACTGCACCCATCTCGATTGTAAGCTCTTCAGGATACTGAGGACCCTCAGCGGCTGCTGTAACCCACTGATCCCCTCAGAAGTGACCCACTTTCTGCTGTTGTTGGCAGAGGAGCTTGGGCTCAGTTTCAGGTGCAAGTCAGGGTGTTTAATACATTCATTTATGGACTTAATATTTCACATCCGGTTCCGGCCATAAATCGAAATCTCGGGTTCAGTGAGAGATTTTATTGCCCGCGGTGGAACCAGCACTTTCCTCTCCCTCTTTTCATTAATTTGTGTATCATAAACATGGAGATATATGAGATTTCCTGCTCTGCTCCTTGTTATAGTTATTAATGCCAATAAATAGACCTCTCAGACGACTCCCTCCCCACAGAGCTCACAATCTAGATACTGCTGCACTGAACAATATATAAATCTACACGTCAGACTGTGCCTCCCCATACTGTGTCTGGCCCATCTGGTGACACAAGGAAGTACTACAACTCCCAGCAATCCCAGCTAAAACCAGGGCAGGGGAAAAGGAAGAGCACAGAGTGGCAGCACATCCAGATACCTGGGCCCGGACCTAGAACTGGCACAACTACAGCAACAGGTCCCTGTCAGAAAGCCTTGGCTCCGCCCAGTTTAAACCATCTTCTCCATCTTCCCCTACTGTCTCCATCTTGCCCTACTGTCTCCATCTTGTCCTACTGTCTCCATCTTGCTCTACTGTCTCCATCTTGTCCTACTGCCTCCATCTTTTCCTACTGTCTCTCTGTTCTCCTACCTACTGTCTCCCTACTGTCTTCAGCTTGTACTACTGTCTCTATCTTGCTCTACAGTCTCCATCTTGCTCTACAGTCTCCATCTTGTCCTACTGTCTCCATCTTGCCCTACTGTCTCCATCTTGTCCAACTGTCTCCATCTTGTCCTACTGTCTCCATCTTGCTCTACAGTCTCCATCTTGTCGTACTGTCTCCATCTTGCCCTACTGTCTCCATATTGTCCAACTGTCTCCATCTTGTCCTACTGTCTCCATCTTGCTCTACAGTCTCCATCTTGCTCTACTGTCTCCATCTTGCCCTACTGTCTCCATCTTGTCCTACTGTCTCCATTTTGCCCTACTGTCTCCATCTTGCCCTACTGTCTCCATCTTGCCCTACTGTCTCCATCTTGTCCTACTGTCTCCATGTTGCTCTACTGTCTCCATCTTGTCCTACTGCCTCCATCTTTTCCTACTGTCTCTCTGTTCTCCTACCTACTGTCTCCCTACTGTCTTCAGCTTGTACTACTGTCTCTATCTTGCTCTACAGTCTCCATCTTGCTCTACAGTCTCCATCTTGTCCTACTGTCTCCATCTTGCCCTACTGTCTCCATCTTGTCCAACTGTCTCCATCTTGTCCTACTGTCTCCATCTTGCTCTACAGTCTCCATCTTGTCCTACTGTCTCCATCTTGCCCTACTGTCTCCATCTTGTCCAACTGTCTCAATCTTGTCCTACTGTCTCCATCTTGCTCTACAGTCTCCATCTTGCTCTACAGTCTCCCATCTTGTCCTACTGTCTCCATCTTACCCTACTGTCTTCATCTTGTCCAACTGTCTCCATCTTGTCCAACTGTCTCAATCTTGTCCTAATGTCTCCATCTTGCTCTACAGTCTCCATCTTGCCCTACTGTCTCCATATTGTCCTACTATGTTAGAAAGAGACCCCTACAGATCCTCCCTGAGTTATCTGAGCCCATGGGGTTTCCCAGAAGCAGATAAAGATAATGAGGGATAAGTAAGGATTAAAGGAAAACTATACCCCCAAAATGAACACTTTAGCAACAGATAGTTCATGTCATATTAAGTGCATATTAAAGAATCTTACCAAACTGGAATATCCTATTAAATTAAATATTGCCCTTTACATATCTTGTGATCATATCCCCTTATATATTTATATATAGTGATCATATCCCCCTTATATATTTAGATATAGTGATCATATCCCCCTTATATATTTATATATATAGTGATCATATCCCCTTATATATCTTATATATAGTGATCATATCCCCCTTATATATTTATATATTAGTGATCATATCCCCTTATATATTTATATATAGTGATCATATCCCCTTATATTTATATATAGTGATCATATCCCCCTTATATATTTATATATAGTGATCATATCCCCTTATATATTTATATATAGTGATCATATCCCCCTTATATATTTATATATAGTGATCAATATCCCCCTTATATATTTATATATAGTGATCATATCCCCCTTATATATTTATATATAGTGATCATATCCCCTTATATATTTATATATAGGGATCATATCCCCCTTATATATTTATATATAGTGATCATATCCCCTTATATATTTATATATAGTGATCATATCCCCCGTATATATTTATATATAGTGATCATATCCCCCTTATATAATTTATATATAGTGATCATATCCCCTTATATATTTATATATAGTGATCATAATCCCCTTATATATTTTATATATAGTGATCATATCCCCCCTTATATATTTATAATATAGTGATCTTCTAGTTATTTATATAGAATTTCCTTAATTAATTTCCATGCTGATCCCTAACCTTTTTTCCTTTGCTAGATGCCATTTCTATGGGTTCCTGTCGGCTGCCAGCGCTGGGGAGTTGTAGTTGAACAGGCAGAATACAGTAAAACCCAGCGGCAGGGCCCAATCTGACGGGGGGGAGAATAATGTCCCGCTGGGAAGGAGCTGCTTCTCTTGTGTCAGTTTATTGGATAACTTGCAGCTCAATTGTGCGGATATAATGTCAGAGCCAGAGCTGGAGGGAAAGGCTTGTGACTGTTTAACAGGGGCTCTGCTGAGTCAGCAAATCTCCTCCTTCTATTCGGGAGGGGTCAGAGTGGCCCCTGTAGGAGCCCAGAGATA